>JAKTQC010000006.1:0-355326 GCA_030558655.1 Monosporozyma yasuniensis
TTGTTGATCTTGTTGATCTTGTTGATCTTGTTGAGCTTTCAATAGTGAAGCGTTGGCTTCAGTAACTTGTCCATTAAGTTCTTGGACTTGAGCTTGAAGGTCTTTAATTTTTTTTTTATCTTCATAGTTTTTATATTGTTCTTTTATGTAAAGATTAAAAAATCTCATCTTTTCTTTCTTAAGTTCTTGGATTATCTCATTTTCTAGAGTTGATCTTTCCTCCATGAATGATTCAATTTTTTGAAAATAGATTTCATTTGCTTCACGGTATTCTTCGAACCATGATGGTTCAAAAGTTGTGTCACTTTCAATAAATGACCAGTGATTATATCTTAATTTTTGAATTGTAGATCTATTCTCAAAAATGATACCCTTTGTTTTACATTCAAAGATTTTAATCTTATTTTCAGTAACATAGTTTGAGCAAAATTCTCTTACAGAATTAAAATCACCAGTAAGTTGATCCATTTTGAATTGATAAAATTTTGATTAGTTTTAAAAATGCTTGATGTTTGAGTATTGAAATATATTTATTTGTAGTCTTTAATATTTCAACTAAGGAGTCCTTAAGGTTCTTGAATGAAAACACAAAAGTAATTAATAATTCAAGAAACTAACTTTCTCTTAAACACAAAACCAAATTTCTCTTAAATTAAATTTAATATTTCCCAAGAATTCAATTTACTGTATATAATTTCGGTATTTTGTGTTTGTGTCACTTTTCGTAAATTAAATTAGTTACACAATGAAAAATGAGGGTAACATTCCCCACAGAGTGTCCCGCCGCACGGAATTAAACACCGCCCACAATAGAAAAAATAAATTATTGCGGGGGAATTATTGCTTTGTTCCTGGAATGTTCTGCAAGGGCTGTTCGTTGAAGGCACTGTTCACGAACGTGTAGGAACCGTTCTCAAATGAATCTTGAGATGCAATCTGGATGGCAGAGATCTTGCTCACATTGGTAAGTGATCTTTTTTTTAACACGTGTATATATTACGTAAAGTTACTTGAATAACCATTCTTGAGGTTTCTTTCTAAATTTACCAAGTTCCAAAATATAGACCACTAACCTCCAACATAACACAGCTTCAATTATTTGTCGGTGTGGGATATGTGGCTAATAATGTAAACACCACCTTCGATACTTCTTGTAATAATAAAAACCATTATAATTTTAATTCTCGAGTAATTGGATACAGCAGATTTATTTTCTCCAAAACAAAATATCACCTTGAGCCACCCTCCTTGTATATGACTGATGTAACATGAGGTAGTATTTTTTCAAATAAGAAATGTCATGTGGTGATATGATATTACACTCCATTTTTTATTTGGTTAAGTATAATAAAACAAATGATAAACATGGATTTTGTGTTTTTCAGCTAAAATTGATTTTTACCTCATTAGAATAAAGTTTTGAAACCAGTTGGTAGGTCAATACCTTTACCTGTAGTGATAATAATAATAATTACATTATACTCTCTACATTTAAAACTCTAATTTAATGATTTTCTTATTAGATTTGACAATTTGACTATATTCAGTTTTAAAATGAACAATATGAATCAAATATTCTAATAACACCATGATACTTTGCTTCATGAAGGGTCTTATTACCCACTGTCTCAAAGAATCCTTCACTTCTAAATTTTATACTTTGTAAAATATTCTAATCAGATACTGATAACCGGACCTATTGAAATATGGCCACTCTAGAACAAAATTTGGGATATTAATGAGTATTTTATTCTTTTATTATATTATAATATATCAAATCTCAATCTTGCTCAAATGTGATATTAACAATTTTTAACAATAATAAATGGGTGAAGATCGAAACTAGCACCTCTTACTGTTATTTTCACTACCCTGTAATAAATTAAATTAATTTGAACAAATTTGAAATAAAGTGGTTTGCGTGCTTCATATAAAACTTGTAAAAAAGTAGTAATAAATGATTAGATAACATTATTAGACTTGTTAAATATATTCTTGTCTTTTTATAATAATCTCTTGCCATTTACGTTCCAAGAGACACTACCATTTATTTAATTTCTATCACATTTCTCATATTATCTCCACACAACAATTCTATGTAGCATCGAAGCAAATATTATATGATTGATAATCACCTTAGAAGAATCGTTTTAAAGCCCCATCTACTTTATTCATTGAGCAACCTTTTTTTTTACTTATTTGGTTCAACAATAAAATAACATTTGATTGTTTTTGATTGACTTTATCTCAGTTGTTATTATAACAGATATAAAATAGATCACTATATATGGAATTTATCTCCTTACAATAAATGGTCTAATTTTGGGGGATAAATTTCAAAAAAGAGAAATCATTATATCTATATGATAAAATTGGGAATCGACGGTTGAATTGTTAGATTCAGGCATTTTAATTTAGATGTTATATGATGTAAATATTTGTTTTTGGTGTATATATGACTATAAAGTCTTCTCGGTTATATAGAAAATAAATAAAATATATCGAAATGATATCAAAGGAATAATATAAATGAGAAATGAAATGTCTCGCCTTTATATATAAATTCTTAAAATAAAGAGACATGAAATATTCAGGTTAATGAATGGTTAAAAACTATTCAGTATATAGAAGAATTAAAACAAGGGATGAAATAAACCAGCATTGTAATTAATTCATTTAACCATGAATTATAATAAAAAGAAAGGAGATATCATATAATGATATAGAATGAGGGTTAAGGATTTTATGGCTTATGTTCTTATAAAGACCATTGTCTACCATATTTCTAGCACTATAAAACTTAATAAATTAATAATTACAACCAAGACAAAATGTTGAAACATAACATAATATGACCTATAATACTATCTAATAAGAAACAAATATTAACACCATTCTCAAACGTTCTTATTATATATTTCCTCATTATTTTCTATTAGATAGTTGGGGACTTATATTTGGTATAGATCATCCAACGTAGTGTTAAACAATATTTATTTAAAATCTACCAATTAATATTTTTTTGACAAACTGTTAATTGATAATGACTTAAACCAATATTAACCCAGAACATCCCAATTATTAGAATGATACAAATTAAAGTATTTCTCAAAAAATTAATATAAATAGTTATTTGTTAAATTAATCTTATCTTTCTTATTTACTTTTATATAATGTATACTAAATAGATCAGCAAACAACAGATCTTTATTAATATTAACATTTTCAAGTTTTACTATTAATCAACCAAATAATTGATATTATTTGTGCCTCCCGTTTTAGATAAATCTTCCTGTGTTTGTAATTTATATTATAACAATTGGTAACTTTATGTTCTTATCTCGTTTTACTTTTCACAATTACTTTTCGCTACCAATCATTTTCTAGACACTTTAGACTGTGACATGGTAGAGACTGTCAAGAACAGTTAGAAATTTGTTGAATCCACCAGTAATTATAAGTTAACTACTAGTGTATTGCTTCGATTAAATTCGCTGGTCGTAATGATTTGTTCAAGTTTCTTGACTACTTAAAAATCATAAAAGCCCCAAATTTATGCAAGACAGTTAACCTCTAATCAAGTACATAATGTGTAAAGAATTGGTTATGACCTTACTGTGTTAATATATATATATATATATTAATAGCTCAGACCTCACTCTATAATTACTAATCAGTATCTTTTATATCTCGGTGTTTTAATGAGAAAAAACAAGAAGAAAACAGCCCCCCGCTTAAAAAACTAACTTTAAAAGAAAGAAAGAAATAGATTTATTATTATTCTTTACTGTATTTATCTATTAATAATACTACATATTATTAGTATAATACAGTGATGGATTATATATATATATGTATTAATATATTAATGATAATAATAAGGAATAGTAATATATTGTTATGTATGATTGTATAATACTATACTATACTCTCCAATTATCTTTCCCCTTGTTAATGATAGTGTAATGTAATGTATGAAGTAATTACATACATACATATACATAGATTATACTGTGATATTATTATTATAAAAGTGTAGTTTATTAAAATATCTTAACTCATATCTTACTTACTATCTTTAATAACGGTTACAATATATATTTCCCATTACTATCTATATTAATACTAAGTTCTCTATTACACTGTTTATCTCTCTTACAATAACAATACAATGAGTCGTTACAATAAATTTAAAAAATCGTCCTTTTTCAAATTTTTTGGAAGGAAAGTTTTTAGAAAAAAAAATTTACTTTAAAACCTTTTTATCAACGTATTTTATACATTTAGATCCCTGAATATATATATATATTTAATATATATCTTTAAACTTTAAACATATATATTCAAGTATATACACATACACACAGACACAGACATATCATATATTCATTAAAACATAAAAGAGACAAATTATATCCTTTTTAATTAATTAAAACACTCCCTACTATTAAAAATAATATAATATAACACAACACAACCCAAACAAATATGGATCATCCAAGAACTTCAAGTGTAGCTACCGCTTCAAGTGCTACAGAAAATAATAATAATAATAATACTGATAATAATACAACAAATCAACAAGATAATAATACATCCACTACTACTAACGACACAACCAACACATCAACCAATACTACTAATATTCCTTCAAATTCATCAATCATCAATCAACATAATAATAATAATACATTAAATCTTTCAAATAGTAGTAGTAGTAATAATAGTAGTGATAGTGATATGGATGTTGATATTGAAAATGATAATATTACTATTAATGCTAGTAGTGTATCTCCATCAACTGACTTATTAATGGATAATAATACAACAACTGATAATAACAACAGTTTAACAGTGGGTACAAACTCAAATACTCCTTCAAATTCAACTCTTTTTAAACAATTTGATTCAAGAACTGGTCAATTTTTAAAAGATGATGATGATAATACAACTATAACTGATAATAATACTTCAACAAGTTTATTATTACCTGCTCCATTACAACGTGATTCAAATAAATCAATAAAAACAAATATACCACCTGCATTAAAAATTTTATCAAATATGAAATCAAGATCATATTCTGTACCAACAATTTTACATTCATCATTGAAAAGACTTTCAACGAATAATAATAATAACAATAATAATAATATGATTTATACTCATCCAATGAGTGGGAATTCACATATTATTATGAAAAAGAAAATCTCAAAAAATGATCCAAATCATCATCATCATCATCATAACCACCACCATCATCATCATAATAATAATCATCGTTTAGCTAAAACTATAAGGATTCCATCGAATTCAACATCTGATTCATCAAGCTCAAATTCTTCAACTTCTTCAACAGATACAAGAACTAAAAGTGATGATAATAACAACAATATATCAAATATTATTTCATCTGTTTCATTGAAAAATGCAATTATGTTTAATCAACAAGGTTTAATTTCATCATCAACTTCAACAAATAATCAAAATAATATAACATTACAAGATAGAATTAATTATTTTAATAGACAAAAATCAACAAAATTAAATATGTCATTACCACCAATTAATTTACAATGTTTAAAAGAAATTGATTTACAAGAAATTGTGAAGAATCCACAATTAAGACATGATATTATTTTTGATCCACTTTTACAATTTAGACCAAATCTGGATGGTGAAAGAGGTATTAAGAAAAGACAAATCTCAGATAATTATTGGAAAGATATTGAAACTGAGTTAATTATTTATATGAATCAACCATCTTTATTTAATTATCATTGTACTAGATTAGTACCATTATTTGATACCCTGAGAGATATTTTATTAACAATAGTACCACAAAGAGAATATCAACAAATTATGAATATCTTAGATACAGAATTAAATGTTCAAAGTTTAGTGAAGAGTGGTGCTACATGGTCAAATATGGATGATTTAGCTACATGGTTATCACAATTATTTAAACATCATTGTGCACCAATGAGAGATTCATGGGTTGATAAAATGAAATTAAAATTTGATGATGCAATGGAGGAACAATCAATGAATAAATTAATTGATGGATTTAAATTAGTATTTCAAATCTTAGAAGCAATGAAATTAGATATTGCTAATCATCAAATTAGATTATTAAGACCTGCATTATTAAGTAATGCAGTAGAGTTTGAAAGACAATATTTTAATTCATTAATGAATGGTGTTTACGTTTCAGAAAATAACCCAAAGGATGGTAGAAATATTAATATTAATAACAACAACAACAATAATAATAAGAAGTTTCTATTAAAATCATCTTTAGTATGGTTTAGAGAAAAAATTAATGAATATTCTCCAAGTATCCCTAAATCAGAAACAGAAACAGATGATAAAAAATTATCAATACCAGATGCTTATCGTATTTCAATTAGATCAATTATTAGTTTATTATCATGTCGCAAAATGGTGAGAGAATATCCAACTTCATTATCATTTGATCATGCAAGATTAATTTTATTAAGAGCTGATATTAGACAATTAGTTTGTCTACTTGTTTGCAGATTATTATTTCAACAATTAGTAGCAAATGATAAAGATCTTTTACCTGAAGCTAAAAGATATATTCTAACTAACTATGATAATAATAAATTACAAAATGAAATTATTAGTATCATTACTGATGAACATGGTAATTGTAGATGGACTAAAAATACTTTATCCATTGCTGTTCATTTATGTAAAGTGATTAATGATTTAACCTTAGAATATGAAGAACAAAAGAACAATACAACTACAGGCTTAGGTCTAGTTATTAATAAAGAACCAAAACGTGATTTTAACACTATGAATGCTTCTTCTTCTGCTTCTTCCACAGCATTCACAACATCCACTTCTACAAAATTACCAACATTAGATAATCAAAAGATAACATTTGCTAAATCATGGTTATCAAAACAAACACAACCATTAAGTGAAATTTATGCTGTATTAGAAAATAGAGTGTTTACTACATTAGAAAATAGTATCTTTGATAAATCTGAATGTACCATGGATGGTAGAGTGAAACAAGATTTTGTTTATTTATACAATCCGGTTAGTGAGGGCACATTGTCTAGTGGTAACGGTACTGATCCTTCTTCATCAACCACTGAAAGTAGTACTAATGTTCAAGTCGATAATAGTAACAATAACAATAACAAGAGTAGTGGATTTAGTGGTAAAGATACAAATAAATTATTACCATTTAAACCATTACCAGGTAGTTCTAAGACAAAGAGTAATAATAATATCATGGCCATTACAGATATGGAACAATTCGAAAACATATATCGTCATTTATACACGATTATTAATCTTCATTGGTCTGTATTTGGATCTCATTATGTTGATATCCTTGGTGATAAAGTGAAAACAGTTTAAGACTTTTATTGCTTCTATATATTTTTGATATAATTAATATCCTTCATTGCATTCCCTTTTACATAATATCTTTTACAATTTTATATAATTAATTAATATTATATTATCAGTTAGTTATCAGATCTTTCTTATCTGACACCCCATGTTAATACAATTTAATCAATGGAGTTTTCTAACTTCTCCGCGTTATCTCTCTAATTGCAATAAAAAATTACTCAAAATTGAAATTTAATAAATAAATTAATTAATTTTTTTTGGAAGCAACGTGTTGAATTTATAGACACCCCCACTAAGAGTTACAACACGTCAAGTTATACTTAAGACAACAAATCTATTTAAAATTACAACAATCCAAGAACGTTAATTTCTATACTTTTAAAAAAACATACATTCAATTATACGCTCTATAACGAACAATTTTACACTCAACCTCTTTTAAAACTCCCTAATATAAAATTTCGCGTACCATGAAGTTTATTGACGAGTTAGATATTGAAAGAGTTAATCAAACATTAAATTTCGAAGCTTCTGATTGTAAAATTACAGGTGGATGTGATATTTACACAACAAAACCTGTGGCATCTGATAAAAAACTATATAAAAGAATTGACCATCATTTAGAAACTATTCTTCAAGAAAATGAAAGTTATAATGCCGCCGTACAACAACAAATAATAAATGATGCTAATGGTTATTTATCTCCACCTCAGTTAATTAATAGCTCTACCAATACAAATAATAGTGCCACCCCTTCTATTGAAGAAACTATGGATAATAATAATAATAACTCGGGTAGTAGGAGAAGTAGTATGTCCTTTTGGGAGCAAAAGAGAAGAATGTCAATTACTGACCCAATAAACAGTCCAAAAATAACTAGTAATAGTGTTGTCAACAGTCCTATATTAACCAAGAATGATGTTAGTGATTCAACTATCAATCTTATACATAATCAAATGGTAAAGACTTCTAAACTTAATGACCAAAATTTAAAAGAATTAGTTATGAATAATTATAGTCATACTAATAATAAAGGGAATGGTTATTTAAGTTCTTCCTCAGCTGAATCAAGTAATAATTCTAAAAAGAGAAAATCATTTTCTAATCACAATATTAGAAGAACAAGTAGTTCAAGTAGTTTGAAAAGTAATTCAAATACAAATACTCCAGTTTTAAAATCACCAAAGTTAAGAAGACCATCCTTAAATGATGCAAATAATAGTTTAATAAATATCGGTCCATTCGGTCCAATTAATGAACCATCAAGTAGGAGAACATTTGCATATTTAATTGCAATTTTAAATGCATCATATCCCGACCATGATTTTACTTCATTAGAGCCAACAGATTTTACTAAGAATTCATTAAAATCATTTATATCAAAATTTGAAAATTCTTTATATTCAATGGGGAAACAATTAAATGAACAAGATTGGATTTGGGAAATTATTAACAATCATATGACATTATCAGATTGTGTTGTGTATCAATATAATCCATCAAAGTCATTTTTGGAAGATGAACCAGGTTATCTTTGGAGTTTAATGGGATTTTTATTTAACAGAAAGAGAAAAAGAGTCGCTTTTATTTATTTAATTGCATCAAGACTTAATAACGATAAAGTTATAAGGACAAATGATACTGATACTGATACAGAAAATGGATTAATAAATACAAATACAAATAATGATGAAGATGCTGCATCATACTATTCTTTTTCTACCAAGTCCAAAAGAAATCAAGATATTCTTATCGATGACACTATTGATCAATATGAAGGTGAATACGATCTAGTAAATGATGAAAATGCTATTCAAGATGATTCAGGTGATGAATTTTAACTCAGCAAACCTTTTTTTTTTTATCTTTGAACTTTACCAAAACTTTCTATGAATGAATTTTAAATTTGTAACGCTATATAACTTATACCATTTTTCTTTATTTATCTGTATATTTATATGCAATTATACCGTCCTTATAATGTAACCATTTAATAATTAATTAATTAATTACACAACCAACCAATCAATCAATCACTTTGAATTAACTTTCCGTAGATTCAATCCCTCTTTTTGTAATCGTATATGTTGTTGAATTTGCTCCACAATATGACGAAAATACAACTTGTAATGTTCTTTTCACTTGCCAAAATGAACTTTCATCCATACCTCTATATATCTTCAACTCACCTCTTTTAACCATCGGGGAAGCTTTATATGATTTTTTTAAAAGAATTCTAGTAGAAACATAATTAGCCCAAGATAAACCTAAATTGGGTACTTTAGAATCCAGTTTTCTTTTCTTTAACGTAATGTAAGGTTTTCTAGTATTTATCTTCCCCTTTGAATAAGCTATATCCTGTTGATTTGGTATTGAGTTTATGTTAGTATTATTACTGTTATGAGTAGAACTGATTTGACTAGATGGTTCTTGTGTTGATGTTTGTAATGCTTCTTTATCATATTTAGCTCTTTCTGATGCTTCAACAGCTTTACTAACTTCTTTTTCAATCAACATAGAATCTTCATCATCCGATAAGATGTCATCTAATTGAGGTTGAATATTTGAATTATTTGTATTATTATTATTATTTCTGTTCAAAGATGGAGCTCCATTTGAAACTTGTGACATGGAGTTAGAATTAGTATTATTATTATTATTTGACGTGTTTCCACCAATTTCATTAAACTTATGTCTATACATTATACTTGAATCTTTCCAACCAACCATCCACCCCATTTGATAATCATAATCTGTTACCAATTGTTGTATTGGTTCTGCATTCTCCATTAATGGCTTATCCCCCACTTGATTAGCTACCACAATAGCTAAATCATGTTTATTAGCTAATGATAATAATCGTTCTGCCAATTTTTCAATATAGTATCTGTTTACTTGTGAATTTCTAAATGATTTACTTTCTAATTCTACTCTTAAATGGTGTGATATGGAATCAATAATAATCAATTTAATATCACCTTTATGTCTATCTAATAAGATAGGCAATTGGACATTCACGATATGTTCTTGGCTAGTTAAATCATTACAACTTACAGTAAAAATATTTTTTTGTGAAGCTTGATTATTATTAAGTATTGGATTCTCCTCAATCATTTCTTGTATTCTCTGTGTAGTAAGATCACCTTCTGTAGTTATGAAGACACATTTTCCATCTATGCCACCATGATCTTTCGCCAGTTGTACTGTAAGTCCCAATTGCATCAACAATTGTGATTTCCCTGTTGAAGATTCACCAAATATTTCAGTAATTCCTTGTGTAAAGATTCCACCACCCAGGGCTTCATCAATATTAACATCCCCTGTGGTGAAACAATGAGGTTGTGGTTCAGATGTGATTTGATTCACAGATGAATTTTCTAAACTGGTTTCTGATTCAATCTCTACTTGTTTAATTGGTGAGACAATATCTTTTGTTTCATATTGTTCCATAAATTCATTAATCAGAAGAGAATGGAATTTATTAACCTCAACAATTGATCTTTGTAATGATTTTGATAATTCAGATAAATTCAATGTTAAGAAGTCAATCACTGACACGTTATATCTAGTTGAATTATCTAATAACTGAGTAAATTCTGGATCATATAGCAATTTGCTTTCTGGTAATTCATCATATAAGTCCATCTCAAATGATGTGTAATGTTACTCTCAGTTTGTCTAGGTTGTGTCTCAATGTTTAATGGTTTTATTCAAATATGGTATGAGATTTTAAATGAAAATCAAAACTCATCGAATTTCAAAATATTGATTTCTATAAAAGATATAAAGATCCAAAAAGCAAAGTTGAATTGAAAACAATTTTTATTAGAGATTAGTGTTATTACGTAGTAGTTTGGAATGAATATACATACTAATTTTAAAATTATATAGGAGTTGAAATGATTGAATGAAAGATGGCTCTTTTCAAACTTATTCAACTTTTTTTAGAGAAATTTGGTTTCATAGTGGCTCTTTCTACTGGAGTATCTGTAGTTATTGAATCTGCTGATGACGACGAACTTTCTTGAACTAAACCATTATTGTTATTATTATCATTATATGATGGACGTTCCATAAATGGTGAAGTTGGAGCTTGAGAGGCTCTATTATAATATTGCTGTGCAGCATAACTTGGCCTTGTATAATCGAAATCGCTAGCACGAACATTACTATTGTTTGTATTACGACCTGAAATTGGAGGTGGATTATGTACCACAGCTCTTGGTGGTCTTTCCATATCTAATGAATCATTTGAATCAACTTCTTGTACTAAAGGTGGTGGTGGTAAATATTCTGATTTCCCATTTGCATGGAACTCACCTCTTTCATCATAATAACCTAAATCATTAATGTTTGCTTCTTCTGTATATTCAGGAACAAAATCTTCTACAACATGTTGTGTATTACCATTATATTGTTGTTCAGATTGTCTATATGATGGTGGAGTCATCCATGCTGTACCTCTAATAGGAGCTTGACCCATATATCTTCTTCTTTTGTTGGCAGTAACAGTGAAAATAAAAAGTATAAAGACACCTGCAATGAATAAAACAAATAAAATCCAACGACCCCATTGCCAACTGGAACTATTCGGATCATCTGATAAAAACATCACATTACTACTACTATTATCATCATCAGAATCACTATTATCTGCTCTTTTAAATAATGAAGATGTAGATTTGAGTAATGGTGATGCTATAACTTTGTTTGAGAGTAGCAAATGTAGTAATATAGTAATAAGTTTATTTTCTAAGGACATCTTGTTTATTGAATATGAGTTAAAAAAAATTAGTTTGGTAAAGAGAGAGGGGGGTTGGGTGGCTGTAATAAGTTTCTTTCCAATAATAAAGTGGCAAAAAAATGTAACAACACTTGTTCTTTTGTATCTGCAACTATTACAATAATATATAACCTCGGTATCTATCAATCTACTAATACAGTAATAATATATCTTTCAGTTGTATCTGTTCCTATGTGGTAAAGATCAGAAATCTGGAGATCTGTCAAAATATGGCTGAAATGTGGAAAATTAAATAAAACAAAATAGTGTTAGCAATAATATAACTTTCTTTTTGTATAGATCAGTATTAAATGACTGTATATGACTAGCAATAGCAATAGTATATGTATATATTTATATGATTTATGTGTTTGTTTTAATTATTTATAAGTAGTGATTGGGATGCTTTGAATCCGATGCTGTTGGCAAATTTTGTTTTTATATAAAAAAAATAATTATTTGTAAGAAGAATTAAGAGATCCTTGTCTTAACAAATAAAGAAAGTAACATCAGCAGACGTGGAAGGATATGATGGGTGAATAGATAATGATAGCACAAGGTGAAATGGGAAGGCGTGAGAATTTTGTATAGTATTTGGTATTTACAGAGCAATCCTATGGTATATGAAGGGACCTTACTTTCTTCTTGTTAGGACAGAATTGGTTAAGAATTCAAGCGCGGATCTAGAATCTGATTCAGGTAATGCGTCTCTAATGTTTCCCAACGCTTTGTCCCTATACTCACGAGCCAGCTCGTAAGTCTTCTTAGCACCATCATGTTTTTTAACTAAGTTTAAAGCTATTTCAATGTCTCCAGAAGTTTGGAAATTTCTTTTAATTAAGGTACCTAATGTTGGATCATTTTTCCATGCAAATAATACTGGTGCTGTTGAGATACCTAATTTTAAATCAACGTTTGTTGTCTTACCCATTTGTTTACTTGTGGTAGTAAAATCTAACATATCATCTACTAATTGGAAACATAATCCAAGATTTTTACCAAATTGATAACAGGATTCAATAATTTCAGGTTTTACACCAGATAAAATGGCAGTACTTCTTAATGACATTGCAATTAGGGATCCAGTTTTCAAATATGATTTATGTAAATAATAATCAAATGCTTCATCAACTTCATTCGTCGTGGGTTCTTTTGAAGATGTAATTTCTTGAATCCTTTGTTCATCTTCTTTAATACTATTAGTAGTTCCTTCTTCAGTGTTATGCAATTGCATAAATTCACCTTCAACAAGACTAGCTATACAACTAGACATAATTTCAACGACTTGTGGATCTTGTAATCTTGATATAGCCACTGTAGCTCTTCCTAATAAGAAATCACCCGCTAAGACAGCCATTTTATTTGTAAAAGCAACATTACCGCTTGGTCTCCCACGTCTTGTATCTGCATGATCAATAACATCATCATGTAACAATGATGCGGTATGAATCATTTCAACAATCTCAGCTAATCTTCTTTGACGTGGTAATATACCATTATCTTTATCAAATGAATCAACATTATTTGTCTTAAATGAAATGTTTGATTGTGTTAAGGGATGAAATTTTGAATGTTTATCAAATCCTTGTAAAATATTTAATGGTGTGAATGATTCAATAGGTGGTTCTTTTAACCATTTCATTGTCGTTGGAGTTAATTGTCTTTGTTCAAGGGGGATTTCACTTAATGCACGAGATAATAATAGAACTAATAATGGTCTAACTTTCTTCCCCTCTGTTTCAAAATAATAACTTGACACATGATCAAGATATGGATTACCTGTACCAATTAATGATATAATATTTTTTGCTAAATGATTCATTTCATTTGATACTAATGATATAGGATTATTTAATAATGCTCGAGGTGTCACCAATTTACTGACCGCGTTTAAAGCCACAGCAAATGATGATTTATGTCGATAACATGTTCTAATATATCTTCCCCTCGATAACATTATGGATTCTTTGTAATGTTATTCTTATATTCTTTCACTAAAAGTACAATAATAATAATATGTACTCTCTTAAAGATTCCCTTTGTGTTTTAATAACAATTTACAAAATGCAAAAAAATTTAATCAACGATTTCAAGCCAATTTTATTTGCAACCATTAACTGATCATCACAATCAATAACAAAGGTAACCCACAGGCCATTATGAGAGAGGATTACAGTGATAATACTACTACTACTACTAATAATAACGGCGGATATAATTTCCCTGGGTATCAATATGGTCTTTCATTAGTGAAAACGGTATTGTCCAATACGTTAAACACGTCAAATAATGTTCCACAACATGTTGGATTTATTATGGATGGTAATAGAAGATATGCTAGAAAGAGTGGGATGCATATTAGTGAAGGTCATGAAGCTGGGTTTTTCAGTATGAGTCGTGTCTTAGAACTTTGTTATGCATCTGGTGTTAAGACTGCTACTGTTTATGCATTTTCAATTGAAAATTTTAAACGTAGTGCAAGTGAAGTTAATGCTTTAATGCAATTAGCACATGACAGAATTAGACAATTATGTGAAAATGGTGAACTAGCACATAAATATGGTGTTAGAGTTCGTGTCATTGGTGATATTTCATTATTAGATAAAAATTTATTAGAAGAAATCTTGGTCACTACAAAGATGACTCAATATAATACGAGAGCAACATTAAATATCTGTTTCCCTTACACTGGTCGTGAAGAAATTTTACATTCGATGAAAGATGTGATTGCTACCACAAGTAATAATGCTAGTGGTCTATCAAAGATTGATGAATCAACATTAGATTCACATTTATATACAGGGAAATTACCTCCATTAGATCTTTTAATAAGGACTAGTGGTGTGTGTAGATTAAGTGATTTTATGATTTGGCAAGTAGTCAGTCGTGGGACACATATTGAACTGATAGATTGTTTATGGCCAGAATTTGGTCCTTCAAAGATGGCATGGATCTTATTAAAATATGCTTTTAATAAATATTTCACTCCAAATGAAGTGGATTCAGAAGATGTTGAAAGTAATACCACTACCACCACCACCACTACAACCCCTACAGACAGTATGGAAAACACTACCATTATTAATGATTATGAAAACTCCTCCGCTTCTTCTTCCTCTGTATTGTTGAAGAAGGATTCACAACAAATTAGTCCTCAACCTCATGGGATCAGAAAGGAGAAACTCCAATAGACTCCCTTAACTCATGACAACACTGTACCATAACACACATATAGACTAAATATATATACCCTCCTTTCAGTTATTTACTACACAATATAGAATAGAAATAAAACATATTTTGCTGCTTTTAATGGTATTATTATTATTTATTGAAGTTGGGCGCTTATGTGAAAACACGTGACTTTTGCTATTTGGAAAAAATTTTGCGATGAGCTTTCAAAATTTAAAATTTTGGTTATTATTCTTTTTAGTTAGTTATAAAAGATGTATATTCTATAAGGTTTATAGTTTAGACACAAGACAACAACCTCATCGATTCATTGCTTGCTTAACCTTCACAACCAAACTGTAACGTATATTCAATATGGTGAAGAAGGAAAACATTACAAAATCGACAAAGAAGTTTAGATATTCTTCTTTCAAAAATAGAATCGATGATTTGAAAATTGAGCCAGCAAGAAATCTAGAAAAGAGAGTTCATGATTATGTTGAAACTTCTCATTTCTTAGCCTCCTTTGATCATTGGAAAGATATTAATCTAAGTGGGCAATTCACTGCTTTCTCTATGGAAGTAGAACCAATTGTTCAAACATTACCACAAATTTTATATCATCAAGAGAAAATTTTTAATCATTTAATTGAATTTATCTCCAAAGAGGATGATAAATCTTTACAACCATTATTAGATTTATTAGCACAATTTGTTCATGATTTAGGTCCAGATTTTATGCCATTTTATACAAAGGCTATCACCACATTGGTGAAATTATTAGATGATGCCATTGAACTTGAAAATTCTAATGTCTTTGAATGGGGGTTTAACAGTTTAGCATATATTTTCAAATATTTATCAAGAATTCTTAGTGAAACTTATATGATTCCAACTTTTGATCTTTTATTCCCATTATTATCACATACAAAGGAATATTTATCTCGCTTCTCTGCTGAAGCTTTATCTTTCTTAATTAGAAAATCAAAGACTGATAAATTAACTGAATTTGTTAAATATATTTTCAATAAATTACCATCTGAAGAAAATTTGGATAATAATTTATATGATGGGTTATTAACTTTATTCTCTGAATCATTAGCTACCACTCCAGGTGCTTTACATTCGAAATCTAAGATTATCTTAAGAATTTTATTAACAGAAACTTTAAATTCAAGTGATAATGATAAGATTATCCCATTAATTTGTGATATTTGGATGGAAATCTCAAGACATGCATCTACAGAAAATTTAGTAGATCCAACTGATTGTGTTCTTGAAATCCTAGAACAATCTAATGAACACATTAATACTATGGCCATTTTATTATCTACAATGTTATTTGCTGAAAGTGGTAAGAAGATCCCAGATTGGAATAGAATTACATCACTTATAACTAGATTTATGGAACAAATTAAACAATCAAATAAACAATTAATTGATCCAGCTACTATGGGGTTATTATCTTCTTTCCTTTTACGTAATTGTGATATTAAGAATTTAACTCAATTCCATATTAAATTATTTGACTTCAATTTAGAACACTATTCTGATACATTTTTACATTTTTTCATGAATATTTTTGAATTAGCTGCAGAAAGATTAATTTCATTTAATGGTGTTAAATATTTACAAAAATTTATCGATAACAATTGGGAAAATAATGCTGAACGTATTGCCCTTTTCTTATTAGATCTTCAAAATAAGAATAATGATTCTGTTAATAATTTACAAAAGACAAAGAAAATTTCTATCCCAGATACCTTCTCAAATAAAATCTTTTCATTTTTATCCAATAAAGAAAATCAGGATAAGGATTTATTTGAGTTATACTGGAGATTATCTTTACTATCATATATTCCACAAAAAGATAATTACGACATTTTATTATCATTATTAAAATCTGTTTTATCTTCCGATTATGGTGTTCCAGATTTCCGTGCTGATGTTATCGGTATTTTAATTGGTAATATTACTATTAAGACAGATGAACATGCTCAAGCTGTGTTAGATAGTATTGTTCCACAATTTACATCTTTAGAAATAAGTTCATATTTCATTAGTGGGTTAATCAAATTATTAAACAACGCTTCCAAGGATAACAAACAAATTGCACAAGTGTTCACCACTGAAGAAAATGATAATACATCTTTATTAATGAGTTTAACCAATAATTTAATCATGCCAGACGCTACTATGCGTTCTTCTACATTAACTTTACTATGCACAATCATGGAAAAATTTCAAGGTGTTTCTATCCCACAAATCGTTAACGAATGTAAGATTTTTGAACAAATTCCTTTAACTTTACAAAATGGTAGAACTTTAACTTCTAGAATTAGATCCATGGGTGAAGAATTTACTAAGACTGAACCAACTGAAATAATCACAAACATTTTCTTAAAGCATTTATTCGGTCTATTAACTGTCAGATTTGCTCCAGTTTGGGAAGGTATTTGTGAAATCCTACCGTCTATCTACAAGAAGAATGCTCCATTAACCTGGAACTTATTTGATAAATTCTTAACCGTGAATGATTCTAACTATCTTTTAACTTATCCAGATGATATAATGGAAGATGAAACGGATGATCTCCTTTGGGAATCTAGAATCTCAAGATTAGAAAATATCTTAAAGAACTTCAGTTTAACCTGGACTAGATATTCATGTTTGAAGAGTTCTATTGTTAACATTACCAAGGATAGTAGAGCACAATTAGAATACCCACCTCATGTGAGAGCTGAAACTTTAAAATTAATGTTATTGGTCCCACAACTTGCTGAATCTCATTCAAAGGATATTGTTTCATATTTATTCAATGAAGATGAGATCGCTGTTATTTTCCTAGGCGAAGATGTTAATAATGCAAACAAATGGTCCGATATTGAAAGAAACAGTCTACTTAAAATATTTGGTAAATTTAGTAACTCCAAAAATATTTACAAAAGTGAGGACGTTTTCCAAAGATTGTTAAATCTTTTAAGTGGTAGAACTGTTGAGGTACAAAAATTAGCTTTGAGTGCCATCTTCCCTTACAAGATACCTGTGGTAAATAAGTTCAAGGATAATTTAAGAAATTTATTAGATGATACCCTTTTCAAGGATGAAATTATGACTTTCCTTTCTGATAATAAGACCAATGTTATTCAACCAGAAGAAAAAGAAGAATTAATGGTTTTCATTCTAAGAATCCTTTTTGGTAGAGCACAAACTCCAGTAAGTAGTGGTATCAAAAAGAGTAGAAAGCATGCTGTATTAAATATTCTTCCTAACCTTGGTGAAATATATATTGCTAAGTTTTTCGAACTTGGGAGCACCAGATTCAATTTCAAATATTTCTTTTCAAACGGCTATGTTGTTGATGAATCCGAGCTTACCTCCTCTAACATGAGAAGATTAACTGGTTTTATTACTATTATTAATCAATCTCTAACAATTTTAGGCTCCAAGTACCCAACTGCAACTTTATCCACACTACAACCTTTATTATATTCTATTGCTTTTACCTATGCATATGCTAAATCAGACAATGATGATAAATACGTCAGCAAGGGTGTTTCTGCTTTAAGACAGCAATCCTTGAAAGCATTAAACTCTATCTTCCAAATTATTGGTCAAGACGTTAAATGGAATGATTACATTGATCAAATTTTCAGCATCGTTATCAAACCACGTATTCCTGAATTTGCAGCTGAGAATTTACAATCTCCATCTTCTTTATTAAAGATTATTATTTACTGGTCTACTGAAAAGGAATTATATCCATTTTTATACCATGATAATTATGCATCTGTTAGAATTATTATGGACACACTTGCCAATGAACATGCTAAGGAGTCTGTTGTTTCATTTATTTTGGAGGGTGCTAACCAATTAGTTAAAACTCCATCTTCTGATGATAAGTATGTTGATTTGGTTGCATTAATTGCTAGTACTTGTTTACAGATTCTTCCAAAATTATATCAAAGATTCACTACCTCAACTGCTATTTCTACCGCTGTTGATCTTCTTCTAAACATGACCGATCTAGGGTATGTCCAAGACAACGAAACCAGAAAGTATTTATTAGAGTCTCTTTATTTCATGTTGGCATCCAGCTTCAAAAATGTTTCTAAAACAGACGTTGCCACCATTTTAAAGATCATGTCTAATCTGATCTCCGACTATGATTGTCAATTGTCTGATGTTGAACCTATTTTTATTGAAACATCTAAATTGTTCCAAACGTTCTCTGAAAAGGGTTTAAGGTTAGCTGCGGTGTCTATTATTTCTAGTATTGCTGCTAAGTTCCCAGAATTTAGTTATATCGCCACTTTGGTTGCTGATCTAAACTGTTATTCTGCAAAGCGTATGCATGAATATGATTTCCCTACAATTCTTTCTGCTTATGAACAATTCTGTGAGAAGGACTATGTTTCCTTAACTGATTTACAATGGCTTCCAGTCTTACATACCTGTTTATTCTATATCAAGGATGAAGAAGAATTAGCTCTTAGAACCAACGCCACTCACTGTTTGACTAAATTTATTGATTTCAGTAATGCCAAGCCTTCGGAAACCGATGCTCACGTTTGTGTAAAATACTTGAAGATGATTATTTTGCCATCTATGAGAGATGGTTTAAGAAAAACCTCAGAAGATATCCAATCAGAATATATCACTTTACTCGCTTATATTGTTAAGAATTCAACTAACTACACTGACCTTCAAGATATGCGTATTCTGTTGGCTGATGGTGATGATGAAGCCAACTTCTTTATTAATGTCAAGCATATTCAATTACATCGTAGACAAAGGGCTATCAAGAGACTAGGTGACTTTGCAAACAAGCTTTCAGATGGCAGTATTGCTCATTATTTAATTCCAATGATTGAACACTATGTCTTCACAAAAGAAGAAAAATACCGTAACATTGGTAATGAAGCCCTTGTGTCTATCGGAAAATTAGCTCACACTGTTAGCTGGAACCAATACAGAGCATTACTTCGTAGATATATCTCTATGATGAAATCCAAGGAAGAATTATTAAAGGAATCTGTTTTATTAGTGAACCAATTATCAACTTCCTTAAAAGAAGCTTTAAATGCTTACAGAGATAATAACTTGAATGAAAACGTTTTACAAAAGTTACCTGCTAACATCGAAGAACCTGAATCATTTATTAAGAATGAACTATATCCAACATTGGTTAAAATTTTGGGTACTAGAAATGAAGAAACTATTGTTGTTAGAATTCCATTAACTGAAGCTTTAGTTAATTTTGTCCTAGCCCTTTCGCAAGACGATACTTTAACTATGCTTCCAGGTATTTTAACTGCTGTTTGTCAAGTTTTAAGAAGTAAATCTGAAGAACTTCGTGATGCTGTGAGAACTACACTTGGGAAAGTTAGTTCCAACCTTGGTTGTTTCTATTTACCATTTATTCTTAGAGAATTAAAGAGTGCTTTACAAAGAGGTTCTCAAGTCCATGTTTTAAGTTTCACTGTTCACCACATCTTACGTTCTCTTACTGACTCTATGAAACACTCCGATTTAGATGAATCTTCTCATTTATTGGTTGCCATTATCATGGAAGATATATTTGGTACTGCTGGTCAAGAAAAGGACTCTGACAACTACCACACTAAAATGAAGGAAGTTAAGATTAACAAAAGTTACGATACTGCCGAATTTTTAGCTGGTAATATCTCCTTAGGTTCATTCACTGAATTATTACATCCAATTAAGGCTATGCTGATGGAAAAGATGAATATTAAGACTCAACACAAATTGGATGAACTTCTACGTAGATACGCTTTAGGTTTAAACAAGAATGAATCTGCTGACTCTAAGGAATCATTATCTTTATGTTATGAAGTCTTTAAACAGTCTTACTCTAAAGAAGAGAGAAAGTTTAACAAGCGTGGTCCTCGTCAAGTGAACGAAAAGGAAGAGTTCTTTTTAGTTAATTTGAATTACAAAAACACCACTGTCCAAATGGAAAATTCTCTTTATACTGATACAATTCAAAAATTTGCTCTTGACTTATTGAAAACTGTTATTTCTAAGCACCGTGATTTATTACAACCATCCTACATAGAAGGGTTTATGCCAGTGTTAAAAGATGCTTTAGAATCCGAAAATGAAGGTGTTCTAACTAGTGCTCTTAGAGTGCTGGTTGTTATTGTTAAGTTAGACTTTTCTGAAGAATCTGAAGGTTTATTCAAGAATTGTGCTAGAAAGGTGTTAAATTTGATCAGAGATTCTCCAAGTACTTCCAGTGAATTATGCCAAATGGGTTTGAAATTTTTATCGTCCTTTATCCGTCATAAAGATATGAAGTTAAAGGATACTGCTTTAAGTTACATTTTAAGTAGAGTTCTACCTGATTTGAATGAACCAAGTAAACAAGGTTTGGCCTTCAACTTTTTGAAGGCATTGGTTTCTAGACATATTATGCTGCCAGAACTTTACGATGTTATTGATACTGTCAGAGAAATCATGGTTACTAACCACTCCAAGGAAATCAGAGATGTGTCTCGTAGTGTTTTCTACCAATTCTTAATGGAATATGATCAAAGCAAGGGCCGTTTAGAAAAACAATTCAAATATATGGTTGATAACTTACAGTATCCATCCCAAGAAGGTAGATCTTCTATTATGGAATTATTGAACTTGATTATTACTAAGGCAAACCCTGATTTACTATCCAAATTATCATCATCATTTTTCTTATCATTAAGTAATGTTTCCATCAATGATGAAAGTCCAAGATGTCGTGAAATGGCTGGTATTTTACTTTCCAATATGCTTCAAAAGGTTAACTATAAAGATTTAGAATTAATCGACAAGTACATTACTGCTTGGTTAAGACAATCTGATCGTCCTCAATTTACAAGTTTAGGTTTAAGAATCTTTAAAGTTTATATTACTGCTTTGTCAGTTGATAAAAATGAAACTTTGAAAGATCTTGCTTTAAGTCGTATTCAACAAATCTTCGGTAATGTTAATGTCGGGTCTGAAACCGGTTGGGATTTAATCTACACTGCTTTGAATATTTTCATCACCATTGTTGAAAATACAGATGAAATCTATAAGGATCAATACAAGAAATTATGGGACGGTGTTAACACATGTTTACTTTATCCACATATGTGGGTTCGTCAATCTTCAGCCCGTTTAGTCAATTTAATGGTTAATAACCTTGATAAATTTGAAACTCCAGTTTCTGAAGCTGAATTACAATCCATGGTGAATAGAACTATTCATCAATTGGCCGCTCCATCCGTTCCAGAAGGGTTAAGTAATGTGATTATCAAGACATTAGTTACTGTCGCCAATAAATGGAATACTGACAAGACCGGTTATATTTCTAAAGATGAAGACAAAGAATCTACTTACAAAAATGCTTTGGATTATATGGTTACTAAAGTCAGTGCTATTATTAGAAATGAAAGACATTTAGCTGATTCTCATGTTTCCAAAAAAGCTGGTATTCAATTCTTTGCATTATTAAGTCAATTACTTCCGGAAGATGCTTTAACAGCATTGGCTGAAAAGATTGTTTTGGCCCTTTATGTTCATTTAGAAAATGATAGAAGAAATATGTCTGACGAAGAAATTGAATTAGGTACATTAGCTCAAGAATGTTTACAAATTCTTGAATCCAAACTTACTGTTGCTAATTTCACTAAGACTTATGCCAATGTGAAACAAATTGTTATCCGAAGACGTCAAGAAAGAAAACATAAACGTTCTATTTTAGCATTAAATGCTCCAGATAAAGCTGCACAAAAGAAAATTAGAAAGCATGTTAGGTCTAGAGAAAAACGTAAGCATGAAAAGGATGAAAATGGTTATTACCAAAGAAAGAATAAGAGAAAGAGATTCTAATTTAATTAATCGTTTATCGTTATTAATAAAGAATGTTTTATTAGAAATAATATCTCGAAAACAAACTCACATATAACATTACAGCATATATAAATTGTACATTAGACTTTTAAAAATAATACATTTACAAATAATTATAAGGTTGATGCTGGTCAACAGATTCTTAGCTCAACAAAGATGAGTGTTTTTTAATATGTTACATACAATTCCTTACAAATGTAAGGTATATTTAATTGAAGTTTATATATGTTCTTGGGAGAGGGGCATCGAGTTGTGGATCCAAGAAAGTAAATTGGTAATAGTAGGAACTACTTCAGGAATTTATAGTTTTGTTTTTTCAGACAGGATTGGTAGTTTCTTTGTTTTGATTACCAGAATAGATATTATCTTCTTCTTCAGTCATTGGATTTAAGATATTAGGTCTTTGTGATTTGACTTCTTTATAATCGTTCTGTATAGCAGTTAGAGAATTGTCCTTAATTGGAGTAACCTTCTCACTTTCAGTAGCTACGAGATCATCTTCTTCATTCTCTTCTTCTTCATCTTGATCATCTTGGTCCTCTTCATCTTCTTCAACTTCGGCTTCAGCGTCGCCTTCTGCATCACCCTCAGCTTCTTCTTCAACTTCAGCTTCTTCTTCTTCTTCTTCTTCTTCTTCTTCTTCAGCAATCTCACCTTCACCTTCTTCTTCTTCAGCGACCTCAGCAGATTCTAATTTACGATTATATTCTTCCATCTCTGCATGATATCGTTTTCTATCTTCATTATATAATTTATAATATGGGGCTCTTTCTTCTTCACTTAAACCCTTCCAACCTTCAGTTAAATCCTTAGTAACATCAAAGGACCCATTTTGTCTAATTCTGTCTTTATTCATTTCACAATACAATAAGTAAGCGTTGGTAGGTCTCTTTGGCATATTTGGATCTCTTTCTTTAGTTCTTTGTCTTTTATTTTTTGGTCTCTTTAATGGATTACTTAATAGTTCAGATTTAAAAGTTTCTAAAGTTGGTAATGGATTTTGATAATTCAATTCGGGATCAATCTTCACACGAGATTCTAATCTTTCTAATAAGACACCATATTCTAATTTAAGTCTTCTCACAACATGTCTTGATCTTTGAACAGAAAGACCTAATACGTCATTTTTCTCTTTCAATTCATCAATCTTTCTCTTCAATTCATTATCACTTGGGTCATTGTTCCCATTATACATATCACTCATTCTGTCTAATCGGTTACTTCTTGGGAAGGTGTTCTGGTTGAAGTTGTAGAGATTGAGTCGTAAATTTTATCTTACTTTTAAAATATTTCAAGAATATTCGTTTCAGTTTTAATTTGAAATAAACAATTTCAATTTTCCAAAGCAACTTTTAAAGAAATGAAAGGACCTTTTAACGTGGGGAGCAGTAATAAACAATTAACCTAGAGATAAGGCTTACTCAACTAGTTATTCTCGTGGGTCAGCCAATAATATATAATTGATTAAAGGAATATATTAATTGGAGTATTAACAAACATTATCCAAGGCAATAAGACAAATAAAAAAACAAACTACAATACTTTAAATAATGGCGGTTACACAGGATTCGCAAGAGGTAACGCCTTTAATATCCACACAGAGGGATACCACCACTTCTGTAAGTACACAAGACAAATATAAACCAACCCCGAAACAAGGGCAAGAGAGATTTATTCCACAAATGATACCGTCTAAGGACAGAGATCCATATCATGGTAAATTGGGTCCACAAAGAACCTCTAGAAAGGCACAGAAATTAAAGTTGTTACCTGAAGAATCCTTTGCTAAGAGAGGTAAAGATCGTTCTGATAAGGTTAAAAATGATGATACTAATGGATCAGATGATGATGATGATGACGACGACGTGGTTGAAACAAGTGATGACTCAGATGATTCAGATGAAGATGATATTGCAGGTCAAATCTCCACTGATGATACTACAAATTTACAACAAAACCAACAACAACCACAAAATGACGCTAATTTGTCCAGAGATCAATCAAAAGCCAACACTCCAACGCCACCACCAGTTATTAAAACAAGTCGACCTAAAAGAGAAAAAGGTTATGTTTATTCACAAGTTAATAAAATTACAGATAAACCTGCAAGACGTGATGCAAAACGTCTTGGTAAAGCACAAAGACATCTTTTACCTCGTTGTACAGCATATTGTACTGCAAGTAGTTATAATATGAGGGGCTTAATTAAATGGTTAAGAGATTCACGTAAAATATATCATACAAAACCAAAACTTTTTGATGAATGCTTATATACTCCATTTATGTATACAGATTGGAGACGTGATAAAAGATTTGAACATGATGATATAATTAGATTAGATGAAGAAGGTGGTGAAATTAATGTTAGTGATAAGCAACCTGATTTATTTATATTTGAATATGGTGTTGTTGTCCTATGGGGTTTTACAGAACGTGAAGAAAAATCATTATTAAATGATATTGACAGATTTGAGAAAGAAAAATTAGCTCAAGAAGATATTCAAATTGAAGAATTTAATTATTATATTACAACAAGTTATCAACCAAGAATTTATAATGATTTTATTACGTTGAGAGATGGATCAAATTATATGACAAAATTATCAATATCTCATGCCATTGCTCAAAGTGTTAAGATCTCATTGTTTGAAGAACTGGTAGATAATACTATTGAAGATACACAGGATATTCCACAAGAAATTGCCTTGAGTGGTAAAGTATCAATGAATAAAGAAGAAATTATGAAAAGTATTGGTGAATTATTTATCTTAAGAATTAATATTAATTTACATGGTTCAGTAATGGATTCACCCGAGATTATGTGGTCAGAACCACAATTAGAACCAATTTATCAAGCGACAAGAGGTTATCTAGAAATTAATCAGCGTGTAGCATTACTAAATCAAAGATTAGAAGTTATTTCTGATCTTTTACAAATGTTGAAAGAACAATTGGGACATTCGCATGAAGAATATTTAGAATTCATTGTTATTGTTCTTGTAGGTGTTGAAGTATTTATCTCTTTGGTTAACATTGCAGTGGATATCCTTGCTAATACATAGTTGCGTTAACATATATTCATTAATAAAACATCATAACTCATACACATATATCAATATATATACACATGATTACATAACGATAGATACGATGATCAATTTAAGACCTTACTTAGTGTCATTTAACTTAACAATCTTAGATTCTAAGGTCTTAACTTTATCAGCAGCAGTTTGATGTTTGTCGGTTCTAGTACCCAATCTCATTTCAGTATGGATTCTAGCATAACCTTGTTCGTGAGCATATTCATGTAATTCACCAATTAAATTCATAACTTCATCCCATGGACCTTCAATAGTGGTACCAGCACTATGTAAAGTACTCTTAAGGGGACTTTGACGAATCTTATTTTCGACAATAGCGACGAAATCAGAGACACTTGGGGTGGCGGTCCCTAATGGAATCATCATTAAATCGACAAGAACGTAAATCTTAGGCATATTTTAACAATTAAATCGATGGTTTGTTGATCTTTTTACTTCAAAGAAGAAGAAGAAGTTGTTGTGGATTAAAGTATGTCAAATCGCTAATAAAATCCAGTTTCTTATATAACAATTTTCAATTTCCAAACTTTGCAAAATATTAATGAACTCGGCCGAACAAATTTCAATAAAAAGTTTTATTTCAACTACAACTTTGACACTGTACATTTAATTGAAGACAAGTGTATCAGTGGAGACAGTAAAGTGCATAAAGCAAGAAAGAAATGGTGAGTAAGAATCAATCTGTGTCTGTTGAAGATGTGGTGCCCTCTACGAGTGTTGTCGGTCCCGTTTTCAAAAATAGATTAACTACATGTTTTGATGATATTTTAAAGATATCAAGTGAAATGTTGGTTCAAGAACAATTAAAGACTATTCAATTGGATGGGTCTATAAGCAATGGGTTTACAAAGAACCAAACTAAGTTGTTGACTGAAAGAATACATAATTTTCACTCTATTCTAGATGATTTGGATTTCACATTAAAGAATTGTAATAAATTTATTAATAAATGTGATCAAATTGGTCAAGAGAAAGAGAAAGAAAGGTTAGCAGCTTTAGAAAGAGAACGTGAACGTAAATTGAAAGAAGAAGAAGAAGCAAAACGTCAAGAGAAGTTAAGATTAGAACAAGAAGAAATAAAACGTAAAGAAAAAGAAGAAGAAGAAAAGAGAAAGAAACTTGAAGAAGAAGAAGAAGAGAAAAAACATAAAGAAGAAGAAGAAGCTGCTGCTACTGCTGCTGCGGCTAAACTAGATGAGGAACAGAAGTTGGCACAATTGGCCGGTCCAAATAATGATTTAAATATTACTGATATCCCATCTTCTATTCAAATACCAACTGATACTACTACTAATAATAACAATAATCCACTATCACAAGGTATTACTACGGGTCCAATGGATAGTCTTGAATTGGATACACTTGATTCAGGGAAAGATTTATTAGAAGGTGTAAATAACAATAATAACAAAGACACAACTGCTAAACCAGATTCAAACAACACAAATGATCTAGATTTTGATTTCAATAGTACATCAAATTTATTATCTGTGTTTGATGAAACTAATGTCATGAATAATACAAATAACAATAATAACACATCAGCAAATAATGGAACCACTACAACTACTGATACAAAACAAACAAGTGGTAAAGATGGTCAAAATACTATGTTTACAGATTTAGATTCAATGGATATGTCATTATTTGGTGAATTAGATAATTCATCCTTTAATACAAACAATTTAGATTTACAAGCAGGTAACAACAATACTGTCACTGCCACTACTACTGCCAATATAAATAATAATAACACAAGTAATAACAATAATTCTAACACCCAGGCTCATAATAACAACAACACAAATAATGCTGATGATAATTTATTAGGTTCTATGCAAGATACTAATGAAGATTACTTAACATTAAACGATTTTAATGATCTAAATATTGATTGGAATACAAATAATGATACAAGGGATATGTTTAATATTTAGTTTTAATATAAATAAATATATAAATGACATTAACAACATTCTTAATTTTTTTTTGAAGCTTATTGCATTGGATACAATATTTCATTGTGTACATACATTCTTTTTTTGAGGGTTAGAATTATTATTATACGTATATATAATTATTTATTGATTTCTCAAAGAGTAATTAGGTCACAGAATAACAACCATTACAGTAACATTATCTGTCGTACCATGTTCTAAAGCATATTTAACTAAACATTTCGCAGCTTCATTTGGATCCTTAATATTTTTAATTAATTCACAAGCATCTTGATCCTCAATGACATCCCATAACCCATCACACGCTAAGATTAAGAAATGATCATCATCTGTTATTTCAACACTTGTAGTGAAAGGGTTACCAATCACTAAACTATCAAAAAATTTGTCACCTAAAGATCTTGTCACAGCTAACATACCATTAACTCTACTTTTCATTATAAGTCCACCTGCTTGTTCTACTCGTTGCATTTCAAGTATATCGGATGCTTTATGGTCATATGTTAATCTAATACTACCATCTTTTCTATATAATACTATTCGTGAGTCTCCAACATTAGCCGTATAAAGTCTTCTTTTATACTGTTGTAGACTTGTTACATCATCTTTTGATAAATTATCTGGTAATTCCCAACGTAATACACAAACAGCAGCTGTACAACCACTATTGCCTTGTAAATCTGAATTTATTTGTTTATCAATAGTAATAAAAGAATCATTTAATACATCTCTAACATCTCTTGTTTCATCTTTCATTATCATTTCTTCTACAATAGTATGTAAATGTGAACCACACCATTTAGAGGCTTGAATACCGGCATGACCGTCAAAGATGGCAAAATATCCCCAATCTAATCTTGATGCAAAATTCTTAACATATGTATGAACATCTTCCATTGATTTCCTAAATTTGGAATTTTTATTCTCTGCAACACCAACTCTATATGTGACATCAGGTTGATTTGTATTAATTTGATTAACATAGTTTGAAGTATCATGTTGTTTTGATGATTGTGGTGAAGAAGTTAATGCAATTTGATTAATTTGTGTGTTGCTATTGCAATCATTTGTAGATTGATCAATGGAGGTAACGGGCATGCAAACACCTTTAATAGTTGATGGTTCATGTAAATCCTCGTGATTATCACTCATTATGGAAAAAGTAATATATATGTATTAGTTGGGTTTCTTAGTTTTCGTTGTTGTAATTTATTGAAGATAGGCTATTGAAAAGACTATTAAAACTTGAGGTTACGTATGTGGTTTTCTTTCTTTAAAGAGGGAAAAAAAGAAAAAATTGTTCCAAAGGTTTATTTGGTAAAAATATAGTTCCAGATTAAATTATCTATTGCAGTTAATGTCAACCGTTCCAACAGACTTGTTTCGATGTAATGTGTTGCTTTTAAAGGACTGCTTACAATTTGATCTGTGATACTTTCTTTCTTTGATTTCAATTAAGTTTAAATAAATATTTATATTTTAATTTTAGAATTGACAAAAACCTGATTTTTTAAGGTGAAACAAGGCTGTTTAATAGTTAGAATGAGGATGATAACATTAATGATAACTAATGAATAATTATCCTTTTATACATGATTAGATAATAATAATAATAAAATATGATTATGTAAGATTACAAGTATAAACCTTCAAGATTTTCTTCGACCTTGTTCTTTAAGACACGTTCTTTAGCTTGTTTGAAATCTTCAGCTGTCACTTGCATTCTTCTTTCTCTCAAAGCTAATAAACCTGCTTCTGTACACATGGCTTGAATATCAGCACCAGAGAGATCATCTTTACTTGTCACTAATTTCTCTAAATCAACATCTTCACCTAGATTCATCTTTGACGTATGTATACCTAAAATTTTCTTCTTTGTAGATAAATCTGGATTTTCAAATAGAATCTTACGATCAATTCTACCTGGTCTAATTAATGCTGGATCTAAACTTTCAATCTTATTTGTAGCCATAATGACTTTAACATCACCTCTATCATCGAACCCATCTAATTGATTTAATAATTCTAACATAGTTCTTTGAATTTCTCTTTCACCACCACTATTTGAATCATATCTTTTAGTACCAATAGCATCAATTTCATCAATAAAGACAATACTTGGTGCATTTTCACCAGCAACTTTAAAAATTTGTCTTACTAATCTTGGACCATCCCCTAAATATTTCTGAATTAATTCGGAACCTACAATACGTAAGAATGTTGCAGATGTTTGATTTGCCACAGCTTTAGCTAAAAGTGTTTTACCTGTACCAGGGGCACCATAAAGAATGACACCCTTAGGTGGTTTAATACCCATTTCTTCATATAATTCTGGATGTGTTAATGGTAATTCTACAGATTCTTTAATTTCTTGAATTTGTGTTTCAAGACCACCAATATCACTATAAGATTCAGTTGGAGATTTATCCATTTTCATTACAGAGACCATTGGATCAGCATCATCTTGTAATACACCAACCACTGACATGGTCTTGTTATGTAATAATACTGAACAACCAGGTTCTAACAATTCTTTATCAACAAATGAAAGAATTGAAACATAATAATCTGGCATAGTAGGACTTGTTACAATAGCATGATCATCATCAATAAGTTCTTCTAAAGTACCAATACTTAATGGATTACCTCTAATTTCTTCTAATTGTTTCTTTTCTTCTTCTTGTTTCTTTTCAAATGGTTTTAAGATTTCTGAATTAGTAACAAATTCTTCTTCTAATAAAAGATGATCTTTAATTCTTTCCATTCTTAAAAGTTTTAATTTACAACGTGTACTTGGATTTATATTTGGTAATTTTTCAGCTGTAGCTGGTCCATTCTTTCTCTTCTTTCTACCAAATTTGGATTGTACAGGTGGTTCATATTTTGGTTTTTCAGAAGATTTCTTCTTCTTATTTTGACCTGCTGATGCTCCTTGACCCATTTTTTTCTCTCTCTTATTTACTTAAATTCTAATATAACCTCTGTTATTAAACCTGCAAAAAATAATAAACAAACCTTGGTGTATATTTAAAAGTTATCAAACTAATATTTTTGTTTCCGATTCAATTGATTCACCAATTATCTCTGTGATTCCCTGTGTGATAACAGTTGAATCTAATTAAACCTTCAAGTTTGCCACTACAAAAAAGTTAAAACTTCACTATTTTAAAAATCCCAAAAAAAAAAACGCTAAAAAAGTGCAAAAAATAACGACAACTGCAGGACTCGAACCTGCGCGGGCAGAGCCCAAAAGATTTCTAATCTTTCGCCTTAACCACTCGGCCAAGTTGCCATCTTATTATTGGTTTTTATGTTTTGAGGTGATATCCTTATGTCATAGTTTTGGTCATGATAATTTAGGTTAAAAAGGTTATAAACAACTATATTTCAATCTAAACAAGTTTTACATTGGTGAGATTAGTTGCTAAATGTAAGGTAAAGTCATAATGTGGTTGTTAAACGTTCATACTATTGGTAAATAAATTTATACCTTATATTTTCTTTATTTGTAGTGATAAATATTTAATCCCTAATAAAATATAATTTTAAAGATCAAAGTTACAGTTTAAATAAAACTTAAAACTTAAGGAATATAATTTCTTTGAAATGGAATAAGATATATGATAATTTAGTAATTGAGTGCAAGTAATTTTTGAATAAATTTAAGCTTTTATCAGAGATGAATATGTATATAGATGAAATATTGTTAATTATAAAAAAATATGGCAATCGTGATCTTACTATACGGATGGACCACTTGCCGAATAATCAGCACTTGTCCATTCGGGACTTTCATTTTTTGGTGCACTGTCACGTTTTAAACAAATAAATTTACCTGGATCATGTTTTGAATAAAAATAATCGTAATCTGAATCATCACCATTATCTTCACTACTACTACTATCACTATAATTAGTGTACCTATTATAATCATAACCAGCTTGACTTGTTGAATTTCTCAATTTTTTTTCTCTTTGACATAATTTCAATACCTTTCTATTTACTGTCCTCGCTTCAGCTTTATAATCATATTTTAAAGTTTCAAGTAATTCTTTATCTTCTTCATCTAATTCATCACCAGAATCATCAGAAGAACTTGAATCTGAATGATTTGATTTTTTATTGATATCATCTTCTTTCTCATTATCATTTTTAGTTTTGTGTCTCCATGGTGATTTTAAAGCTTTAGGTCTAAGATGTAATACATCTCTTACTGGAATCAGTTGATCCATATGCTTTTTAATCAATTCGTCAATAAGTCCACTGGAATCTTCAAGAGTATCTCTATAGCCACACCAAAAGGCCAAATCTTCATTTGTGCCCAAATGTTCATTTAATTCTTCTTTCATTGTTTTATAAAATCTAAATCTAATTGGATCATTAACCATATAATACGGTTTCACTTCAAATGTTCTTCTACACATAGGACAAAGACATTTAGAATGCGGAGTCTTTAACCATCTAATGATACAATGGTAGTGGAAAAAATGTTTACATTTACCAATGATTAAAGGGCATGAATCACCTGGAATCTTGCATGTGGGACAGGTACCATTATAATTAGCTCTGCAAATCCCACAAACATTATTTTCATCATCGTCATGATCAAATTGAGCATCTAACCCTTGTGTACTATCTGTTTCGCTAGCCGATTGAAGGTGTTGTTGTTGTTCTTCTTCCTCATTAGAAATATTATGGCTATTAGTCCCTAAGGTGGGTACACTGCTACTTACAGCTTCAATAGAAGCAGCTCGATAGTGGTTAGCCAATTCTGACGCTCTGAATTTTTGAAGAAGTTCTTCATCAGAATAAATACTTAATACATGGTCTTTTCTCAATAAAGACAAAAAATGTTTATCTTGATCTGCCTTTTTCTTATTTGTCTCCTCCTTCTCTCTATACTCTCTCATGGATCTTTTAGTATCTGCTTCGCTATGTCCATCATAATTGATGATATATGAATAATCTTTCTTTTCATTATCTGCATAGACTCTCCATTCACTTCTTGGATCCCAAGACCATGCAAACACTGGAGTAACCATTTCCAGTTCAACATTCATTGTTATATATATGTATGTGGATGAGTAATTCGTTGTTGCTTGTCTCTTTTACTTTAATGTTAAATGTAGCATTAAATGGTGTCAAATTGATTTTTCAATAAGTAATTTGATTTATTTATTTAATATTGATAACTAGAGAAGTATAAAGGATAATATATAAAGGACAACAACGATCAAGCAGCAGGACCAGCAACCACAGGAGCACCATCAACAGGAGCAACAGCGGCAGCACCACCAATGGCAGCGGCAGCAGCAGCAACAGTATCTTCAGGTTGAGCATCTAGAGGAATATCATTATTCACATCTGGCTTTTCCTTTTTCTTGACGATGGTATATTTACCATCACTCCAGGACTCGAAACTGTCAAATAAAGCGGTCATTCTGTATAATTCCTGTAAATCGTCAAACCCACCTCTTGAAATACCATTGACAATCAAATTTGGAACGGTACCTCTCCCAGTCTTCTTCTCGATATACTCTTGTAATTCTCTACCATTTGGATCTTGATCCAATTCCACAATAAGAATTGATGGGGTGAATTCAAAATATTCAGCTAATAATTCCTTTAGACCACCACTGTATGGACAGAAAGTTTTACTAAACATTATCAATGGGTTAGCCTTCAATAAAGCATTGTAATGTACGGCTGGATTATATTCACCATCTGCATATTGAGTGGTACCATCATCGTCACCTTCAAATTTACCCACTTGACCAGGTCTAACCTTGGCTGGATCTTCTACAGAATCATAATCGACTAAAGCTTGATCAGGAGTGATATCTTTATTCCTATTCCCCTCTGAAGCAAATGGAGATGAGGAGGCGATATTGGAGCTAGATGAACGTAAAACAGTGAATGTTAACCCTAAAAGAAGGATACAAATCACCAAAATTCTGATATTTCTCTTCTTTAACACAACAACAGCCATGTTTAAACGATTAATTGGTTGGTTATGTTTAGAATATGTTCAGTTCTTAGTAATGTCTTGTAATGTAACGGAATAAAATATCTTTAAAAGCTTTATTTATTCAAAGTGAAAAATTGCGTAGAACGGGTTATTAAGAACTAAAGATTCATTTCACAATATTTGATACAAAACTTGATATTAACCTCAAAACCTGGAAGGTGTTAAGACTAATCAACAAACGATAGCCATTGCATCGATAAATCAAAAGTAGAGGTGATGAGCCAGGAGGAGAGTCGTGAAAATAAGTGTCAAGATTTAACAGGAATTACTAACGCAGATCAAGGGATTACTATGCCTTCACCACCACTATCAGTAACAACAAATAATTCTACTACAGTGGCAAACACACCTAACCTTACCACTCCAGGCATAAATGTTAGTCTGACTGAAGTACATGCCGAGAACAGCAATAACAGCAATAATAAAGAGCAGGATGAGCCTGGTGATAACTCTGTGGTGGTGCTAGATAATAGCGAAGAGAGTGGCGATGATACTGATGATGATGATTTGGCTATTATTGAAACAAGGGAATATCGTCCTACTCGTCACTCTATAGTAGATCTCGATAATGAGCCTGAGATAATATCTGTTAATAATAATACTACTACTACAAGAACTAATAATGCAGTTAGTGATGATGATCTAGCTATTATTGAAGAAAGACATATACCCAATCCTATAGTTCCAAATAACAGACAAACTATACCATTACATCTACCTGGTGGTAATTCTATTCAAATTAATGTCAATGATTACGAAAGACCCATTATATCATCATTTGTCAATAACGAAAGTCGAAGAGACAGATCAAGAAGGAGAGATAGAAGAGATAGACCTAGATATTCTAACCACGTTTCACTGATACCAGGAACTCATACGACTTTTACAGTTCCACAGTTACATAATGATTTTGATACTAGAACCCCATCAAGATCTGCATCTGGGTCCAGATTTCATGAAGATACTGGTGAAACCCCAGCAGGGTCCCCAATTCAAAGTGGACAAGGTTTTCACTCTAATAATCGAACAAGTGTACCAGCTGAAGTGCAAAATTTTATTATAAACAGTTTTACTAATGGATTAAACAATAGAAGAAGACAAAGATACCAAGCACATTTAAACCGTGTGGAACAACGTAGAGTACGTCGTAGACTGAATTATGAAAGCAGATCAGATAGAGATTACCATCCACCACCTGTTGAATCTGATTCTTCATATGATTCAGAATTTGGTCCATGGGATGAAATGGAGGAAATGTTTGATGAAGAGGAAGCTGAAAATTTATATCCTTTACAACCAGGGCTATCTTTACCACCGCCATTTATTGATGAGACAAGAAGAACACAAAATATTATTAATTTTATTGAACAACGTGAGAATAGAGAAAGAGATATTAAAGTAGCTAAATTGAAAGAAAAATCTGAACCATTAAAACAAAAATATATTCATGAAGCTGAAGAGATTGAAAAGACAGGTGAATACACATCTAAATTTGGTTCATTTACTACTGAAGAAAATGAAGTAAAAGATAAAACTAATGATTCTATAGTACCTGCTTGTACTTTATGTGGTGTAGAGTTAGGGGTAGGAATCCCAGAAGATTATCATGGTATTAATGAAGAAGATAAATCTATCCCATTTGAAAAAATTGTAACAAAATATGGGTTCCATTGTCCATATCAATCGCTATACAAACCCACACAATTAGATAGAGATTTATCAAAGAGATCATTTATTTCAAGACTTTGTGGTCATTTATTTTGTGGTCGTTGTTTTGCACGTATTGATAATGCAAAGGGGAAGACCAAATTGACTAAAAAGAAATTAGCTGAATTAAAAGGTTCATCAAATCCAAATAATTATGGTCCTAGAGTTTGTCCTGCTAAAGATTGTAAAAATATCATTAGAGCTAAAGGTAGATTGAAAGAAGTTTATTTTTAAGAAGAATGAAATGATACCCAATTGCATATCTTATATATATTAAGGTTAATAATATATAAGTTGATTTTTTTTTAATATATTCATAGTTCATATAAAAGAGACATTTGGATTGTTTTTATATTTTTATGTTATTATTTATATTATATTATTTTATTTATTGATTACAGTAACTTTTAAATATCATAGTTTTACATATGTTGTTATAAAGTGAGTTTTTGGGATGAAGATATAGATATAAAATCGGGTATCAGAATACAGTAAGGTTTTAAAATTGTTTCTTTCCTTGTTTTTACTATATGTTTTAGTTATTGATATTATCAGTTATTACATTAACATATCTAATGTACAACATAAACACATAGCAGCTAAACAACCAGTCATACAGTCATCATTACCACGTTGTGGAGCTTGTTGTTGAACATATATTGGTTGTTGTTGTTGTGGATGTTGTTGATAGTATTGAGGTTGTGGAGGTTGTTGATAATATTGTGGTTGCTGTTGTTGTTGGTAATATGGTTGTTGTTGTTGTGGTGGATAACCTCTTTCTTGATATTGAGGAGCGTTTTGACTTGGAGGTGGGACACTTGGACGGGAGTACTATTATAATATAAAAGTTAGAAAACATTACAGATTGTTAGTATCAAAAACGTTGATCGATAATATCAAAGCAAAATAAAAATGTGTCTTGTCCCTATCTCATCGCCTCTTTTGAAATTTCAAAATTGAATCACTCTCGAGAGAAAATTACAATGAAAAAGAATTAAAAGTTAATTTTAAAGCGTGCTAAACCTGTTATACATACTTGTTGTTTACTATCACCGTAATATTCGTTGGCAGACATTGTTTGTTCTTATAGGATCAGTATATATTTATAGGGTGTTTTAAAGGTTTTCAAGGCTTTTAATCAATTTGCTTTCAATCTTCCTTGTTTTTATGTTTTTCTTTCTTTGAAATTCTCGAAAAATATCAGCCCTGTCGTTACCCAGCTTTTGTCCATTATAATACCAAATTTAAACATTGATACTGAACATCCAAATATAGGAAGAATAATCTAAAATGTCGCTGTCTATCTATTCTATCTATACATGCCAATATCTACATGTGTATGGAATGGGAAAAACCCATATAAAGTATTACAATTGTTATTATTTAGAAATATCTTTCTAAATAACTTCTACTAGCTTTAAAACTAAACCCTTTGAATATATCATCTGTACCCTCACTCCCAGCAATACTACTGTTAATATTACTATTACCATTGTTATTGGATTTTGGAATATCTATAGCATAATCATCATCATAAGACATTGAAGTGAATTCTGTATCAAAATTTTCAGCTAATTCCCAATCAGTAATCATTGGTACAATTGGACCCATTTCAGTTCTTTGTAAATCACCACATTCCATAAGTTCCCAATTAATCTTTCTGAAAATGAAATGAGATTGAAATTTTAATTCTCTTTGTTTACTAGCTTTCTTTGGTTTACCTTTATTACCATTGGAATTATTTTTACCGGTTGGCTTTTCTTCTTTCCAATATTTATCCACGTCCCATCTCTTTGTCTTATCCTTCTTTAATAACCAATTTAACATATCTTTCATACCTTCACTTAAATAAAATGGAATCTTTGGCCCTTGCTTATCCTTTTGAATCTTATTTAAGATGATCTTATGATTATTCCCTGTGTATGGTGGTTTACCAATTAACATATCAAATAATAAACAACCTAAAGAATACCAATCACAATTCTTATTATATGGTAACCCTTGTAGAATTTCTGGAGCACAATATTCTGGTGTACCAATAATTGAATGTAATGTATAAATACTTTCATCATTATTATCACCGGATTCATTATTTGGATCATTTTCATCCACTGCTTTCTTGGAAAGACCAAAATCTGTTAGAATTAAATGACCTCTGTCATTCAATAAACAATTTTCAGGTTTCAAATCTCTATACACAATACCTTTATCATGTAAAAATTTTAATGCACAACTAATCTCGGCAGCATAATACGAAACAATATCTTCACTCAAAGTACCATATTCTTTTAAATGATAAAATAATTCACCACCTGGAACATATTGTAAAATCAAATATAATTTATTCTGATCATGGAATGAATAAAATAATTTTACAATATTTGGATGTTCTAATTGTGATAAAATTGTTCTTTCTGCAAATGTTCTTTCAATATTTAAATTTATTACATTACTTTCATTAATCAATATTTCTGCCTTCTTTAATGTTTTCATTGCATATAATTTTGATGATTGTTGATCTTTCACAAGGATAACTTTACCATAAGCACCTTTACCTAATACTCTAATTGGTTTAAAATCACTAATCTTCTTAGAATTTTCATCATCATTTATCACCTCGTTCTCATCTTCTACTTCATCATCATCCTGTATAGCATCCTCTTCAGTCAAACCTTCGGGTCTAGTAAGCTCTGGTTTAATCAAACCTTCAACTTTTGGATGATGAACAGACACCCTTCTTGTATGCATAGGTGACAAAACTGAAAATTTATCCAGTACAGAAGATCTACGTCTATTTCTCATCGAATTAATACTATTACTTATATCTAAATGGTCTGAGGTCAGAGGTTGAATATATTGTTGTTGTTGTAATTGTTCTGCTGGAATATTAGAGAAATCACTCTCAATAGATGAAACAGCATCTAGTGGATCTAATCCATTTTCTTGATCTATATTAAGTTTATCCAATTCTTCATCTAAAGCGAATATCATGTCGACAATAAAATATCATATATTGGTTTAACTTCTTGTTATATATCTTGTATTTGCTTCTTTAAAGATCTTTACTTTAATGTGAGTCGGTTGTTAAAATAATAAATTTTCATTCTTTACCGAAATGGAAAATAACAATAAAATGTAATAATAATATAATATAATTTAAAGTGAAAGTTTTTTTAATACAAAGTACAGTGAACAGAAAGAAGGTTAAATAGATAGATAAATATTTATAAATTAAATGTCCTTAAGCTAACAATTTTACAAGGGTATCGATGGCTAAATTCAATTTGGCTTCATCAAAGACATTTCTATCTTTCAAGGTGGTTAATAATTGCATCACTAAATTTAAGATATCATTATTATTTAAATTTAATAAGATAGTGGATACAATTGTTTCAACAGAAAATCTCTTTTCAGAGATAAAAGTTTCAAAATATAAATTGGTGAAAGATCCCATTAAGAATTGACAATCGACTCTATCAGCAATACCACCATGACCTGGAATAGAATGACCAAAATCTTTAACTTTAAAAGTTCTCTTTAATCCAGAAGCGAAAAATCCACCAAATGGAGCAAATAATGATGCAAAAGTGGCTAAATTTAATGAATGAATGTAAATTGGTTTTAATGTGATTGAGGTCATACCTAATCTTTCAAAGATAACATGATTTAAATTATAAGTTTGAGATCTGAAAATTGGATTTAATTCACAATGATTTAAATCATTCCAATAGTTAGAATATAAAATGTTATTATTCACTGGACAAATTAAATATTGATATGGTGATAATAATCTGGTTAAGATGATACTGGCAATAGCAGTGAAGAACCATGCACCTAAGAAACCTTCTAAAGTCTTCTTCGGAGAGATTTCTAATAATTTAGTTCTACCAAATGTAATACCACATAAGTAGGCAAAGATATCATTGACAATAACAAGACCACATGGTAATAAGAACCAGAATAAACCATTAATGATGTTATTAATGATTAAATGAGCTTGGAAGACAATGAATAAAAGGGCCATATGAGTGGCACACAAAGAGGCCATTTGGAATTTTAAATAGCCCTTTCTTAAAGATGAAACAAACATGATAAAACCCCAAACATAAAGACAATAACAAATGAATCTGTGATGAGATGCAATTAAGATAAACCAATCAGTATATGGATTTAGAACAGTAAAATTTGATTCTAGAATAACCTTAAAAATATCTAACCCATTTAAATAATAAATAGTGGTGAACACTAAATACCAATTTAAAAGTTTATTAACGGGTAAATTCTTAGCTCTTGAAGAAGCAGTAGTGACAGCAATACATTCTTTAAAAGTGGCCAATTCACAGAATAAGACCAATAAAATAGAATAGGATTGACCAGAGGCTAAGATTAAGAAAAACCCAGCAATCATAACAAAAGTCCAAATGGTTCTCACAATAAAAGTTTGTTTCTTCTTTTCATTTTGACCTACTGGAGATGAAGCAGTATCCTTTGGAGCCACTTTTGAAGCAGATTTTTCTGTCACGGTGGCCTTACCGTTTTGTTTACCTTTTGACGTAGACATATCTTCTTCTTCTTATTATTATTCCAAAAGTAACTTAACTAATAAAAATGCACACCAAATAATAATCAAATTAAAAGCAAACAAACACCAATTCTAAGATAGCAATCACCACGTAATCAAAAATCAAGCTACCCTTGAATCAAATTTTATTTTAATCTTATTTACAACACACAAACAAACAAATAAACTTGTCATATTAAAACTACAACGTAAACAGCATTGAAAATTTCAAAATTTTGAAAAGAAAAAAATGAAAAACACACAAATTTTTTGTTAAAATTTCACAGACGGTGGCCGGGTGACAAAAACAATAGGGATTGCCTATTGAACAATTGAAGACGCAGATAAGACAATATATATGTCTTACATATAAACAATTAATCGAGGATCCCTGCATTAATAAAGGCACGATCTCAATAAAATTTTTTAAAGATTTCTTGAAAAGAATTATTCTTTTTGTGATGAGCTTTGATTGATTGATTGAGAATTGTAGAAAAGGGGGGAGGGGACTATCACAAGAAACAATGGAAAGTATTGTATCATGGAATAAAGATAACTATTACAACGAAGAGTGTATCTCTGCAAAAAAGGAGGATAAATGGGTATTTAAATCCACCAAAAATGTGGAAGATGGATCACTTTTGTTCCATATCAACAAATCATGTCTTTTCAATGGGAAAAATTGTACAGTGGCTTCATTATTGGATAAAGATGATGATAGAAGACTGTCATTGATCATTGGGTTCATATATGAAATGTTTATCTTCGGTGATAAAAAGAGTCAATGGTATGATTATTTATATCCATTATTAGATAAATACAGCACTCAATCAGTGGAAATTTCAACCGAGGATGAAGACTTATTGACTCAATGGGAAGATAAATTTAATAGATATTATAAGGCTATAAAGAAGGAATTTGGTTGGACTTTAATCGAATCTAAATCATTTAACTTCCAATCTATTGGTGCTTTCATACTTTCATGTATTGTAATGATAGATGTTTGGTTGGGCCCATGTTTATTACCAGGTGGAATTATGCCATCCAAGGCTGGGTTACAAGATTGTAATGCTACTCTTGTTACTATGGAAGATGTTTGTTCTTTATGTGGTGAAGAAATCTGTGATTGTGAAGAGATTGATACTGAAGAGGGTCGAGAAGATGAAGAAGAAGGAAGTGAGAGTGAAAACACCAGTGAAGAATCTAGTTCTAGTGAAGAAGATAGTAATGAAGAAAGTGACAATCAAAAAGAAGAAGAAGAACCGGATGTCATAAAACCAAGTTGTATTACTATCGTTGCTGGGTGCGATAATATAGAAGGTGAAATCAACCCATTAAAAGCAAACTCTGTTTTAAAGATTAATGTCATTGATGTCTCTGAAATGCAATATTCAAATTTATTTCATTTGGAAGAAGATGATGATGAACAACCAGATTGGTTTGATGAGGAAGGTAAACCATCAGACTGGTTACTATATCAATTAGATCCATATTCCAAATTGAATGATAAAAAATTGCATATTAAATTAAGATATTTGATTCTTTCCAAGATTAATGAATTACAAAAAAATTCTGTTCCTAAAGATGAAGAAATTTATATCAACTTAAAAATGGCTTTAAAACATTCATATATTAACGAATAAAGAGTAGAATATCCCATATATAATACATAATCATATTTTTCTCTATTCATATCTTTTGTACATACCCTTGTTGAATTAATCTTTCTACATCACTTTGTCTGACATAAAATTGTGAATCTTTCACTAAGTTGAAGGTACCATATTCAGTTTGAATCTCACCAATATCTTTCAAAACTCTTATATCAATGAAAATGTCACTTGGAGGATTCATATTACCCATAATTTCCACGCAGGACCAAAGTTCACTTTCACTATTTAAATCATCTAAAACATTCTTATACTGGTTCATATATTCTTGTTCATTATGTGATAGTTCATTATATTCGTATCTCTTTGAGCCAGCACCTGTAGCAGCATTACTATTATTCTCTATATCTCCACTCCATATTAATTTATCAATCATATCACTTCTCATCTTTTGATATGCCATTAAACATCTTTTATTCCTCTCCAGACAAATCAAATTGACAAAATATTGACACTGACTGATCTTTTGATTCCCTGGATTAGATCCCACACCATTTAATATTCCTTGTTCTTCCTCTTGTTTCAGTTGATTAAAATATTCTGAATTTTGTTTCAGTTGTCTAACCTCTTTCAATATATTATTTATTAGTTCATCGTTATACATTGGAATAGTAATATTATTCCTACCATTACGATTTACATCATTGTTTAAAGAAGCATCGATATGTCGTTGGGTCAATTGTTCAGTTCTCTTCGCTTCAATGATTAATTTGTTACCTAAATCACCGTACATGTTTCCACTTTTTCATTCAATTATATATGTTCTTTAATTGCTTCACTTAGCCTTAATGTACTACAGATATGTCTCTGTTACCAATACCGTTTATTTGTTAACTTTTGTTTACTTATTATTATTAAGATCTTTCATTAACAATTTTTCAGACGCGTAATTAACGTGTTTTAAAAACAGATCTCATCGATTCAAAAATGTTGACAATTATAGAGAGTAAACCCATATCAATATAGAAAAAAAGTGACCACATTTTATCATAATGTCTGATATATTCCCAGATTTTGAGTTCAAAAAGACCAAGAAAAGGGTCAAGAAGACTTATGTTAAGAAGCAATTCATTTTAGATGATGATAATAATATCGCTAATGATAATGAGTTAGAGAGTTTCACTCAGAACTCCGATATTGAATCCAAAGTATCTCAATTCATATCACATTTAAATAATAAAAATATTATAAATAATGATTTATTATCAAAGGAAATTGCCAATAATTTTATAACGTCAAAGAAGTCCATTACAGAGGTTAATATTTCAAAACATTGTTATAATAACAAGAGAACAATGCTAATTAAGAACAATGATGATGTTGATGATGAGGAGGAAGAAGGAGATAAAATTACTGAAAGTGGATTAAAATTAAAACTTCCCATGGTTAAGAATGAAGAAATGTCAGATGATGATGCCACTTTAGTGACATCTGTGTTGAAACCGAAATTATCTCTTACAAAGGTTAACAAGAACAAAACTTTTAGTAAGATAATAAATTCAAACAGTAATTTAAAATACCAACAAGATTATGAGTTTATAATAAATAATAAGTTACCCTTATATTCACAACTATTAAATTTAATAGATACATTCAATGAAGATAAAGAATTTAAAGAATATTTGGTGAAATGGAATCTTTTAGAGTTTTTAAATCATTGTTTGAATCATAATAGTATCAAAGCAGAGAGCAGGTATTTGATAATGTTTGTTTTGATACAACTAAATGTCTCCATGGAAGAGGATTTAGGTTTGATCTCCAAACCATTAACAGAGCTAATAACTAATACTATAATATCATCTCTACATGATTCATTCCAATTAAATTGTATTACCAATGTAAATAGATTCACCAAGTCATCAATTCTGAATTTTATTAAATCTAATAAATTAAACCACATCACTAACCATCATCTATGCCTTAAATTATGGTCCATATATTACAACCATTTACCTCAGTTATTACCATATATTAATAAATTAATCGAAAGTGAAGTTGAAACTGATGTTGAAATAAACTCAGAATATGAGGTTACGATTCCAATTTTACTTTCGAATATAATTCTTAAGTTTGGTCAACTAATAACAGATGATGTCGAATTGAATGTGTTATTATTAAATTGGTTTTTGCAAAAACATGAATATATGTTAACTGAGAAACCTTTCATCATGACTTTTATTTTATTAACTAATAACAAAAGTTTGCTGGGTAAACTTGACGTTATTAAAATAAATAAAATGATATCAAAAATTGTAAATAACAAGGCTGATTGTATTTTTACAAAAGATAGAGATATCTTACAATTACAGATTTGTCAAATGGCCTTATGTTTAAATCTAAGTGATTATATTGATAGGAACATACAAATAAATGATTGGGACAAGATTATTTGCCAATTAACACAGAAAATGATTCCACAACTTTCCCAGACATTCTGTGCTGATGATGATAATGAATTTAATCTAGGTATGTTCATACTGTTATTTTTCTTAATATCTTATCGTTCAAAAGAGAAGAAATATCAATTTGGTGATTCTCAAGACAAAAACACACTACTCGATCAATTAAAATCATTCAAATCGATTGCAGACAATAATATCACCATTACAAATAATATAGATTTAGTTATTGAAAATTTTACGTAGTAAATATATAGGTGAATGAGTCAAATGCTTGTTTGTTTTAGAAAACATTATGGAGACAATCTCATTATTTCCCATTCGTCATTTTCACTGTGTCTCTTATAAACAAATCTATCATGTAAACGATGTTCTCTACCTTGCCAAAATTCAATAGAAAGAGGGACAACTCTTAATCCACCCCAATATTCTGGACAAGGTATATCTTTAAGTTCATGAGCTTTATTACCATCATATTTCTTTTCAATTTCTTTCATTGAATCTTCTAATTCTTGACGATTTGTTAACACAGAGGTTTGTTTTGAAGCCCAAGAACCCAACCGTGAACCTCTAGTTCTTGTATGGAAATATCTTTCTGTTGTATCTCTATTAACGAATTCTGTCTTACCTTCAATTCTAACTTGTCTTTGTAAATCCTTCCAAAAGAAATTTAATGCAGCTTGTGGATTTGTCTTAATATCCTTACTCTTTCTGGAAGTTCCCCAATTTGAATAAATTACAAAACCACGATGATCTAGTTCTTTAAATAATAATACTCTTGATGAAACTTTCCCACTTGGTAATTCTGCTGTAGTGAAAGTTACACTCTCTGGTAAAGTTTCTTGAGTGTTTTTCAATGCTTCATCATACCATTTATGAAATTGTTCAATAGGATCTTTATTAATATCTTTCTCATCTAATTTAAATTTATTATATTGATAAGTTGGTGGTGCAAAAATGATTGGAATTGAAGTATCTTTTGGTGTCGATGACATATTTGTTATGGTTGAAATATATATATATTTGCCCATATAACAAGTTAGAAGAGACGAGAAAGAATTACAACAATTCTATATCTATCATATTATTGCAATCATATATATACATATATATATATATATCTAATATTACTTGTCATTGTTATTAAGAATTTCTAGTAACTGGACAAATTAAGGGACAACCCATCAGATGACGTTTCTTTAAAAAAAACAACTAAAACCAATCAATCGACGAGTTTGAGCAGTTGTTAAAAGGGTTGATAATAATTTATGGCCTATTCATCCCTAACACATTGGTTCAGTAAGACCTCTTGACCAACTGAAAGCCCCTAATGTCACGACTAGTAACATATAAGACACAGCATATGTTATTACATTATAAAATAGAGCATAATGTAATTTTAAGTTATAACCTTCATTAACAAAAGTACTAACTGTACTTAAACTACCACAATAACCAGACCCTAATGCAGAGACGATACGACACGCATTAACTGTCTTAGCAATTGGTGTAGTTAATGATGAATTATAACCACGTTCAATCATTGTGAAAAAACTTAATAGTAAAATGGCAAGTTGATTGCATGTGAATGTACCCAAATAGAATCTGACATCTAATGGATTAACATAAGTAGAGATATAATATCTACTAAATGAACCTGCAATACCAAATAATGGACCCAAAGTCCAATTACTTCTTGAATAATTATTATAAACTGCGGCCATAACTACAAAGATGGCTACTAATGGGATTGCTAACCCAGCTAATAATAAATCAAAAAATCTAACATATTTTCTTAATACAGGATGTCTAACAGTTTCCACTTCATTTTCCTTTTCATCTTGATTTTCTACATGTCTATCAATATATTTAACAATAATATCTGTGGCTAAAGATCTACCAAATAAGTAAGCCCCTAGGGAGACAAACATTTGACTTAATAAAACACTTAAGAATTCCATAATACCATATGCTCTATTTGGTAATTTAACATGTTGTGAAATATTAACTTTATTTAAACTTGTTGAGAATAAAAACACTTCTAACATCATTGAAGAATATGATGATAATGAACCACAATAACCTGTGGTAATCCCACTGAAAAGATATGGATAATCTGCAAACCAAGCATTTTCTGCACTATTAAATACTTGAAACATACCCATAATAAAACATGAGACAAAATTTGGCCATAACGTATTTTGTGGTGCAATAAATGAATGTTCATAATTTGATAATTTTAAAATACCAGTTCTAGTAAGATTTCCTAAGATGGTACATGTTGTAAAGACTAAGAAAAAATGTGGTGTTCTTGTAGGTGAAACCCAATAATGTAAATGAAGCCAATTATTTGTATCTTGCATTAATGTTTTTTTTCTCTGTTGTCTCTTCTATCCGAGTACTTTCTTTTATTTAACTATATTATATTTAGTACAACAGAATATTTTATAATATTTGTGTATATTCATAGACACTCTTTGGATTTGGTTTATTTGTCTGTTTGTTTGTTTTAGAGTACTGATAATACCTAAAGTATAAAATATCACTTTATTAAAACCAGGAGCGTGTCTTCTTCTAGCTCATCGTTCTTTGATGATTATATAAATATCTATAATTTTCCACTTTGTTTACATTGTAGAAAAAAAACCTCTCCCTGTGAATATTTTTTTGTTACACGGGAGAAATCTCAAAATAGCGCAACTGCAATAAAATGCCATTGACACATTTTGCATTTCTTTCCTTTGTTAACAATTATTGTTCTGTGATATTGCTACATGGGAAGTTTGAACGATGGTATCTGGTTGTTAAAGAAGGTGTTAAGTTGGTGACTAGGATATGGGTTCAGAAGAAATAAAGAGAAGGGTTGAGAGGTGGTATAGGAAGTTATAGTTTGAACAACGTAGGGTGTGAGAATGAGCCTGTCTTGTACATTGTTATACTGTCAATGTGATCCAATAAGCAAAAAAAACAAACAATTTGAAATGTCAACACCATTTTATCTCACTCTCAACTTATTCATATGATGTTTCAATTTCTCACTCTTGACAATAATCAAAAAAAGTACTCTGCTAATCTATCCAAATGTCTGGTGTAGGATTATACCACCTTAAACCTTGTTTTCAACCAAAATATAAATATTTTGTAACTCTATCTTTCAACTTTTAAACAGCCACTTATTCTTACTTTCACGCATTGTGTTGGGTAAAGATATTTAAATTTATAAATTTAGATTTTAGCCGCTGATAATTTAAATTTATAGTCTCAATCAAATATACTTGATACAAAACCAACCCAAAAAACATGACAATGTATCTTCCAAAAAGAAGTAAAACTACTTCTTTCCAATTTGAACCTGTCACACCAGAAAACAGTTTTAGTCTCTCTCAAGAAGAAGGTAAAACCAATAATGATAATAATAAAGATAAGTTCTTCTCTTGGAAAAGAGTTAATAAGAGATATCATACAACGACTACCTATTTAGACCCTGAACCGATTGATTTCAATTCTAAACCTGTATATGAAAGATATACAACAGCAACTGACCCTGAATATATGAGTGAAGCATTATTTGATGTGGAACCACCAGAACATGAAGGTTGCGAAGAAGAAAATATTGAAACTTCATTCCAAGCAGGCGAAGAGGGTGAAGAAGAGACAACTTTTCAAAATGAGGAACAAATCTCAACACCACCTTGTATAACACCACAAGTGACTATACAATGTGAACAAGAAGAAATTATTAGTTTAACTGAAGAAAGTTTGAATATCATATCCAAGGAAGTAAATGATCAATCGCACATTGTGATTGCAAGAAATAACACTCTTGAAGAAGAAGAGTCAAGTAAGCAAGCCATTCTGACTCCAAGAGTGTGTTTATTTGATATTCCAGCAGTTCATAAACCTTTGAAAGATCTTATCAATAAGACTTATAAAGATTTTTATAACACTGATGGGAATAAATTTTATATTAAAGCTGGTCTCTCGAAAAAAACGGTGGCAACTTTGCCAAGTTTACATCCAACTATCAAACGTAAGGAATAAACAACAACTCAATATCAAATTACAAACTTTTGCTATTAATAAAACATGAGCTATTTGATTATATTTAATGGGAATATATATTTTTTATTTATCTATCTAAAGTACAACTAATCAATGCGTGCAATCCAATATTACAATCAATCTGAACGTAGCCCAGATTCACTTTGTTCAAGGGCATCATCTTCCTCTTCCTCTTCTTCTTCATTTTCTTCATCACCATCAATTATACTTTCATGTTCATTATAAAATGTTTTCCAAAGATTTGTCACAGATTCAAAATCTTTCCCAACGGCAATTGAACTCTCTAAAGAGATATTTAATTCATTTAATCCATTTAATATTGAATCCATTGTGTTGTTTATATCTTGGAGTATAATATTTCTTTGATCCACATAATATTTATCACCTAAACGTGACGTCGACGTTGTGGTGGTCTTACTTATATCTGTATGTGTTCTATTGGCAATTGAAGTATCCATAGTTATCTATCTTAATTTAGTTCTTTCTGATTGACATCTTTTAATATATTTACATATAAACACATCTGTTACATATTTATATAATAATATTTAAGAAACCTTTAAAGCTAACTTTTGCGCCTTCGTGATACATGATAATAATACGGTTAAGTCAAAAAGACAACCAACTTTTTTAAACTAACGTTTAGTTGTATTCTTACAATTACACACAACTATATCATTATATCTATATGTATATGATGTTGTAGATACGTTGTGTCACATAAAATAGCAAATATATATGCAGGGATATTAAAGAATAAGATAATCTATATCTTATTTCTTTGTTTGTTTGTTTTCTTCTTCTTAATCACTGATCTCGTCGTCGTTACTATAACGAGGTTCTACATCAAAAATCAATTCATACTTTCTCCATTTCTTACGTAATTCACTCTCTGGATCATTGAATTCATTTTCATCTTCTTTATCAAATTCATCAATCCAATCCCATCTTTTATGAAATAATTCTTTACCCTTTATGGCCAAAGAATTGTCAAGGAAATGAGCTAACTCTTCTTCATTAAAGATAATAGGTTCATCCATAGTTAAATAGTTCCATAATGTTAAGAAATAAAATTTCAAACTTTTAATACCACGAATAAAACCTAAATCTTCAACATCTGCACCATTCTTTGGTGGAACTTTAAATGTATTTAATCTTAACCCTTCTTCCATATCATCTTTTGTCACACATTTAGCAAAATCGATTAAATTAACTTTAATCTTAACATTTTTGTTCTTACTTAAAGGTAAATCACCATCATACATTAATAATAGTGAAGCACCATATAATCTGAAACCTTTCAAATTAGCAGCTTCAGTGGCTAAAAGATCTAGTTCATTAATCAATCTAGGTAAATGTCTTATAATACTACCAATTTGTTCACCATCATAAAGGAATCTAGCCAAGATACGAACAAATTGCCAACCAACTTTAACACGTCTACCAAAATATTTATCACGTTTGATATAATAAGATTCATTCCATACTTTTAACCCACAAACACGAACACCTAATTTACGTGAAGTAGTCTTTTTACATTTAATTCTTTGTGAACGTTGTTTATATGGGTTAGCATCCACACCATACTGCCTGGTCCCCATTTTCAGATCAAGTGCACATGGTTTGGTTAATGAACGTGTTAAGTCTTCTAATAAGATAAATTTGGAAACAATAGTATCACTATGCTCTTCAAAAGTAATAGATTCTAATGGAGGTGGAGAAAATCTGTTTGTTACGAGTTCACTATCCCGTCTTATATTTACAACACTATCGTTAGGACTTATAATAACCTCATCATCCGCATCATTGTTACGAGAATCACGTTTCTGATGGTGGTGATGATGTTGATGTTGGTGATGTTCAGTAATAGAAGCATGACGTGATTTCTTTGAGTCAATATCAGTCTTACCATATAATAAATTTTCTCTGGCAGTAGTCTTCTGTTGAAATTGTTTCAAATCCATGACAGAATGGGATATATCAATCGCATTAGATAAAGATTCTTTCTTAACTTTATGTAACAAGGGAGATTCTAAACCTTTGTTAGTATCTGTTAAAGAGACATGGGAATTTCTTCTCATTTCATTAAACTTATTAGTGGAAGAAGACGAAGATGATGATCTAACATTCTTTCTATATTGTCTACCCGAAATGGTTCTAATAGGAACACCAATAGCAGAGTTACTATGTCCATGATTACTATTCTTTCTTGTTGTGATTGGAGCAAACACTTCTTGAATAACTAAATCTTTCAACTTCGTGTTTAACATAGTAGAACCAGAATCACGTCTTCTTGCATCAATACTATTATGACGGTGTTTTGGACTCCTAATACTTTCAGTAGTGTCATCACCATCATTATTAGTACGAATGCTTACATTGCTAGTATTTTCAAATTTACTAGCTAGAAAAGAATCATCTGGAACAGAACTTGGAGACGACGATTGTGAATATGGTGAACCAGAAGAATAATGACCCCATAAGGAACCTGGAATAATATGCCTATTATCATCAATGGACACCTCTGGTAAAAGAGGTTCATTCAAATATCCATGCTTAGAGTTTTTAATTGGAATTGCATCTGTGTCCTTTGACATTGGGAATGAATGAATATGTTCTAAAGGGGCGCCAATATCAGTTTTGGATGAACCACTTTGGACGAACTCTGATTCAATGCATGGTCTTGATGATTTGGTTTTATTATCTCTATCAATGGTCTTGTTATTGGTTAAATCTTCATTTGGAACTTGATTCAAAAAATCTTCTCTTGAATTAAAATGTTGTCTAACATTAAGAACACCGATATAACGAGGCATGAATTGTAACAATTTATTATTAGTTAATTCCATGGTCTCGTACCATTTATTTTCTCTTCTAACTAACGCTTTACACACAGCTCTTTTAGAAAATCTGAAAATTGCAGTGTGGCCACCAACTTTGTTTGTAAATGGCTTCAACTCTACTGCTAATGGATATTCTTTATCGTCTTCATCATCAAAATCTTCAACAGCTTCATCATTGTCGTCATCTTTATTGGTGTTACTTCTACTAGATGGATTATGTAAATCGGTCACTGGTGGTGTAGTGTATCTACTTTTTATTAAATCTTCATCTTCTTGGAATATTAAATCGTCATTTATGGTGTGATGTTTTGGTGAGGAATGATTAGTTGTAATTGGCTGTTCTTCATAATCAATATGTGTTACATCTCTATTATCAACGTTTTGTTCACCATGATCAGTGAAAATTTCATCCTCATCTTCAGCAGTACTATTGTCTGTATTGGTCAAAGCTTTGGAGGCAGATTTTGACTTATGTGGATAATACGTTGCGGAAGAAACAGGTTGTAAAGAAAGATCTTCATTAGGACTTTTTAAAAGTGAATCATTATGACCATCTGTCACTGTATGTGTCAATTTCTCTTGTTCTAATTCCTCTGTTAATATGGAATGATGTGGTGAATTCATAATATTTTCATTTGTGTTATTATTCGCGGGGAATGTTGATTTCGAACTATGCCGTAGACGATCTAATTCTTTCTTCTTTTGTATAAGGTCCTTTCTCTTAACGTTAAAAGTAAGTTTTTCAGTATCAGTATCGCTATCATCGGTTTCATGATCATCATCATCATTAATTTCAGCATTCTCTTCGGGAAGATGATTGAAAAATGGATTACTTGTCACATTCTCCACTTCACCATCTCTATCATTATCTCTAAAGATCCCTAAATATGTTGACGCTTTTCTACCGGACAGTACAGGTGCCAATATCTTTTCATCAGATATGTTTAAATCCTTGAGGGATTGTAAACAATTATCAGCGTTAAGTGATATTTCATCCACGGTATCACTATCGCTGCCCATTTGCAAAAAAAAAAAGTTTAAACAGAAAATAAAACTAAAACAGATTTAAAACAGTGTGAGGTGGGGTATATATATATATTAAATATACTTTTTGTGTATGTTTTTGTTAATTCGTGCAAGTGATTAGAAACAAATTGTACTTTGTTCTCAGTTTGCTCTTTGACACGATGAGTTTATTGAAATGGTTATTTAGCCAAAGTTTAAATTTGTGTATTTCGTCTTTCTTTTATTTATTTTTTCCAAAATTTGTATTTTGTAATCTTGAAATTTTGATCGATATCGACGTTTAAAGGCTGTTTGTTGAATATGTGATGTAGTAAAAAGGATTGGATGAGTGTCGTTGAGGTGAGTCAAGGCAATGGAATATTCGGGTGTGATTAGTAGAGTTATTATATTTTAATGGGACAATTTTCCAAAAAAGAACCTTCGAAATACATTCATTAATGGTTAATATGCAAGAAAAAACTCACTGAAAGCATATCTCATTCATGTAATGTTAGCAATAAAATCTATTAATTCTACTAAAGTGAACTCTACATCGATTCAAATATTTAAATTTAATCTTTACAACTTTACTTTCAAGGGAAGGCCGAGGAATTAACAACCACACGTGGCATATTTTTGGATACCTTTACCTACTCTAAATGTAATGAATGCAATGCAAAAGAGCAATAGATTTCTTGGAATATGTATGTTATTAGACTAAATCATATATATAAAATTTTATAAGTGAGACTTCACTTACCCTCTGTAATAATGGGTAGGAACTAATGGCATCTTAGAAATGATAACAGGGAATTTTCTCTTTCTCACTTCAACAAGTAATTCTGTACCAGATTTATGTATACCTAAATTGACATACCCTTGACCAATATTGACAACTTTTTTAGCGGTATCATCCGATAAACTTGGTGAAACACTACCTGAGGTTACCATACCTACAGGTTCTAATGTATCTTTATCTAATAATTTGGATCCAGGTCTTGCTGCTGGTGCAGGATCAGTAGACTTATATTTGAAACCAATTCTAGTTTGTGAATATGTCTTATTATTCAATTGATCCATAATTTTTTCATATCCATTAAACATAGTCTCTGGGTTTGAATCAGTACGTCTAGTTTTTGATATTAACCATTTCAAATTACCTTCTACAGGCGTTATGGTTTCATTCAATTCATTACCGTAAAGACAAAGACCAGCTTCTAATCTTAAACTATCTCTAGCGGCAAGTCCAATAGGTTTAACAGCATTTTCAAATGATAACAATTTCTCACTGAAATGGATTGCTTTATCTCCAGCAATTGCAATTTCGAACCCATCTTCACCTGTATACCCACCTCTTAGCACGCCAATTGGTGTACCACATGGTAATGTGAAAGTTTTACGTTGACCAAAAATTAGTTTATCTAAATTTTGTGAAGTTGGTAATAAAGAAGATAAGATACTTGATGCCTTTGGTCCTTGTAACGCTAATAAAGCTTGGCCACCAATTGGTTCCCATTGAATATCATAACCCTTGGAGGTCAGATCTTGAACATTTTCCAAGATAAATTGTGAATCCTCATTAATACGAGACGCATTGGTCACAATATAAAACCCAGTTTCATGATCTGCCTCTGGTCTCTTGAATATCATTAAATCATCGATAATACCACCATCTGGTCTTAATAATACACTCAAAGATCCAAAGCTTGGATTCACCGCATTAAAATCGGTTGGAGTAATACGATGTAATAGTTTAATTGCATCTTTACCAGTCAATTTACTTTGTAACATATGAGAAACATCAAATAACCCCGCATGAGAACGAACCCATTTATGGGATTCAATATGATTTTGGATATTTGGATATAATAAAGGCATTGAATGACCGGCAAAGGGGACCATCTTCCCACCTAATTTGTTATGTAATTCGAATAATGGAGTTTTCTTGATTTCATTAGCTGTAGTAGCCAACAATCTCTTATTGACTGTAGTTCTCAACATGTTGTGTATATCTTCAGGTTGTTCTTAGCTGTTCCAGGGTATGATTAATGATTAATGAATCTTGTTTCAAAATTGCCCTTTTTATATATGTTGTCATTTAACTCTTCCCCTGCGCAGCTGACTCTGACCTCACTGTTGCAAATAAAATTCCAATCCAAACCAATCCCACCCATGACGATGAAAAGATCGTGAAGATGACCAGATAATGACGGATAAGAAGGTAAAGATCATGATAAATCGTAGTATCTACTCTTCTCGACGTCCATTCTTTCCCCCTGGAAATCCCATAAGGGTTGATCCTTGTGTGCAGCAGACAAGAGCGAATGGCCGCCACCGTCTTTAGTGTTGATTAACTGGAAGATACCATCAATGACGATCTCTTTACCCAACGTTTCGTTCTTGCTGGGGATGATAATGTCTGCAAAAGCTCTTGTTGGTTGAATATATTTATCCATTTCCACACGCAAATGATCCATATACTCAGTCAATAAAGATGATAATTCCTGAGCACCGGTCACTTCACGTTTCTTAATCAAATTGATCAATCTCTTGTCTGCATCACAATCCATGAAAACTTTCATATCAGAGAGTGTATTAATCCTTTTATCATATAATGCATAACAACCACATAAAATTGTAATGACTCTAATTTTTTTGTCCTTGGAGGTTATGGGAGTTCTTGTTTCCACCACAGTCTTTAATTCGGATATTTGATAATATAATGTGTCAAAATCGTAGTCTTTATAACTATAATATCTTGGACCTTTAACCAGCTTTGAAGATTGATCCAAATTCAATATTTGAATCTTTGCTTCAGGGAACGCATCTAATAATCTGTTTTTAATTTGTATTGATATTTCCTTAATACCAGTGGCATGACCACCAGCAATGTTCACTAATAATGATCTTTCTACCATTGGTATGCTTATGTTCTATCTAGTTTCTTCGACGTTTTATAATATGCCTTTTTGAAGGTAAATTTTTTATATCAATGATTATATATATTTTTTTCATTATAAAGATTGAAATTCGAGATGAGATGAGATGAGTATACATTATAGTGTTAGACTGTATTAGAACAAGACCGACATCAGGAAACAAACCAACATGTCCTTCGATAAAGAATCTGATAAGAAATTGAAGTTTAAAGTTTCCAAGAAACTGCAGATTTCTCCAACTTTTGAATCCATGAATTTAAAATCACAATTATTACATGGTATTTATTCATATGGTTTTGAAGCACCATCTTCGATTCAATCTAGGGCCATTACACAGATCATTTCAGGGAAAGATGTCATTGCACAAGCTCAATCTGGTACAGGTAAAACTGCTACTTTTACTATTGGTATGTTGCAAGTTTGTGAGTTTAAGAAACATGAATTACAAGCTTTAGTCCTTTCACCAACAAGAGAATTAGCATCCCAAATTAATACTGTTGTGTCTAACTTGGGTGATATGTTGAATGTTAAATCTGTGGCACTTGTGGGTGGTAATAAGATGACAAAACAAGATTTAAGTAAATTACAAAATGGTCAAGTTCATGTGGTCAGTGGTACGCCAGGTAGAGTTCTGGATTTAGTTAAACGTGGTACTTTAGTGGTTAAGAAATGTAAGATGTTAATCTTGGATGAAGCAGATGAATTACTTGGTGAATCTTTAGGGTTTAAACAACAAATTTATGATATTTTCACTAAATTACCAAAGACATGTCAAGTTGTCGTGGTGTCAGCTACTATGAGCAAAGATATTATTGAAGTGACAAGAAAATTCATGAGTGATCCAGTGAAGATTTTGGTTAAACAAGATCAAATCTCTTTAGAAGGTATTAAACAATACCATGTTAACGTTGATAAAGAAGAATGGAAGTTTGATACTTTGTGTGATTTATATGATTCCTTAACCATCACCCAATGTGTTATCTTTTGTAATACGAAGAAGAAAGTTGATTGGTTGGCATCAAAATTATTACAATCCAATTTCACTGTAGTATCAATGCATGGTGATATGAAACAAGAAGATAGAGATCGTATTATGAATGATTTTAGATCTGGTCATTCAAGAGTATTAATCTCCACAGATGTTTGGGCTCGTGGTATTGATGTTCAACAAGTCTCCTTAGTTATTAATTATGATTTACCTGAAATAATGGAAAACTATATTCATAGAATTGGTAGATCAGGTAGATTTGGTAGAAAAGGTTGTGCCATTAATTTTATCACAAAGGATGATATTAATCAATTAAAAGCTATTGAAAAGTTTTACCGTATTAAGATTAAACCAATGCCAGCTAATTTAGAAGAGTTGTCATAGATTTGTTTTTTAATAACATATTATTATCATTATATTCGTAATTATATATTGTACATTATCATTAATTTGTCATATAGAATCACACAAAGAAGACAATTGTTTATTTTGAATACTATAAATATCAACCAATTTACCTAGAGAAGTGTCCTTAGTTTGCTTCGACAAGTCTTTAAACCTTGATATTACTTCGATATCTAATTCATTTCCTGTTTTATCATCTTGTTTGGGGGTAAAATTCAGTAATTGATATTGATCACTTATCAAATTTACATCTTCTACTTTATGATCTTCATTCATATTAACAATAAATACATTTTCAAAAGTATCCATTTGACTTGCTTGTTCTTCGTCTTCGACATCATCTTCAAATATATATTTTATGCGATTAGGGAACATTGCCTTTGTTGTTGAAATTATTGTATCCTCTAGGGGCGCTTCCAAAGATAAATTTTTTGAATCATTGTCATCTAATTTATTATTATCTTTATTCAAGAGGTGTGCAATGTTACTATCACTGATTGAAATGCGTATAGTGTCCATTGTTGAAGCTTTGGCTGTGTATTAGTTTAGATAAGATATAAGATACAAGATTTAGCATTCCATATTAATAAAAACAAAAAAAGAAACCAGCTTGATCCAACCGAGGTTTGAACTCGGGATCTTCGCCGTGTAAAGGCGACGTCTTAAACCACTGGACTATTGGACCATACACTGATGTAATTGGGAAGGGAGGGTCTGTTCGAATTTGTTTTGGAAAATTATAAGTTATATAAGTTCAGTTATTAAGGAAATTTAATAGTATTGGAGTAGTTATCACTGAGGTAATCAATTTGTACTTAAAACAAATTTGGAGTAGTGTATATTGGTTGCTTTAGGGGTGGTGATGCTGTCATCGGTTGTGTGTAACTATCGTCATTACATTGTCATACCAATAGATAGAACCTTTAACCTCTTAAGCATCGATTGAATAAGTTACACTTTCTAAATTTCATGGAATTGTAGATCACCTCTATTTCATGTGCAATTGCTCAATTTAGACTTTTTCAGTAGCCTCATCACATCTATGGTACGTTACACTGGACAATTCATTGATACATTATCACTCTTCCATATGCACTCATCTAAGTGTCAAAGTTCAACGAACAAACCTCATCGCAACTTCTTTAATGTTTGATCCCACCGAGAAATCTGACATTTGCACCAAAATTGGAATTTGCGTGGATTTGAAATTTTGTTAGCGCGAATTGAAAAATTTGAAATAAAATGTCGAGAATTTAACGAACAACGAATTATTTGAAAAATGATATGATTTTAGTATTACTTTGTGTTAGTTTATGATTGACCTGATCAACCAAGTAATCGAACAACAACACACAGGATGTTAGATATCAATTCTTTTATTGAAGAAAAGGGTGGTAACCCAGAGTTAATTAGACAATCTCAAAAGGCTAGAGGTGATAGCGTTGAATTAGTCGATGATATTATTGCTGAATACAAAGATTGGGTTAAGACCAGATTTGAATTAGATGAATTAAACAAAGATTTAAATAAATTACAAAAGGAAATTGGTATGAAATTCAAAGCCAAGGAAGATGCCTCTGCTTTATTAGCTGAAAAGGATGTCTTAACTGCTAAGAAGAAAGAATTAACCGATAAGGAAAACGCTGAAGATGAAGATTTAAAGAAAAAAGTGTTTTTAGTTGGTAATATTGTTCATCCATCTGTTGTTATTTCTAATGATGAAGAAAATAATGAATTAGTTAGAACTTGGAAACCAGAAACTTTAGATACTATTGGTCCAATTGCTTCTGCTACTTCTGCTGATGCTAAATTATCTCATCATGAAATCTTATTAAGATTAGATGGTTATGATCCAGAACGTGGTGTTAAGATCTCTGGTCACAGAGGTTATTTCTTAAGAAATTATGGTGTATTCTTAAATCAAGCTTTAATTAGCTATGGTTTAAGTTTCTTAGCCACTAAAGGTTATGTTCCATTACAAGCTCCAGTTATGATGAATAAAGAAGTTATGGCTAAGACTGCTCAATTATCTCAATTCGATGAAGAATTATATAAAGTTATTGATGGTGATGATGAAAAATATTTAATTGCTACCTCTGAACAACCAATTTCTGCTTATCATAGCGGTGAATGGTTTGAAAAACCACAAGAACAATTACCAATTAGATATGCTGGTTATTCTCAATGTTTCCGTAGAGAAGCTGGTTCTCATGGTAAAGATGCTTGGGGTATTTTCAGAGTTCATGCTTTCGATAAAGTTGAACAATTCGTCTTAACTGAACCAGAAAAATCTTGGGAAGAATTTGATAAGATGATTGGTAATTCTGAAGAATTTTATCAATCATTAAAATTACCATACAGAATTGTTGGTATTGTCTCTGGTGAATTAAATAATGCCGCTGCTAAGAAATACGATTTAGAAGCTTGGTTCCCATACCAAAAGGAATACAAAGAATTAGTCTCTTGTTCCAATTGTACCGATTATCAATCAAGAAATTTAGAAATTAGATGTGGTATTAAAAAGATGGGTGACAGAGAAAAGAAATACGTTCATTGTTTGAATTCTACTTTATCTGCCACTGAAAGAGCTTTATGTTGTATCTTAGAAAATTACCAAACTGAAGAAGGTTTAGTTGTCCCAGAAGTCTTAAGAAAATACATTCCAGGTGAACCAGAATTCTTACCATATGTTAAAGAATTACCAAAGAACTCTACTTCTAACAAGAAGAAATAGATATTGACATAGTGTCGTTGCTCTTTCTTTTTACTAATATACTAATACTAATATTAATATATACTCAGATATATATTTATATATATACAAGATTTATTTATGAACCAATAAATTACTAAATGTTTCAACATGATATTTAATCATCAGTATAGAATTGTTTGAAGAGCAAAAGATAAAATGTTTCCCCGGACTGTCCGTCTTCAAACACCCATTTCCCCCAAATATTTCCATGACTGTTCCTTCTCAATTAGGAAACACCTTCTTTTTTTGAAAAAAACAGACGCGACGCAAAAAAAACAGACGCAAAAACTGAAATTTCTACGCACAGAGACCAGCTGCGGTAAACAGAGCGGAACCGTTCTCTAGGCAGGGAGGTTCTGTCTGTGAGAGAGTTTCCAGCTGGAATAGAGAACCCATCTCTTTTGTTTCCTCTCTGGCTTCGGCTGGAGTTCTCTCTCTAGCCAGTATTCTGCTCCTTCTAGTCTCTGTCTACAGTCTCATCGCTCTCCACTGGAATCACACAGACAGTACCGTGCTTCCAGGCTGGTCATTATTCTCTAGTACTACTCCCGATGATGTGGTTTTTGCAATATCAAATTTTATATGGTTAATTGGTTATTGAATAAGTTTTAAGTAATATATAACAATTATAATTTGAAATTCTTATACAATATTTAACCAAAGTAATAGATAAGTAACTGCCGAGATGTCCACTGAATTGACTGTTCAATCTGAAAGAGCTTTCCAAAAGGTATGATAATATTTTTAAATGAATAAACTAATGATGAAAAAATAATGATGTTGAGTGAAAATAAAACATGAATCATAATACTACATGGAATATACGATAAATATACACGTAGAATTGAATGCTATAACTAAACAAATTTATAACCTACATAATACGAGTACCCAACATTATATTTTTTGATATTATTTGAAGTTAATTAACCTAATAACTGAACAATTTTTTTACTAACAATTAACTATGTTTTATAAATTAACCATTATTTATAAATACAACAAAATTTTAATTACAGCAACCACATATCTTCACCAACCCAAAGGTCAAGACTAACAGAAGAACCAAGAGATGGTATAAGAACGCTGGTTTAGGTTACAAGACCCCAAAGACCGCCATTGAAGGTTCTTACATCGACAAGAAATGTCCATTCACTGGTTTAGTTTCTATTCGTGGTAAGATCTTAACTGGTACCGTTGTCTCTACCAAGATGCATCGTACTATTGTTATCAGAAGAAATTACTTACATTATATTCCAAAATATAATAGATTCGAAAAGAGACATAAGAATGTCCCAGTTCATGTTTCTCCAGCTTTCAGAGTTCAAGTTGGTGACATTGTTACCGCTGGTCAATGTAGACCAATCTCTAAGACTGTTAGATTCAACGTCTTAAAGGTCTCTCCAGCTGCTGGTAAGGCTAACAAGCAATTCCACAAGTTCTAAGTTAACTTAAATTATAAATATTAATCATTTTTATACATACTTTTTTTAACTTTCTAAAAAACTATTTAACGGAATTTTTGTAAAACCTAATAAATAAATCCTCAATTATTATTATCTAAATTTCTCTATCATATTTTATATATTTAATTAATGTGTATTATTTAGACCAACAAAGAAAATAAATAAATCTATACAAAAAAATTATTTTGTGTTTTTAATCATAATTTTACAATATTTTAGAAATTGATTACATAGTAAAAGTTTATATATGAGGGAAATTAAAGATAATAAAAAAAGTAACAAAGAATAGCTCAACTATTCTTTATCCAACATCATATTATCATCAAGTAAAATATCCATTAATGCCTTTGAAACTTCACTAATGGTTAAACTCTTATAAGCTTTAACCATTGTTCTCATCTTTTCATAACAAACTTTTAATTCTAATCCTGACCATTTATTACCTTGTAATGTTGCTAATTCATCCCAATCCACTTGTGAATCTTCAGTGAAGCCTAAATCTCTTAATTTTTCTACAAGCCATCTTTTTTCAACAGTTGGTATTTGTTCCGCTTTGGAAACAGCTTGTTTCCTTATTAATTTATTCCATTTATAACGACATTGAATACGTGATCTTGTACCACCCATCTTTTCACTTACTACAGTCCAATTAATAATATCTTTAAATGTTGGTTTACCATTAATCTTCTTACCACGTGGACCTCTTGTTTGTGTTATATTATCTTGATCAGCAACGTCTAATAAACCTTGTTCTTTACGTTCTTGATATTGTTCAGCTTCAGTTAACATTTCAGCAATGACTTGTTTTAACATGGCTTCTTCTTGTGGTGACCATTTATTCGATGCACGATTATTACCACATTTAATATAATTTCTCCAACGATCTCTACAATCTTCTGGCATTCTACCCATTGCTTTCCCTACTTCTGACCATTGACCTTCTTTTTCAACACAAAGTTCCGCTAGTTGACGATCTTCTTCTGGGGTCCATCTACCTCTTTGATCAAAGATATGATATCTTCTACGAACATGTTTATAAATAGAACTTCTTGTTCTGTATGGTAACACTTTACAAATATTAATCCAAAAATCATCTTTACGGCGACCATTAGTCCAAATTCTTTCACATGTTTCTCTTCTAGTAAATTTCTTAATTCTTTGATATTCCTCGATAAAATGATCTAAAGCGGCTTCCTCAGTAGAATCAAAAGCTTTACCACTTGTTTGGGTAGAAGCAGCAGATCCAATAATTTGAGATGCCTTTGTAGCGGCGTTTTCTAATAATTCATTATCAGCATCAATACTTTCTTGCATCTTTTGAATATGATCTCTTTCTCTATTAATCTGATGACCACTGCTCTTGGTAGAATTATGCAATGATACAGCAACCGCAACAGCAGCAGCGGCGGCAGCAGCTGCAGAGTCAGTGTTAGTATGATGGTTCCCCTTAGGGGATTCTGGTTCCACGACCACATCATGAAGTGATCTATTACCAACGTTATCATCCCTTTTATTTAAACCACTATCAATATTATGATTGACTTCATTTTCACCTTCGGTATTTAAATATTGTTGGAAATCAGGTTGTTGAACCATAATATCAGTTTCAGCGATGGCTTTATTAACTAATTGATTTTGAGATGATGGATCATCTAATGTAGCTAATTCAGGGTCCACGGCTAATTGTGCTTTATTTTTTTTCAAACTTGCTTGTAACTTATTAACCATCTCATCTTCATCGCTTGTATTATGTTCATATTTCTTCTTCTTGTATCTATTTTCATGGACAAGTTGGTCATCTATATTATGATTATGATTAGGAGATGTCACAGTGCCAATGGTCATATAATCATCTACCATATGTTCATTCTTACGCTTAGATTTGTTTAATTTTTCAGTTTGGTATGCAGCGGCAACGGCAGCATATGCAACAGCATTATTATTCAATGAATCTTGATCACGATTAGATTGTTGACGATCAGTTGATGTGTCATTATGATCAAAACTTGTATTAGCTAAATCTTCGTGATTCTTTAGAAACCAGGTCATATCATGATTGTTTTCATTATTATTGTTGTTAGAATTGTTATCATCTTGTTCCTTCTTACCATTGGTTTCATCATCATCATCATCATCATCATCATCATCATCATTACGTGAATTTCCATATTTAGGTTCTTCCTTTAGGGAAAGGGCTTTTTCATCATTCTTAAGAGGATCCTCATTTTGTCCACTTTCATTAGCAACACGTACAATAGTATAAAGAGCATCTTCTACTGATAAACTATTGGAATTGGATCTACCAGATGGTTTATCCTTCATTTGATCTGACATATTTTTTTTTTCGTTTGTTTCTTGTTTACTTTCAAAATTAACACCAGTCTTAATAAGCCAATTTCTTCACTTGAAATTAAATTATTCCTTATAAATCGGAGATTATTGAATGAATAAACGTGTATACCTTGTCTTTACTTTGTTATAGCTTACTTCTATAGTGATTATAGTAGTCAGTTAGTGTTGGTGATTACCCTTCCACAGCAGGGTAATGTAAACAGTTTGATTGTTGATTTATGGTTTATTGTCAAATTTTGTTTGTTTCTTGTTGGAAAACCTCTGGGCGAAAAACTGAAAATAAAAAAACAGCAACAGTATTGGGGAAGAACGTGCAGAGTGACAATAATACCAATAACTACAAAGTGTCACAAATAAAACAGAGGTAAAAGCTCAACCTACACTGGTGGAGGAGGGGCATGGGCTAAGTATATCTTCTCAGCTGCAGTGTCGTAGTTTTTGGCTAATTGAATGTAGTGTTTCCCATCGTATGGAACAAAATCTTTACTGTTGGCAGATTGTCTTAAATAGAATCTTTGGACAATATCAATGAATTCAGCCAGACAATCTATAGATTCACCCATAATAGATAAGTTTTTACCTTGAGCGGAAATTGTTTGATCTTGATTGTTAGTGATGGTCCCCATAGCATAATTGTTGAAATGTTTCAACATGTTAAAGCACATTCTTTCAAAATATGGTAAGTACACTGTTGGTAGGTTTGTTGATAGAATTAATAATTCTCTAATTAATTGAATTGCCTGTAATAATGATTCACTGGCAACAAATGTCTTGTCTCCAACAACCACTGACTTTCTGTTCCCAGTAGGTTTACTAGTCTTATTACCATCGGTATCGGTGCCATTATTTACGTCTTCATCATTGTTGTTGGTAGAACCATCCTTTGGGGCCAATACCAAAATTGATGTCCAATCAATTGGATCAATGTCAATACTAGACACTATATCATTAACATCGGTTTGGATATGTGGACTCACAATTGCAGGCACCCAATATTCTAATTCGATTTTCTTTTGGATTATTCTGACATTCTTAGAATCGTGAATGGAAATGTAATGTTTGATTTGTGATGATAGTACATCACTTAAATATTTGGTTAAAAATTCACCACTTAACGCTTCACATTCCTGGATGAATAGAATACAGATGGCATATAATCTTAAGAAATGGTCATGTCTTAATGTAGAAGTCAATTCTCTTCTCACTGCAATGACTTTACCCATTCTTAATTGAACAATTCTAATGATTTCATTAACACCAGTTCTAATATCCAATTGACTAATCATATTATGTTGATTTTCAGAAACGTTAGAAGTATTAATCTCTCTTAATGAAATGTCTAATAATAATTTTTGATGTAAATATAGTCTCTTGATGGCACAAAGACAATGAATGTAAATTTCTTGTAACATATTTTGGAATTCCATTGGAGTTTGTTCTTTTAATAATTTAGATAATTTAGAACCTGTGGTAGTTGCTTTAGCTGTAGGGGCTGGGGTTACAGAGCCAGTAGGTGTGGCAGATTGAGATCTATCTACAACAGATAATGATGATGTAGACAAGGTCAAATCTTCCTTAGGTAAATGATGTTTGATAATGTTTTTCACTTCGGTAGTAATCTTTTCCTGGTAAAGGGTAAAAGAACTAGCTAATTCTTCACAATCATTCAATTTAGTAATTAATTCTTTGATAGAATCTTCAAATTCTTGAGGGAACTGATATCTAGTCTTATCTGTTTGTCCTTGTTGTAATTTGTTAATAGTAGCATCCACATCAATATCTTGATATGCGGATCTTAAGTCTTTTAGTAAAAGTTCAGATAATTGTAAAGAATATTTACCACCAATTTCGATCTTCATATTAGTTAATAATTCTCTAATTTCAATCAACCCAGGAACAGTTTTCAGATCAAGTAATTTGAATGGCCAATTTCCAGTCCATTTTCGAACATTAGTATCTTTGGTATTATCACCTCTCAGTAAACAATTCACAGATTGGATCATTTGCGTACATTCTTGTAATTGGTCATTAGCAAATAACTCTTGAACTTCAGTCACTTTATCATTGATCAATTTAACTTGCAATAAACCTTGTTCTAATTTCTCCACATTTTTCTTCTTAATAATAAGTTTTATATTCTCTATCTTTTGTTTGATATCAGTATCCATTGTAACATTTAATGTTTTGCTTAAAGTCTCTAATTCAGTAATTGTCTTCTCGACATTATTTTGTATTATTTCTACGTCACTTAAAGCACCAAAGAATTTATGAGAGGACTTGGATATATCTGTAACTAACAATGTTTCAACCCCATCCAAGTAGTTGTTCACATTATCTTTCAATAGTAAATATGATTCATCTCTGCTAGTTTTATCTTCAGCTATTAAATCTTGTAACTTTAGTTCAATACTTTCTAACACTCTGTTAAAGGTTCTTTCATTATCTAGTTGGAATACTTTCTCAAAATAAAAGTCTGGAATTTGGTCTATAATAGTGGGGCCACTTGGTGTCATTTCACTGGGAGTATCGTCCAATTGTTTAATTTGTTCTAATGTGTTCATATTTTTGATATTATTTCTGCTACGGAATGTGATCTCTTCTTCACCAATCTCATCCACATAATCATCCACAATTTTGCTCCAACCTTCAATAATCTCATTCTTACTGATCGAGACAGGTGGGATATCAATTGTAGTAGGAGGTCTTAGCCAATCCTTCCGTCTTGTATTCATTACAACTTCATAAATAGAGTTGTTCCCCAAGGGAGAATAGTCACGAGAACCAGACTTGGAGTCCATACTAAATTGATTTCTATGTGTCCCAGCAAATGTGGTACTATTTGAGGTCACTCTTGATATAACAGAATCTATACTAGGTCTGGACGGACTCACAGAGTTTCTCCCACTGATATCATCGGATTCACTTGGTTGGTGATCTAGTTTGATAGTTGGAAGTGGAGGTTTATTCGACATGCTCAATTTTATTTTTCGATTATTCTTTCGAATGAACACCTCAATTGTGTCTATATATGCCTTGCTTGACTTGCTTGACTTGTTTAACACAAATGGTTTGAAGGTTTATTATGAGTTACGTCTTGACGCTTTATTTTAAGATCGATTTTTGAACAGACAATTTCAATTTTTTACCCGCGATAATGTGCTAAACATAGCAGCTAAAAGGGTTCAGAAGAATGAAACAGTAAGAATAGTACATTGTATTCGAAATATATGTGAAAATATATATATATGTGAGTATGATGTTAGTTATTTTTTTTGTTTAATAAAAATAACATTAAATTACATTAAATAATTTGTAAATATGTTTTAAGTGCTTTCTTTTTGTAAAGTATTTTTTAGTTTGTATAGAGAGATTGTCAAACAGTCAATAAGATCTATAGGTTTGGTGCAAAAAATAGTAATTTTAGAATATATGGTAATAATAATAATGTGTATCTCTTGTATGATTTTTTATCAAGTAGATTTGGTATTATATGGATCATGATTCATCAACTTTTCCTTTGAAATCACAGATTTCAAGGAATCGTTTCTAGGTGAAAAAGAACCTTCAATGGCAACATCGCTGGGCACAATGTCAGCAGCAGTAGAAGTATTATTTGGAATTTTGATTGATTTAGATAACTCTGTGCTACTTGATCTTCTTAGATTGTCTAATAATAAACTACTTGATGATCTTTGTGGTGGACCTAATTTCCTACGTGGACTTGGTTTAGCTTGTAAAGAATCTAGATTTAAATCACCACTTTGTATCTTATTTGCGATGTTTTCCTTTTCATTGTTGATGGAATCGTTATCAGAATCACTTCCACTTTCAGAATCGAAGACAAAATTCTTACTTGTATTCCTTTTTAATGGTGTAGTGGATCTGTTTGGAACAGCATGTCCACTAAAACTAGTATTATTCAAGGGTTGGCCATTTATAAAACTATGTGAAAGATCATTTTTTAATGAAGTTGAAGAAAAACCTTGATGTGAAAGTTGTACTAACGAATTATTACTTCTACCAATAGACATTGTTCTTTTCAAGCCCAGATTATCATTTGTAGTGTTAGAAGTTGTTTGTATATAATCTTCATTTTCATCAGAATCTGATTCGGACTCATCATATGAACCTTGATAATGTGAATCTTCAATAAATTGGTCATCATCTGTATTAGAGGACATACTATATTGATCATCATCACTACTATATATATGATCATTGCCATTCACTGGTGATATTGGAATTTGTAGTGGTTGATTTGGAACTGAATTTTGTGGAGATAACATATCATAATCTTGTTGTTTATCATCAGCAATAGCAGTTTGTAAATCAATCCCCTCGGGGACATCAATAATATCACATGAATCCATAGGTAAGAAACTTGATGTATCACCAGTATACACAGAATTATAATCATAGATGTAGTCATACCCTCTTTGAGTATTAACATTATGTGATATAGCATTACCATAACCAGCATTATAATCACTGCCATCAGATTCTTCATCTGAACCATAATTTAAAGTAGTAGCAGGTAACATCTTAATAATTGGACGTATATGAGGATGTTGTCTACCATTGACAGAACTGGATCCGATTGATGAATTATCGGTTATTGGAGAATGAACTAATGAATCAGATCTTCTAGCGAATCTTGCACTAATGAAAAGACCATGTTCATCATCATTTTCACCCTCGTTAGAGTTTGAATCAGATTCTGAATCGGTATAATCCGAGAATTCTTCATTATAATCGTCATCATCATCAGAACTGTAGAAATCGCCATCCATATCAATATCATTAGCGGTAGTAGTTGGAGTACCATTGGCATATTTCAAAGCCATACATTGTTCAACACGATCATTGAAATGAATATGTCTATCTTTATTTTGTTTCTTTGGATTAACATCTTCAGCATTATTATTTTGACCATTTCTTAAACGAATATGTGATGGAGTAGCTAGAATTGATGATAAAGTACCATTTTTCATATCACTACCATCATGAGATGATGATATTGTGTATATGTTTCTATGATTTGAATTTAAGACGGGAACACTTGTTGAGGTAGTTAATCCACCACCATTAGGATTGGAAGTGATTTCTGGCGTGTTATCATTACTATCAGTAGTATTAAAGTTACCTTCACTATATCGTCTGTCTAAATGTTCTGGCTCATGAGGCGGTAGTTCATTATTATTATTATTCGTATTTTGATCATTATTATTAATATTTGCTTGTTCATTATTGTTTTTGTTATTTGTATTTTCGTTTGTAGAATATGATTGCTGATTTTGTTGATTAGAAGAATTAGAATTAGATGTAGACGACGGCGGATAATTAAAATATTGAGCGTTAACTTTAGCAGCTAATATATCATAATCATCATGTACGTTGTTATCACCATCTGGATCCATAACAGATTGAGCAGTTCTAACTTCATTAAAGTGTTTTCTAGCCTCATTTAATTTCCATTGAGCATTTTCTTCAATGATTTCTGTCATTGTTCTTCTTTTCAAAATTGGTTTTGGTGTAACAGTTTTCTTTGATGGATTGTGATGTTTTGTAATAGATTTTGAATGAGATGATGTTGATGGACTAGTGGAAGGTAATCTAATAGTAGTTTCATCACCATCAGAACCATATCCTCTTTCATAATCATCAGAATGTTCAGGTTCAGTTTCATCATCTTCATCTTCATCTTCATCATCTTCATCATCATTATTATCATAAGTATAATCATCTTTATGATTAATTTTCTTTTTCTTATTCCCACCACGAACAATTGGACCATATAACCAAGTAACATCCGAATCCTTTGACCAATTTAAAATTTCAGGAGATACAGTTTTCAAATTATTTCTTGCTTTAGCCCAAGTTCTCCAAGAAGCATTTTCCAATCTAGCAGTATTAACCACATCAATATCTCTTTTCTTCTTCTTTGCAATGATATATTTCCAAGAGTTTGAAATTTCAGATTCTTTCCAATGATGTGAAAGATAATCCACGTGTCTTTGTGGTTCTCTTACTACATCATTATCATCTTGTGGTAATAATTTATCATTATCTGGTGGTGGAGGAGATACAGAGGCAGATGGAGTATAACTTTTCATATCTATATCTTCTTGATCATATGCATTATTATTATTATTGTTATTGTTATTATCATTATAATTTTCATTATCATTACTACTTGTACTAGAAGTATCAGAAGAAATGGAACTACTATTATCTGAGTAATCATAATAATCTACTACATTCGGTGTAGGGGGTTGGTTTTGTCTTGGAGTCGGTTGTTGTATAGTGTTATTGTTATTAATATTATCTTTATTATGTGAGGGATCTAATAACCCCATAGATCGTGTTCTTTTCAATTTAAAAGTTGAATTATGAAAATCTTCGTCATTTTCTGCTTCAATAGCCATCGATACAGATGGACCCATATCCTCATCATCTCCATTTGGATTAATATATCCAGGATTAGTATTATTTGAAGAAGAAAGGGTGTTAGATTGATTATTATTATTAATTTGATTTTGATTAGCAAAATATGAAGCTAAATTATTTGACATGACGAATGCAAATTTATATAAAAGTTTATCACCAGTTGTTTACCCTAATACAAATATAAGGAAACGTTATTCTTATAATAAATAATTTCTTAATAGCAAACAAAACAGGTTGAGTCTTAAAAAGAAAAAAAAAGGCAACTGACAAACTATTCGAAAGCAAAAAAAAAAGGACTATTAAGTTAATAAAAAGTTAATAGTTCAATATAAGTCTAGTGAATCAATAAAATAAGCAGGTAGAGTTGTGGTCTCTTAAACGTTTAACTTAGTTTAACTTTAATAGTAATAAAAGATATCCTTATAGTTTAAATTTAAATTTCAGTCTTGGAATAAATTATTATTTTCTTCGTTTCTTGGGATGAAAAAAAAAAAGTTGTCCAAATCGTGGGAAAAACCAGGGAAAATCAGTATGAGAGAAAAACAAACTCTATTATAATAATAATAATAAGTTATGGCGAAATAGTAATAATTATAATAACAATAATATAATAGTAGAGTAGAAGTATGTGGGTGGAGTCAAATTTTAGTAAATTATGGTTAGTATGAAAATAGTTTGACTTGTAGATGGATTGGTCAGTTTAAGTAGTATAAGAAAGTAGAGAGTAGATATATATATATGTGTGTGGGGTGGAGTAGTGTGAGACTCAAAGAAATAGACAATCCAGTAGAAATTGTATTAAAAGCGAGTGATAGGGAAGTAGAAGCTTACAAATTAGAGTAATTATGTTTCTTCTTTGATTGAAAAATAGTAAGTAATGCTGTAAGTATATGCAATAGGTAACCCCACAAAGTTAGTTTCGACAGAAAAAAAAAATGATGAATCTTAAAAAGGGGAGAGGGGATGCTGTGGTGATTGAATAAATGACAATCACGATCTAAACAACTTGTTTGTATATGTGAATATATATATTATATTATATTATATAAGACTTGGTAGATCCCTGTTTCTTACTTCCAAGGAGATATCCTTGAGTTTACTTTCTCTTATCTGCCTTTAAATCTACCCAATTTGATTAGCCATTTGATTGAGTCCTTGTCAAATTCCGTTCTTTTCTGCGGGGGGCAACAGCCAAAACAGCCGAGGCTATGAGAGAATGTTGGAAAAATACTAAGAGCTAAGAAAATAATGCGGGATGTGACCGGGTAAAAAGTGTTATTACAGTATATATTCAAGTAATGGACAATCACCCATGATTTGTACGTTGTCCACTAGTTTCATGGTTGATGTACCTGTTAGAAGTCGTAACCCTCTTGAGTTGGACATATCTTGTTGTAATGCAATACCTGTAAATTGACCACGGTTTGTTTTCCCCAGATTATATTCTGTAGGTAATTCTAATTTACTCCAATATTTACCTTGTATTGTATCGAAAATTTGTAATTGACCATAATCTGTCACCATAATTAAATATTTATCATTAATCCATTCTAATCTTTTTGAAATTCGTTTCTTGAAACGATTTCTCATTATATCAATATCACCAATTAGTTTATAATTTAATTGAAATTCAATGGCAGAATTATTATCAGTAAGATAATAATTCATATTTTCATTATCATTAAATTTATTTTCATATAAATTATTATCAAATGGATCCCATTCAATAATTTTCCCATCTAATCCAATTGATATTAATTTATTACCACTCGAATTCCAAATTAAATCATTACAACTTCTTGAATGTGCACGTTGTTTTGTATCACATTTAATTAATTCATGTAGTAATTGATTCCCCTTTCTAATATCCCATAACTTCACATTACCATCAATATCACTACTTGCAATAATATTACTATCTCTGGGGTTAATCTTACAAGATAAGATTTCACTCTTTGAATTCATGTTTTTTTGACTTCCGGTCTTCTTACCAAAGACAGTAACACCCATATTCAATGTCTTGAGATCAATTAACCTTGGATAATAATCTTCACATGCCACAATCATATATGAGGTATCTGCAACACAATCAATTTGATTTATTTTATAATTAAAATTTAATTCTTGTACAGTATGAAATTCATTTGTATCCCATATTTTAATCATTGAATCATTCCCGCCTGTGAAAAACATCCCATTATCTGGTCCATACCATTTCAATGTTGTAATACCATATTCATGAGATCTATTATCAAGTTTAATCCTTTTCGGCACTTGAGAAGTCACACTGGTCCCACCAATATACATTCTAAATTTATTTGTTCTTGTCTCTGTAGAATATATGAGTCTTGATTGTGGTTGTTGTGATTTTTCAATTCTTGTTTGTGCTAGATCATTACTTTGTATAACTCTTTTAGAAGTTTGTAATTTTATATTAACTAATTCATTTGTTGTGGAATCTGTCTTCCCATCAATACCCCATAATGTAATTGAACCATCATCATGTCCACTTAATAAATATTTACTATTTTCATAAGAATCGATATCAAGACAATTAATCTTATTATGTGTTGTTGTTGTCTTTTTAGTTGTTTTATAAGCTCTTTGTTTTGGATTTTCAATTAATTGTTCAAATTGATTTGTATTTAATAAATTTGTAAAATCATCATATGAGACTAGACCTAACTTATACTTTTGATACAATTCATTCATAGTTGTATTGTGTTCTTTTGAGTTAGAAAATGAGAAAAAGTGAAAATTGATTTTTTAAAGAGACATTATTGAAAAAAAATATAAAGGATATTTATATAGAGAGAAAATGAAATATATATATATTATTCATTATAAAGAAAAAGCTTAGAACTTTTGAACGGTTTCGTAAAAAGTCTTACCTTGAATTTCATGAATCTTCAATTCTAATTCAGATGGATTTCTTGAACCATCGGCACCAGCAATAGTACCAGCACCCCATGGAGAACCACCATGAACTTCTTCTAAGTTAGTTAATTCTGGGAAGACATTCTTATAACCTAATGGGACATAAATGATACCATGATGAGCTAAAGTAGATAAAGAGTTCATAATGGTGGCTTCGTTACCACCACCAGTACCAGTGGAAACAAAAGCACCAGCAACTTTGCCGTGTAAAGCACCTTTAGCCCATAACCCACCGGTTCTATCCCAGAAGGCTTTCCATTGAGCAGGGAAGTTACCGAATCTGGTTGGAATACCGAATAAGAAAGCATCGTATTCAGTTAAAGTGTCACGAGTAGCAATTGGATAATCTGGTTTTGGAGCACCACCTAAAGCTTTGACGACTTCTGGAGTTAAAGTTTCTGGGACTTGGAAAATGTCAGCTTGACCACCAGCGGCTTCAACACCTTTCTTTTCAGCTTCAGCTAATTTGGCAACGTGGCCGTATAGAGTATAGATAATGATAGCAACTTTAGTCATCTTTATATGATTGTGTAATTAGATGTTGTATAGTTGTTTATTTTGTTTTGAGAGGTAATAGGAAGTGAGGAGGAGAAACAAGAAGAAGAAGATTATCATGAGAATTGAAAAATAAGGGAGTTTATATATAATATTTAAAATAAACACAAACCCAAACTTTCGAAACAAATCCGTCAATCAATTGTGAAATTGGGAATATGAACAGTATGAAAAATACCCAACTAATATTAGCTAATAATAATGTAATAAGGAGTTATTTTACTATGAGAAAAACCACCACACACACACAAATAATATAATATAACATAATATAATATAATATAAAATAAGGAGGTGAGAAAAAAATCAATTTTAAAGAGGGGAAAACGATAAAAAGGAGATTGCCCCTATTAAATTATTATTCTTACAAAAAAATGGAAAAATGACACCGCGCGCCGCTACAAAAATGTTTGTGGGCGGTTTGTGTTGCAAATCGTGGCGGTAACAATAGGCTACTCACAAGAACAGCAAGACAAAATTGGGAGGGGGGAGGGGAAGGGAGTGGGGGGCTTCCAGTGGTTGGTTTGCTTGGTAGGCTGTTTAGCCATTGGTAAAAACGTAGCATAATGTGTTGAAATAGAAAGAGAGGAGTAATTAATGCGCAATACAAGTTAAAACACACACGGGTAACACCATTTACTAACAAAAATAGGGGATACCAAATTTGACTTACACTTGGCAAATATAAAGTTATTTATTGTTGTTTCTTTCACCATTACAAAAGAGAGTAGTAGTTTTTCTTTTCTTTTCTTTGTTCGAGTAAACTTCCCTTCGGTTTATAGTAATTTTTTACTAAGTCAGGTGTAATTGATTTGCATAGGATTTTCTTATGTGTGTTTTTTTTTTTGTTGTTTTTTTTTTTGCCTTTAGGGTAAGAGAAAGATCAAGTTGTCTACATTTTATTATTATTATTATTCCTATCGTACTTTAGTAAACACCGTATGTTATCACATCAGATTTTCCATCCTTTTGCTTATCTGCAATAGCGATTGCTTGTTCTACCTTTTTTATTAAAAATGAGAAACAATTCATTGCATATGTTGTTGGCCAGCATTTACAAAGAAGTTTTTTTTCATTTTTAAATCCCACAGCACAATTTATAACATTTGCAGCACCATATTAACTAATAGGTTTTGTAACCTACAGTTTCTTCAATATATCTTGTATGACACAACCATTGGGCAATTTTCTTTTCAAACTAGATGAGAAGATTTGATAAGTATTGTTAAAGAAATAGAAAAAATAACGGCACCCTGAAGTGAAGCTTCAATGGGACTTTACCATCCATCGATAATCAATTCATGAAATAAACCCTTATATTGATTAACTACCAAAATCTTAGATTTTAAACGTTGTCAAATCTCTATATCTAACTTAGGAGAGATTCTGTTGAAAAGGCTGTCTTTGTTTGTTAATGTAATATTTAAACTTTTCATGAAGTATACCCACATTGTTTTTAATCCAGTCGGTAATTTGTTTTCTAGTTTCTTTTTTTTTACATCAAACTCTGCAATCATCTTTCAATAAAGTACATGTTATCACCTACTCGGAATGAAATATTACTTTTTCTGTACTCTATGTCAACCTCCTCTATTCTAGCAATTGTGTTTACTTCTTTTGCTTATAATTCATTCCATAAGTTAGGTTGATTATGTGATGTGGAGAAATTAATTTGCAAAGGTTTCCGTTCTTATAATTAGTTAATTTATGGCATCTTTTTAAATGATCTCTAAAAAAATTCATTTAATTCGTTAATGGGAACTTGGCTAGAGAACTTACAATGGCCTTCATTTGAAGTAACATATATAATAGGGTATCTTATTTAACCAAGAGGCGAATAAATTGCCAGAATAATTCTTTACATATTGTTTTTTCTAATGTAAACAGTTGAAGATGTGGATATACGTTTAAATATTCAAACCAATATTCAGTAATTTAAAGCATATTCGAAAGCTTCTGTCTTTTACTGTCATTCTGTGTATTTGGCCTGATTGGTGCCACTGAAAACAAACGTGTTTGTTTGTTTTTTATCTACAAGGTATATTAGAACTAATCAGAATATTAATTATATCCTGAAAAACAATCATTTTTTAGTTGACTCAAGTAAATAATTAAATAATAAATAACAGAATGGCTATTATGAAGGAGCCTTTTTTAAAATGATAGAAATACCAAAAATAACGCAATTTAACTTAGTTGGAACTGATCCATTTCTATATTATCTAATATACACCGGCAAAAAAGTTTGGTTATTTTAATTGTTTTCTACTTATATCTATATTCGCATTGTTATCTGAAATTGAAATATAAAACAACCTCATTCTCAAAATTGCACTTTGAAAATTATATTCAGGTGAAAATGTGTTTACCCTAAAGCCCACAAATTGATCTTGAGTTGTTCATATGGGAAATTTTACCCTCAATATTTTTTTCTGAAACAAGACGTACCACTTTTTTTTTAGCTGTCCAGCTGATAACACGTTTTTGCCAACTCTACTGGATTGTAATGTTATTAAACTTGTAAACCTAAGTATCTCCTATTAATTTCCCTCGAAAAAACAAAATAATTATTTAATTCAGTAAGAAATCTGTTTTCAGCAAAATTAACACTGAATTGCATCACAATCCGATGATCTATCTTCCTCTTGTTTTTTTATTTCTATCACATAATGAGAAATATTTGTAGAAAATAATCTCGGCGGCTAATTTATTTAAATTTTTTAAAACTGAAGATCCAAAAAAATAAGAGTTGCCCGCTAAATATTAAACCGGCTCGTAATTATTCTAAATGTTATAACTTTGCAGAGTAGACTTTGAAAGGTTCTACATGAAAAATAGTACTTTTTTAACTGTTTATTAATCAAGGGGGTCTAAATAGTATTTCAAGAGTGATTTACTCTACTATACTATCCTAATATAAAACCTCAAAAAACGCTGAGACTAGTTTGATTTATAAAGAAACAAGACTACTAAGGAAACATATGTCTTTCTCATTGCAAAGAGATTTCCTAAATACAATATCCAAACATTTCAATCCCAATTATGAGACTGAAATATTACTGGTTTTGGAGTAAGTCTTCTGAAAAAAGGTAAACATGATGAAAGGTTCTGTTATTTCATTAGACAAAAAACAACACTACTCCTGGAATGTATGGAATTGTATTAATTCCCACTAGGTATGTTACCTCTTCCCCTTCAAATATCTATTTCTTATACCAATTGATTGTCCAATATGGTAAAATGCAAGATGATTAGCCTCCTTTAAAGTAATAAACTCAGGAGACAAAGATTAAAAAAATAGTAATCCTTAAGAGTTTTACAATAAGCTTTACTTCAAGGGGTAATACAATGCTATCACTTAAAAATAGTTTAGATTCCTTTTTGAGTTTTTCTAGTTACATCATCCCCTTGGCAGCTGTTGAAAAAGAAAGAAACTAGACAATCAATCTTGAATCAAGAAATTATTTTTACTGTTTTAGAAGATATTTGATTTGAAGATGAGATTAAGATTTAAAGAAAATTAGGGGGGGTCTATAAGGCAATTTCATTTCCCAAAGGAGTAGGATCCAGATTTGATCTAGAGTTAAATAGAAGTGGAATAAATTGAAGAGAAAGATGAAAAAAACATTCTTTTTGATTAAATTAACTCAACTTGTCTTCTCAACCACGATCACTTGAGTTTGTCGGAGATAGAGAAACATCCGGATAATAGAGAAACGGCTGGAACTCCTCTATCAAACTACTTGTTTGGGTAAAAAGAACGTGGGATTTCAGGAGATATTGCCCAAAAATCCAATTAGGTATCCCTTCTTGGACCAATTCATTTACCAAATAAGGCAAAAACGAACTTTTCTCGGAACTCCCTGCCCCAGTGAAACTAAGGATATTTTACCGAAGAGATAATAGTTTTTCCGTTCTGAACAACAAATGACGAGCGATTTTCTTCTTTTTGTCTTACGTCAACAATCGATCTTTTTAATTTAGAATTTTTTGTTGTTTAGAAAAAAACAATTCAAAAGATCCTCTAAATTCAACATTGTAAAATCCAGAACAACAGCAATGATTTTGTTTGTTTGAATTATGGCAACCATGTTTTTGTTTATAGATTTCTCTTAGCCAAACGGGCCGCATATTTTTATTTTCATTGGTTCATGTTTAGGTGTTTTGAGTTGTTTTTGTTCTCTGTAAAAAAGAAAAAAAAAGCTGTCTGAAAAAGGCAACTGGATTAAAACAAATCTCGGGTGAAAATCCCGTATTGTTTTCCTACAGCGACAATTTTTCCATTGAGTTCTGATAGGTTTTCCTTCACGAACTCCCAAGATTGGGAGGGTGTCTGTTTTGCCCGCAAACTCACAGGAATCTTGTAGTCAAGTACCATATTGTGAAGTGGCTATTGGGTTCTACTTGTTGTAGGTCGATTGAGTTAAACAAGCAATACTCAGATGAGAAAATGTCCAGAAAACGTGTGAGTTATACCCCCTTTATCCATCTTGAGCTTCCACTATTTCAGCTTCCTCTAATTTATCTTGTCAGTTGTTGCTATTTCGAAAGGTGTCATCAGCGGTTATTTCTATTTTTCAGTCCGTAAATTTCTCAAAACAAAACAAAAAAACAAATTAGTGGTATCCTTTGTGTCGTAAGGGGAAAAATAAAAACAAAAACAATGCGAACAATGCGTGAAGACTGGAAAAAAACAATTTGCGATGGCCAAATGAAAACATTTGTTCCAAGCGGATTTTCACTAAAAAATAAAATATGTTGTTCTGTGATTAGTTATTGTTTCCGATCATTGTGTCTTGAGGTCTTTTGCGATAATTTATCTCTTGGAAGAAGAGATTTCCAAAGGATATCCCGATTAGTCGAGTCTTGCCTCAACCGTTTAGGAAAATCCATAACAACAGACGGTTGATATGCTCAAATGAGGTGAAGGAGGCCCAAATTAATTTTAACTTCACCAACAATTCTTTTGTCTTTTGAAAATGGGATTATCTATTCTTATTGATATTATTTTCCGTATTTCCTTTGTATTCCCATAAGCTTTCCGACCATGATGACAATAAATCTGATGTATCCCTTTGGACTGAGATTATTAAAAACAATTCACGGCATTTTTCTATGAGTAAACTAAAATACTCGTAGTCAAATAAGGTAAGACCCTAAATAACCACATCGGTTCAACTTCCTAAAACAACAAGTCACAACAGACAGAATTCCCCTATTAGGAGAGCTAATTAGCATATTGCATTATTTGTCCATTACCCTTTTCAATCATCTTCATTAATCCCAATTAGGTTACTACTACGACCCACTAGAACTTTAATGAATGGAAGAAAGAAAGAAAAAAAAATCTCTCTTCGGATGAATTGTAAAAAAGGTTAGTTTCCTTATTGGGTTTGTTTTGTAACTTACTATATCCGCATATATTCGTATTATTGGTTTGTTTTTAATTACCTCTTTCACCAATTAATTCGGTTTACAAATGACATAATATAGAATTATTTGTTTTGTATTCCCATTTCTGTAAATTAATTTATCCCTATTAGATAATTGTTTTGAGCACAAATCCACTTCTTTCATTCGACACTGTTATTGTTATCCCACCTCATCTTCTTTCAACTATCGAGTATCTTTTTTTTTTCTTTCATCTTCAATAACGATTACCCAATAAAGAAAGGTCTTAATCCCTCAAAAACAGTATATATTAATGTTTGTAACTCGATTTATTTCTCTTTCAGACGTTTATAAAGGAAGCTAATTTCTCTTCAGTTCTAATTTAATTTTAAAATCTTTTCCCTTTCTCATCATTTATTTTTTTTTTCTCTTATCTTATCTTAGTTCGTTTCCAAGATAACCAGTCTTTAAATACTCTTTAATTGTACGAATTGTTCCAAAATAACTGATAATATATTCAGCTTATAATAATACTAATACTATTAATAATTAATTTTTAATTTTTTTTCCTTTTGTTACATTTAATTACAGAAGAAAATAAAAGTACATATTATAGAAGATTTAATTGAAATTTAAAATTCAAATTTATAATGTCCGAATACATTGATTTATTCAAAAGAGGTGGTAACGAAGCTTTAAAATTAAATCCAGCTCATGGTGTTGATTTCCATATCACCAAGGGTGGTTCTGATTGGTTATTCGCTGCCTGTGCTATCTTTTTAGCTTTATCCTTCGTTTTAACCATCATGATGTTCAATAAGCATGTTCACGAAAGAATGGCTTACTACACTGCTATTGCCCCAACTTTCTGTATGGCTGTTGCTTATTTCACAATGGGTTCCAATTTAGGTTGGACCTCTACTCAAGCTTTATACAACAGAAACAGAGTCTCTACTCAAAAAACTCATTTAGGTTACAGACAAGTTTTCTACGCTAGATACATTGGTTGGTTCTTAGCTTTCCCATGGCCAGTTATTCAAGCCTCTCTAATGGGTCACACTTCTTTATGGCATTTAGCTTTCAACGTCTTCATGACTGAAGTTTTCGTTGTTGCTTACTTAATTGGTATCTTAGTTCACTCTCAATATAGATGGGGTTACTACACAGTCGGTACCTGTGCTGCTATCATTGTCTGTATCTCTGTTATGACTACTACTAGACGTATTGTCAAGAGAAAGGGTGGTGAATTATTCGTCGTTTTCACTACTTTCTACGGTGTTGTTATGTTCTTATGGGGTATCTACCCATTAGTCTGGGGTTTATGTGAAGGTGGTAACGTTTTAGTTCCAGATGCTGAAGCTATTTGGTACGGTGTTTTAGATTGTATCTTATTAGGTGTTATGCCATCTATCTTCGTTGCTATTGCCGGTTACTTCGGTTTAGATACCTTAGGTTACAAATTCGAAGATGAAGAATCTGCTTTACCACCACCACCAGCTCCAAAGTCTCCATCTTCTTCTCCAGAATCTAAAGGTTTAAAGAAGAAGTTCAAGAAGGCTAAGAAGTCTAAGAAATAAACTAATTAAAGTTTAAATTTTAGTTAATTTTTTATTTCCATTCCAATACCAGGGTTATTATTATTATTATAATGCATAATCTAACAAATACTCACTAAACTTATTATTTTTCTAGTTAAGTGAGTGAATGAATTCAAGGTTTATTATTCAGCTACCTGAAGAGTTTGAATTTTAACTTTGAGAAACGCAAATACCTTTTTTGAATTCTATCTTAATTGTCCATCACTGGTTCAATTAATTCTTTTTTTTATTTCTTTTACACTAATTTTAAACAAACTTTATGTCATACCATTTTTTTATCCAATCATTCATATATATATATACTATTTAACTAATTAATTAATAACAACTCAATAGATATTTAGTTATCTTTTTACAACATAGTTTTTCTTCTTTTTCATTATAAGTCTTAGTAACTTTGAGAGTTTTTGCGAACTAAGTTTTAATTTTCTATTTGTTTACAATTTATATATGAAATAAATACATGATTCTAGCTAATGTAATTTTTATAAGTTCTATTTCTATACATAGTATTTTTTTTCTATAAGGTGCTTACCATGTTAAGATATCTTGATCAGCTAATTCAAAATCATCATCTGTTCCGGACCACACTTTCTCTAATCTAATTAAGTTGTGTTCAGTTAATCTTCTGGAACTACCACGGTTCAATTTAAAGTATTTTCTAACTAATTCTCTTGTCTTTTCATCCATGGCATTTAAACCGGCTAATAATACAGCAAAATTAGAATAACATGTTCTTGCATTTTGAGGTGGATTGTCACTATCAACAAATGAAAAGAATGACATGATTCTTTTAACTACTTGTTGAATGGTGATAGATTCTCTTGGAATACCTAAGAGTTTTAACAATACAATCAATAAGAACGATAAAGCTTGTGTTTGATGGGAGATATCATACCAACTGATAGCAATACGTTCACCATTTCTTAATGTTACAATATCAATAGCATTGTCATCGATGTGACTATTATCTGGATGAGATTGACTTTCTATTGGGATAATACCAGTCTTACTGATGAATTCATATTCTAATTGTTTATCAATTTCAACAAGTATCTTTTGAGTATTAAAATATGAAAGTGGGTCTTTATCATCTGTTTGATTTGGAGACCATGACAAATATTCAACATTCTTATTATATAACCCATCTTTACCTGCAATATCTTCCTTTTGGCTAGCTCTGATAGAGTTTAATGATCTAATAACTTCTCTGATAACTAAATCAAGATCTTCTTTATGACCACGTAATAAATTAAATTCATTTAATGGAGTCATTATATTTAAAAATTTTAATGAATCAACATATTGATAATCATATGGATCAAAAATTAGTTCTAAATCTTCATCAGATAATGAACCACCAAGGACAGTACTGATACTTGCAAAAGTTTCCATCACTTTAAACCAACATTTAGCAACATTTAAAACTTTAGAGGAATCACCTTTATTAATTTTTTTGAATAAATCCGTGACACCTTTTAAATGTGATCTCCATTGAGAATTCATAGTGTAAATACAATCCCAAGCTAATAAGATAACAGTTAAAATAATTGGTTCAATCTTATTAAGGACATTAGATTCATTATGAAATTGTTCACCTAAAAGATTTAGACAATGAGATAGATAAGCACAATAACTCTTTTCATCTTCTAATTTATTTGATCTTCTGTGAGCGATAGATGCACCAATGGCCAAGATTGCAGATAATAAATATGATTCATTTCTTGCAAAAGACAAAAGAATATCACGTAATGGATTACCTTGGTCTTGGAAAAATGGAGCAATAGAATTTAAACAATCATTGTAAAAAATTCTTAAATATTCATCATGAACACCACCTAATTTGAATGCAGTAATCTTAATATTAAATTGAATGATATTATTAACCAAGAAAGAAATTGGTACGGAACTGACATGACTTGGATTACCTGGTAATAATTCTGGTATATCTAAATCTGGGAAATCATAATTTTTCAAACTTTCATTAAGCATCACTGAATCATTTAATTTCATACTGACTATATCATTTAAATTTTGCATTAAAAGATTAGCATCAAATCCATCCATCTTACTTGTTGAGACCAAATTTGGAACATCAACTACTCTTTCTGGAGATGTTGTACTTATATTACCTTCTGAATTATTATCTGTCATTATAGAAGATCTCCCACTGATATCAGCAGGAGTGCTTACATTAGAAATTGGGGTGGCACTAGCCCTTTTGTTATCCTTTGAGACTTTACCACCATTAGTTGAAGCATTCTTTGTTGCTGGCTTTCTCTTTTTATTCTTTGGATTTAATATATAGACACATTCACGGTTTAGTCTTGAACATTGCCAACATGTAGGTTTTGTTTCATCACATTTCATTCTACGTCTCTTACATTCAGTACACCCATTTCTTGAATATTTTCTCCTTACGTTAACATTTTTTTTATCTTGATTATCAGAATTAATATCTTGAAGTTGACTTGGTGTAGAACTGGAGACTATAGAGGATGGACCATTTTGGTCAACTAAACTATTTTGAGAAAGATCATTTTTTAAACTTAATATATCGGGACTTGCCATCACTCTGGAACCAAATAAAGGAGCTAAACTTTGAGTAGATCCATTTAATACAGACAAAGCAGATGGAGTGCTAACAAAATTCTTTGAATCAAAATTCCCGTTTGTGAAAGAAGATCGACTATCTAAAGAGGCAGGTGACAGGTAATTTCCCGGTGGTGATAAAATTGATTGGAAATCTCTATCTTCTTGAAGCTTCCCGTTATCTGACCCATTGTTAAGACTAGTACTACTGTTATTATTGTGATGATTGGTAAACGTCATATTCGATTTGAAAGTTAGTAAGTGCAAAGGTTATTGAGAAAAGAAAATTGCAATGGAAAATGTTTCAATCCAAGTTTGTGGTTGCTCTAATTTGCGTGGGGTCGATAGTAAGGAAAAGCAGGAAAAGCAGATCACGATACTATTTGCTGTTCAGTGTTGTTTAGATTACCCCTGACTGAGACTTACCCTCTTAGAATACAGATAACAGCCACTCTTAAGACTCCACTATGAAAGACTCTCTCTCTATCTCTTTGCTTTGCTTTGTTAATTGTCAATTATTTCGAAATTTCCTCGAGACGCAAACCGCTGTGAAATTTTTTTCCAGAGGAATTTCGTCCTGGCCAAAAAAATTGCGGTGGGTGTCTGTTAAAACCGTGCACCACACATGATTCACTGAAGAGTCACAAGATGACTACTGGCAATGTGAAAAGATTGATTAGAGATTGATTAGATTAGATCCAGTGGAGTTTGTAAAGAGTAAGAAATCACTTCAGTTGGGGTGGAGTATTGTGTGGAAGTGCCCTTTGTGACACGGATCCATTCACGACCATATTTGGGTTCATAAAGATTGACTTTGTTGTAAATATCTGTGAGATCCAATTTCAATTGTTGGTGGGTTCTTGCTAACCAAATCCAGATATCACCATATTGTGGGTTGACCTTAATGGCACGTTGTAACCATTTTTCTGCCACTTTGTATTGTCCATCTTGATAAAATGAAATTGAAATATAAAGTAAGACCAAATAATTGTTTTTAGTCCTAGTTAATGCATCTTTAAAGATTATTTTCTTTGTAGAAGATTTACGCCCATTCAATGATTTCAATTTTTCAGACCAAATAATGGAGCTTGCAGGAAATAATTTCAATGCTCTTTCAATCAATAAATTAACTTGAGCCATGTTTTGTTGTGACCGTTCTAATTTAATTAATGATTGATATAAACTTTCATTGAGAGGTAATTTAGCTAATGCCATTTCTAAGATAGAACGTGCTTTAGCAATATTTTTCGTTCTTTTGCAATAAACATTCGACAATGAAATGGGGAATGTGGTGTTTTCTGGAAACATTTGTTCACCCTTACTATACCATGACGCACTTTCTTTAAAATCACAAAGTTCTAATTCATAAATTTGACCAATTTGCAAATAAAATTTATAAAATTGAGGGAATTTGACAATACATTTAGTTTTAATAAACCCTATAGCTTTTTCAAAATTACCTTGATATCTTAAAAATGAAACATATTTGGTGTATAATCTTTCTTTACCATTAACATTTTCTTTCTCAAATAATTCAAACATCTTACTAAACAATTCTTCAACTTCTTTTTCTCTTTTCAACTGAGATAAAATCTTTAATTTAGCAAACCAAACATCAGATGAAGATGGGATAATAGTTAATACTTGGTCAATTAACGTAATAGCTTTATCTGGACTTGAACTATATTTCCAAATATCCTTGGCATAAAGTAAAGCTAAAGTTGGTGTCTCTTTCAAAGCAGAATATTCGGTCTTAGCATTAAATAATATAATATCATATGTCTTATACAATTCTGGAATATTGGATATATTAACACATGTGGTTTGTAATGATTTCCATAAACTGTATTTTGTTGGTTTAATAATCAACAATTCTCTTAAACAAAGTACTTTGCTAAAACAATCACTTAAACCTTCAATATATTTGGTTAACGTTATCAGTTGATTTGGATCAATTTTTTCAAATTTAAATAGACTGGAAATAAAAGGTTCTAATGTGAATGATGGGGAATTGTATTCATTTTCTATATCAATGGCTTTGGTGATATATGAAGGGTAATCAAATGTGGTATTATTTTCTCTTAATTTCTTGAATCCATTAATAAAAATATCGTTTGCTTTATTCAGGGACAATAAATCATTATCCTTAGTTTCCAGCTGGACTTTAATAATCCATACATCAATATTTTTTGGTAAAGTTTCATTCATTAATTGTAAAGATTTTTTTGCATCATTATACGACTGCATCTGAATTAAAGCCTTCCAAAGATTTAAACTTTTAGGTAAGAATTCTAATGCTTTACTTATAATTCTAATACATTCCATTTTATCCTTTTCATACATGACAGCTAATTTCCAAAATTGTTCGACAGTGGGTAGCTCAGTTAATGCTTTTCTGATCACTCTTACTTTATTAATATCTTCAGATTCTAATTCAATAGCCTTTTCCCAAAGCTTTTGTGATGATGGAATAAATTTAATACCAGTAGCTACTAATGTCTTACATTTAAAAATATCATTTCTGTGGATTCTAATATTTTCAAGCCAAACAGAATCGCTTCTTGGACATTCCTGGCAACCTTCATTAATAATGTTTTTAGCTAATTGGAATTTATTAGCTTTCTCTTCAAGTCTTGCAGATGCAATCCAACCTTGAGGTTGCTTTGGCATTGTCTTCCTATATGATTGGAAAATTACTCTCATTTTCTTAATCTCTTCAGATTGGGATACATCCATAGAATTATCTATCGATTCTAACTGACTTAAGTATTTTTCAGTATCATTAATCATACCATTTGAATTCATACTATTATCTTCATTGTTGTTAGAGTCCTTTTTAAAGAAATTGACATCTAATTGCTTACCTAGTACTTTCTCTCTTTCCTCAGTTAAAGTGGTTAAATCTACTTTCTTACTCAATAGAGTATCAGGGGCGGCATAAGTTTTCCTATTTAATTGTTCTTGCAATCTATTTCTTTTATTTCTTCTTGTCATATCATTTGCCTCGGGAATATTTAACCATTCATCTTCTGTAACTTGTTTAAGGGTTCTTTTCAAATCTGTGAATTGGTTGATTACAGTTTCTTCTTTTGGTTTGGATTCAACTCTATTTCTACCATTTCTTTTAAAATCAATTATGGCAAATATTTGTTCTGCTTCATCATCTTCTTTATCTTGTTCATTAGTCGTATCTTGTTGAGGGTTAAGATGGACATGAGTTTCCTGTAGTCTCTTCGGGATTATTTTATTCTTATTACCACCACGAGTTGAAAACCCAGTTGCACCTCTACCAATCCCAGCAACATACCCAGATGGGGGTGATAAATCCAGAAAAGCAGGTCTTGTCATTAGGTTAATAATGCCTGGTGTCTCTTGTTTGGATAATTATTGTTTTTTAGGCCATCACATGGTAAACTCTCTTGTATCTCATATTAACAAAAATTTTCGATTTTCGAATTTCTCAAAATCACTTTAAAGGAAAAAGACCAAAAAATTAAAGTAAAGCATGCCCCTTTTCTTTATTTTTGTTTGAATAGTTTTTTTCAATATTTCAAGAAACAAATGGAGGGTTGGCCGAGTGGTCTAAGGCGGCAGACTTAAGATCTGTTGGACGGTGTCCGCGCGAGTTCGAACCTCGCATCCTTCATTATTTTTTGAATTTCTTTTTAATATTTGAATTATGATAACCTTGTAAATTTAGCTGTCCCTTGCAGCTAGAAAGCCTCTTTTTTGTATTATTGTTTTGTTGAATAAGTGAAAGGTTGCAAGGTTAATTTAGTTTGACTTTACCTTCATTTTGTGGTATTTAGGTGCTGATATTATTTAGAAGGTTCTAGGAAATTATGAAAAAGAAAATAGTAGATAAAATCTGTTATTAAGGTTACATAGAGTTTTCATTTAAATTTTAAAGACAAGGATTTAATCATCGATTCGGGAAAATACAGAAATATCTTCCAGAAAACCCCAAACAATTGCTGTTGTAATATAATATGGTTATTACCGATATAAATTGTTAGAATAATACAGGTTAACATTTTTACTATGAGTTATCATGTTCCTTTTTATTAACTAAAATTACCTTTAGTGTACCGTATTATTTCTTATCCTTTCTATTTGGTTTTTATATATAAACCAGGGTTTTCTGGTATTTGAACTTTATTTCTCATTTAGTTATTTCACTTTAATTTATACATTTTACTATATATGATATATAAGAACACAAAGTCATATTATAATTATTGTTAAGTTACTATAAAGAGTAGGACTATTCCAACTAATAAAATTAAGGACGATTATGTCCGTAATGTATTACAACAGTTTCTAATCAATTTTTGGTAATTTAAGTATATTGTAATTGATGTGTGTTATTGATATAAAATTAAGAAAAAAAGATAGATATTTTGATACAGTTATACTCGCTTTTGTCTCTCTTTAAAAACTTTTGGTTTTCTATACTTTGGTATAATGGTAAAATCTGAAAAGTAAAATTTCCTTTTCTTTATTGACATTAAACATTTCTTTCTTGTTCTTTTAGTTTTGATTAAACGGACTTCTAGACAAATCATACACATATCAACTCAAAAATAGGAAGGTTTGTGGTTTAATAGAAGGATCGTGAAAAAATTAAAGAAAACCCCTGTTATAATTAAATCTCTTGCAGTTTTGCTGGAAATATGGTAGATAATGGTCTTTATAAGAACATAACCCATAAGATCCTTAGCCCTCGTGTTATATCATTATATGATACCTCTTTTCTTTTTAATCCTTCATTAACCTGAATATTTCATGTCTCTTTATTTTGAAAATTCATATATAAAGGCAAGACATTTCACTTCTCATTTATTTCTTTCTTTGATACCATTATGATATATTTTATTTACTTTTAGTTTTACATTTTTACTATATAACCAAGACTTAAACGTAATAAATACATCAAAAGCAAATTAAACACGCCATATATTACTCGAATTAAGATGTTTGAATCTAACAATTCAACTGTTAATTCCCCCTTTTATCAAGTTTCAAGAGATTCATTTAAATATTTCAACAGTAAAAATGTAATTGGTTTTTAAGTTGGTTGAATACGAACTTGGTTTGGACCCTTTTCTGACATACTTTACCAGTATTAAAATTTGTTTATTTTACCACCTATGTTTTAACATTTTGTTATTTCTTCAAATCCACATTTTTAAACTAATTTTAAATTTGTTTTTCTTTTTTTGTTTTAAATTTCCCAAGCAGATTCCTTACCATTATTTCCAACATCCTTCCAATGTTACAGGGCACCCAAACTTTTTAAATAGATTGTAGATTATATTAATAATAATCTTGCCTTATTTTTTAAAGTTTTCACTAACCTTTTAGAAAGGTTTTTAGGTACTTTCAAGAAATTCAAAAAGACTTTTATAACCTTTTGCATGCTATAAAAATAAAATATTTTATAATGTAGTTATGCAACAAATATTTCATTTAGAATCTTCCAATTGTATTAAGCCTTCTTTTAAATATATTTTTTTTTCTTTATTCAAGAAGCCTCTATTAGTTCTAATAACAACTTAATAAAATGAAGAGAAATGACTGAATCATCCCATACCAAGAAGAAAAATTATACCAGTGTAACGTAAAAGTAGATCAGTGATATTAAAAATCTCTTTCAAGGGGTTCTTTACTGCCGTCTCTATAGATGGTTACAAATGTGATGTTAGTCTTAACTGCATTGAAAATAACCATTAAATATTTCAACAATACTCTAGAAAAAATTGTGTTATATACCTAAACAATTGTTGTGATAAATATAAAACTTAATATAGCTGTTTATTTACTGTTTAATACTTATAATCTCAAATTCTCATGATCAAATACACTACTGTTAAATGGGAGTAAAAATTCAAAAAAACACAAAAGTCTGGTTTTATAGTGTAGTGGTTATCACTTTCGGTTTTGATCCGGACAACCCCGGTTCGAATCCGGGTAAGACCTTTTTTGCATATGTTTTATTTTTGACGTCGCTATTGTCTTCCCAAATATACTGCAATTGCTAGTTAACCAAGACGAGATAGACAATAATCACAATTGAATGGTTTCACCTTATCAAAATTTTTACCTTCCAGCGTGATTGTTTGAATATATATTTTCAAGAGGTAATTATTAGAATGATAGTAGTGCATAATTATCATTTTGTCTTATGTACCGCGTAAGGACACGTAATGTTAGCATAATAGTTAACGTATGTCTTGAGCGTGGGAGGCAATCAAATAGGGATACATCTTCCGCATTTGTGTACATGTCACTACTTTTCATTGGAAAAAACAACTACAACAAACACGACTCTATCTTATTGACTTTCCAAACTCTTGAAGAGGAGCTATCTATTTCCTATTCCATTGATAGTCTTTTCAACATCAAGGACACTTTTCACGAACTCTAACAATCGCCCCAAGGTTTAGTTCGAATGAATACCTAAACAAAAAATATTGTGAATTGAACGCTAACTATTCACGTCATTAGGTAGACACTCTGTGTCTATCTATACCTTTGAGTCAACGCCTTTAACGCTGCTGTTAGCTCTTCATTACAACACTATTATGAGTCAACTTAGTAATCTGAGCCGGAGCGATGGGCCCCACACCCATTAAAAGTTAGTTAACCCAATTAGAAACTAATTAAAATGCCACCAGAACAATACTGGCTACTCGTGAAACAGAGATCTGGCATCAATTGTTCATTGTTATAACGTCAGAAATTCAGAGCCTTTTGGTGCTCGTTTCCTTTTGTTGTCCACTGACTAATAATAATAAGGCCATTTTTCCCTGCTCACAAGTAAAGAAAAAAAAAGGAATATTTTTCAATCTTATTAATGGATAAATTTAAGGATCTTGGAACAGCTAGATCGGATTATGAGTCAGTTGTTACTATTTGTAGTTAACCACTTGTATCTTGAATAAGTATATAAGCTACGTATTATTTTTGTATAATTGGCTTGTTTGTTCTCTTCACTCATTTTTGTAACAAAAATACAGTAAATCAAAACAAATAGAAACCAAATTAAGGTAGACTATAAAAACAACCCTGTTATTTATTACACAACACAAAAATGTTTATTAAGAACGAACACGCTGGCGATAGAACTAGATTAGAAGATTGGAGAATTAAAGGTTACGATCCATTAACCCCACCAGATCTTTTACAACATGAATACCCAATCTCTGCCAAAGGTGAAAAAAATATCGTTGAAGCCAGAGAAGGTGTTTGTAAAGTCCTTAATGGTGAAGATGACCGTTTAGTCATAGTTATTGGTCCATGTTCGATCCACGACCCTAAAGCCGCCTATGAATACTGTGACAGATTACAAAAGATTTCTGAAAAGCTATCTGGTGATCTATTAATTATTATGAGAGCTTACTTAGAAAAACCAAGAACTACTGTCGGTTGGAAGGGTTTAATTAATGATCCAGATATTGATAATTCTTTCCAAATTAACAAGGGTTTAAGAATCTCTAGAGAAATGTTCACCAAGTTAGTTGAAAAATTGCCAATTGCCGGTGAAATGTTGGATACCATTTCTCCACAATTCTTAAGTGACTGTTTCTCTCTTGGTGCCATCGGTGCTAGAACTACTGAATCTCAATTACATAGAGAATTAGCTTCTGGTCTTTCTTTCCCAATTGGTTTCAAGAATGGTACTGATGGTGGTTTACAAGTCGCTATTGATGCCATGAGAGCCGCTGCTCATGAACATTACTTCTTATCTGTTACAAAACCAGGTATTACTGCTATTGTAGGTACTGAAGGTAACGCTGATACTTTCATTATCTTAAGAGGTGGTAAGAATGGTACTAATTTCGATGCTGATTCTGTTAAAACCACTAAGGAACAAATGTTAAGGGCTAAATTGTTAGACACTGAAGGTAAGAAGAGAAGAATTATGATTGATTGTTCCCATGGTAACAGTAATAAAGATTTCAGAAACCAACCAAAGGTCGCTCAAGCTATTTACGATCAATTAGTTGCTGGTGAAAACAGTTTATGTGGTGTTATGATCGAATCTAATTTAGTGGAAGGTAGACAAGATGTTCCACCAGAAGGTGGCCGGGCTGGTCTTAAATACGGTTGTTCCATTACCGATGCTTGTATTGGTTGGGAATCCACCGAAGATGTATTAGAATTATTAGCTGAAGGTGTTAGAAAGAGAAGAGCTGCTTTACAAAAGTAAATGTTATAAATTGACATTATATTTCTCTCTTTATTCATATCCTTTCAAATCTGCATATATATACACATACATGTAAACATATTTATTCTTCTATATATATAATAAGTTCATTATTTATTAATCAATTAACGCAATTGTATGCATATTTGTCTTCGTTCTTTGTTTAGCTTTGTATTAAATAAGGTGTATATTTACAAGGTGAATATATAATAGCAATTGGTCTAGCCTTTTCATTTTAAATTTTTATTTATTGAGTGGCAGTTTGAAATTTTCTTCTTAAAACATTATTACAAAGCAATTTAACCCCCAATCTATCTTTAGTGTTTTTATTATAATTCAAAAAATTATTTATTGTATCTTGTTCAATATTCTTTGATTCTTTTATGTTTTCATTAATATATTTTTCAATGGCCTTTTCGGTTGGTAATTGATATTTCAAATGATATGGATAATCTTTCCACGTAACATTAATATTATTAGACCAAAGAGATAATGGAATAGAAGGTTTAGTTGAAAACAATGAATTCAACTCGATCTTATTTAACGGCGTAGTATGTTTCCATGGATACGGAGTTTTACCTTTGTCCAATAATTTAAACTTTGTAGCGTTTGAAAATTCAGAAATACCTAATTGGTCATGACACATATTACCAGCAACATATAAGTCTCTTCTTAACGCAGACTCAATATGATCTTTTGAATTTTCTTGAATTAATTTAATGGCCACATCCATAGAGGTTAAAGATTTAGTTCTTAATTTTTCTTCAATTTGAGTTGCAAATCTTTTGACTTCAACAGAACCATTATCAAGTGTCTTTAGGTTATGTAAAACATCTTCGATACTTGTAATCTTTTCAACATTAAAACATTTTTCAATCACAGCTAATTGATCATCACTGAATCTAAATTTATAATCACTTGGGAAACGTGGTTCCGAATATTCCTTAATAGAATCATTAATCATGTCATATAATGCTTCACCTTCCTCACCAGAGTATCTTGAATTTTTATGGAACACATTAATCTCACCTAACCTGGTTTCTAATCTGGATAAATTGTCATGAGAGACATAATGGGATGCTAACCCAAGAATATATGCATCTTCACCACTAATAACGTCACCAGTAAGACAAAGATATAAAGCCATTTGACTATTTGAATTTGCTAAAGTAAGGATTCTTGGTAATGCAAATGTGGTCCCCACATCTGGGAAAAACCCAATATCCATTTCTGGCATGGCCCATTTAGTAAATTCGCTGGCCACTCTAAATGGAGAATGAATGGAAACCCCAACACCACCACCCATGGTAATACCATCCATTAGGGAAACAACAGGTTTATTGAAAGTGGCTAATAAGTAATTTAAAGAATATTCAGCAGTAAAAACATCAGTACTGGCTTTAAAATTTCCGTCTAAATTAGTCTTGGCTACTGCGGCTACATCACCACCAGCACAAAGAGATCTTGGTGCATTTGAGGATTTAATAATGACAAGATTGATTAAATCAGACTTGGAATATTCATTAAGGGTGTCGAACATAGATTTACACATTGGTGTGTTTAAAGCATTTAATTTTTCTGGTCTGTTCAAAACCACCAAACGAGCAGTGTCTTTCACTTGATACAACACTACAGGTTCGTTTGCAGCATTCATATTGTTATTAATTGCAGTAGTACCTAAGCCAGCTTGTCGTTTCAAAGGTTGTAATAAGGAAGCCTTGTAATTGGGCAATTGTTTCACTCCTGATCTCCACATATCAACAAATAATTCTTAAAAGTTTGGAAACAGAAAGGTTTATCACTTAGAATGTATAACTATTTATATATTTCTCTTACAGCTTACTGTAACTCGGGAATACGTCACCTTCTTTCTCCAACAGAACATTGGAGATTTGGATCCCTTTGATAAGAGATTTCTTTAAAAATATGAAAGTTAAAGATCTCGGAGACAAATTAACTTACCCGCTACTACAAATTTTTATTGATGTTGAGAGATATCAAACATAAACCATATCAGATTATCAATATAGGTTCTGTACCTTAGCATTGTTTGGATTTACATGAACTTGTTGTATGTGTTGGCAAAAGGCTTTTAAACCAAATTATTGTTTATCCCGATCTGAATTAAGCCAAACAATAATAAGAAATGATGACTGGTTCACTCTTGTATATATGTAACCACCCTTGTAGAAATGAATGAAGGACCATTTAATATACTTCTGTAACTATTCCCTTGTGGATTAGTGAGGTTTCAAGGAAACAAGACAAAAACTAATTTTGAAATGTAATTGGTTATACATATTGTCATGCTATGTATTTGTTGTGTATATACTAGAAAAAAATATTTACAAACCTCATCAATTCTTTTTATCACTTCTCAGTCTTCCAAATAATCTATGCTTCTTGTTGTGGTCCCGAAGAGCCTCATTATTCAGTCTTTCCAAATCTAAAGATAATCTCTCTTGATCGAATGATTTTTTTGCCTGAGAAATAGACTCATTATCTTGTGTTTCAATAGCCAATCTTTGTATTTTCAAATCTAATGATTTTCTCTTTGCACCTTCTAAATCAAATTCAATACTCTCAGTAGTAGGACGACTTATTAATTTTTTGTCATGAGGACTCTTGGTACTATGACTTCTATGTACTACTGATGGGGATTTTTTTTTACAGTCAACAGTTAAATATTCCTTGTCAGATTTCTTATTTTCAGGTTTCTTTTCTGGAGAGGATAAGTCAATTAATGAACTTTCCAACTGTTGTTTCACTGGATGAGGTGGCATTTCGGGTGGTGGCAATTCTAAAGATGATTCTCTACTATTGATTTGCTCAGAATCTCTCTTTTGGTGGTGATTGGCTGCTCTTTTAGAAGGATGTGGAGGAACTGGTGGTGGTAATATAATTGGTGAATGTGATGATGGAGAAGATGCAACAGAGGGTGGAGACATATATTGTCTTGCGGAAGTTGGATGTGGTGCTGGTGAAGGTACCGCCTGAACTTCCATTGGGTGTTGTTGTTGTTGTTGCATATTATTTATCATAACAGGAAATGTTTGTTGTTGAAAGTTAGGACCCACTGACGATGCAATTGGTAATCGTGGACTCTGATGTTGCTGTTGAGGTTGAGGTTGTTGCTGTAATTGCTGTTGTTGTTGAGGAGGAGAGGTAGCAGCTTTATATGGTATCTTGTTTTGTGGTTGATGTCCCATATTTTGATTTGTAAATGGAATATTTTGATAAATCGGTTGTGTATTCACATTTATTGGAGCACCATTTTGTTGTTGAGGTGGACTTGTGAACAAATTAGCCCTATCATCATATCCGAATGGATTATTCGATTTATGCTGTTTTAAAGTTGTCATTGATGGATTCATAGGTTCTAGGTTAGCATTTTGTTGTTGATGTTGTAACTGTTGCAATTGTTGTTTTTCTTCATATTTCTTATCAACGTACTCGTTAATTTCACCAACAGTTGGATAGTAATTTTCACCAGGAGCAATATCTCTTTTATTATTTTCTTCTTCTTTTTTCAATTCTTGTTGAATTCCTTGTTCTTGTTGTTGTTGTGTCTCAGATTCATAATGATTTTGTTCTTGTAAATTTGGAGTATGTCTATCTACCTTTACTGATGGTTGCGGTATTGTCATATTTTGGTGTGTGGTAGTAGCAACACTAGCCACTGGCACATTCATATTATTTTGAGGTATGGATATCTGAACCGGAATTGATGGAGAAACACTAAATGATGTAGAATACATTTGATTCAATACTACACTATCTTCTTTAGTTAAAAATCCACCTTGTTGCTTCATCTTAGATTGTAAATTAAATAATTGTAATTGAACAGTTTGTAAATTGTTCTGAAACCACATATATTGATCAAAATCATAAGCACCCATCCGATATTTATCTGGCAATGGTACTGGACAATTAATAATACCACAAATTTGATACATTACTTGATAAATATTTGGTCTTAAATTTGGATTTTCCGATAACATAATAATAATCAAGTTAATTAATTTTGATGAATAGTTGTTAATTGGCAATTCAAATTTTGAATGTAAGATTGCAAATTGACCAGTTCTTTCAAATGGAGTAGTGAAAAATAATAATTTGTATAAGAAAATACCTAGAGCCCAAATATCAGATTTTTCATCAATAGCAATACATTTATAAAGGTCAATCATTTCTGGAGCTCTATATTGTGGAGTAGTATGAACGTAAATGTTTTGAGATAATACTGCAATATCACGATGTGTTGTAACAATAGGGAAGGTAGTAGAAGTTGAACCAAAATCACATAATTTAAAATTATTTGATTTATCTACAAGAACATTTTCAATCTTAATATCTCTATGAATCAATGGGATATCTAAATAATGCATTTCTGAGACAGCCATTGTAGTATCGTACATAATTTTCAAAATTTCTTGTTCAGATAATTTCGTGGATAACCTTTGGTTCATATAATCTAATAATGATTTATTTGGACATAATTCCATCAATACAAGAACTTCGAACCCCTTTGGAGAATATTTAGTATAATGTTGTGCATTTGAATCAAATAATTGTACAATATTTTGGGCATGTTTCAATTTTTGCATGACATTAACTTCATTTCTTAATTCGTTAAGCCCATTTTCATCTTGAACCATAACCCTTTTCAAACATGCCAAATCACCAGGCTGTAACGAGCTATCATCATGTAATTTGTTATTTATGATCCCTTCAGATTCATTCTCAACAGGTTGACCTTCATTATCATCTTGAGACAATAAATCTGTTAACTCAATAAATTTGACTTTATAAATCTGAGCAAAACCACCTTCTGTCATGTAATCTACAATCTCTACTTTATGTTTTCCGACAGTAATAATGGCACCATTCTCTAATTTTTCTACTGCAGGACTAGTCATTGTTGGATTCCCACTTAGTACTGACATTGTAACTATTCTATATTTGCTGTTCTTAAAAGGGGACTGTTTCACTCTTTATCTAAACTTATCTCTCTTTTTTATTTTTTAAGATGATATAAGGAAGGACTAAAAGTAACCAATCGTTTTTCTAATTACTCACTGGTTTATTCTATATATTTCCAAACCTGTTAGCAATACTTCCTTGGTACACTTTCTCAGTATTTTTGCCCTATTTTTATCCCAAATTTCAAGATATTCATAGCAATTCAAGATCAAAATGTGCTTTCTTTAAAGTTAAAAATTGAATCATTTCTTAATAATTCACATACAAAGCTGGTTGAACCGAGGGGAATTAAGCAATAATAATGGATAAAGAGCCCAATAGCTGCTTGCTAGTCTAAATGCAAGTGTAATAATGGTGTCACACTACTTTATATACCTCTAACCTTGTCAATTGCTGCATGAACCCAGACACCGCACCGTGATAAGCTCCTTGCACGTGACTTTTAAAGCTCAAAATCCTCGAGGAAATTCCAGCTGAAAAATTTTTCGACGTTTTCTCGCTGCTCGAGGAATTCATTGATTGCTTTGATAGTGATGAGTTATTAAAAAGTTTAGTTATCTGATTGATACATTAGAATCATATTTTGATTGATTAGTATCAAACAGACCAGAAAAGTAATCAAGCAAGGATGTCCTCAGAAGAAGTTGCTGCTGCTGCCCAAAATGTTGCTAACTTACATTTAGATGAAGCTACCGGTGAAATGGTTTCTAAGTCTGAATTAAAGAAGCGTATCAAGTTAAGAGCCATTGAAGCCAAGAAGGCTGCTAAGAAGGCCAATGCTACTCCAAAGCCAGCTCCAAAGAAGAAGAAGAACGATTTATTAGCCGATTTAGATCCATCTCAATATTTTGAAGCTAGATCTAGACAAATCTTAGAATTAAGAGAAAATCATTCTCCAAATCCATACCCACATAAATTCCATGTTTCTATTTCTAACCCAGAATTTTTAAAGAAATACGCTTATTTACAAAGAGGTGAAACTTTACCAGAAGAAAAAGTCTCTATCGCTGGTAGAATTCATGCCAAGAGAGAATCTGGTTCTAAATTGAAATTTTACGTCTTACATGGTGATGGTGTTGAAGTTCAAGTCATGTCTCAATTACAAGATTATGCTGATCAAGACAAATACGAAACTGATCATGATTTAGTCAAGCGTGGTGATATCGTCGGTGTTGAAGGTTACGTTGGTAGAACTCAACCAAAGAAGGGTGGTGAAGGTGAAATTTCTGTCTTCGTTACTAGAATCGAATTATTAACTCCATGTTTACATATGTTACCAGCTGATCATTTCGGTTTCAAAGATCAAGAAACTCGTTACAGAAAGAGATACTTAGATTTAATCATGAACAAGGACGCTAGAGGTAGATTTATTACTCGTTCTAAAATTATTCGTTACATTAGAAAGTTCTTAGATAACAGAGAATTTATTGAAGTCGAAACTCCAATGATGAACGTCATTGCTGGTGGTGCCACTGCTAAGCCATTCATTACTCACCATAACGATTTAGATATGGATATGTACATGAGAATTGCTCCAGAATTATTCTTAAAAGAATTAGTTGTTGGTGGTATGGATCGTGTCTATGAAATTGGTAGACAATTCAGAAATGAAGGTATTGATATGACCCATAACCCAGAATTCACCACTTGTGAATTCTATCAAGCTTATGCTGATGTTTATGATTTAATGGATATGACCGAATTATTATTCTCCGAAATGGTTAAGGAAATTTGTGGTTCTTACATCATTAAATATCATCCAGATCCTCAAGATCCAACTAAGGAATTAGAATTAAACTTCACTAGACCATGGAAGAGAATCAACATGATTGAAGAACTAGAGAAGGTCTTTGATGTTAAATTCCCAGCTGGTGATCAATTACACACCAAGGAAACTGGTGAATTCTTAAAATCTATCTTAATTAAACATAAATTAGATTGTCCACCACCATTAACTAACGCTAGAATGTTAGATAAGTTAGTTGGTGAATTAGAAGATATGTGTATTAACCCAACTTTCATCTTTGGTCATCCACAAATGATGTCTCCATTAGCTAAGTACTCTCGTGACCAGCCAGGTTTATGTGAACGTTTCGAAGTCTTCGTTGCTACTAAGGAAATTTGTAACGCTTACACTGAATTAAACGATCCATTTGACCAAAGAGCTAGATTCCAAGAACAAGCCAACCAAAAAGATCAAGGTGATGATGAAGCTCAATTAATTGATGAAACTTTCTGTAACGCCTTAGAATACGGTTTACCACCAACTGGTGGTTGGGGTTGTGGTATCGATAGATTAGCCATGTTCTTGACTGACTCTAACACCATTAGAGAAGTCTTGTTATTCCCAACCTTAAAGCCAGATACTTTAAGAGATGAAGCTGATAAGAAGACTGAAACCAAATAGGTTATTTTGAATTAGTCCAATTTAACCTTACTTCCTTCTTTTCTTATTAAAATAATATTGTAGATAATATCAATATAGTTAATGTGTTTTTTGTAAAATTTATATAGATGCATTATATCATAACAAATTTAAAAAAGATAAATTTCAAGATTAAACTAGTTTCGAATATAGTTATTAAATTGTATTGAATATATCTAATTTTTTCTATTATATAAATAAAACATGCGAATATACATGAATATGTTTTTTTTGTTGTTATATTATTATTATTAATTTTTTTTTTTTTGAATATAGGGTTTATTATTATTATCAAACTTGCGAGTTGATTAATATGCTAAACTTTTGGTTGAATGACAATACTAGCTTCTAAAGTAGTAGAACTACTGTATGCATGGAATGGATCTCTACTAACACTCTTTTCCAAATCATTTTCTGGATTTTCCGCTTTTGATTTGTTCTTGTAATATAATCTTTTACCCCATTTGTATAATTCACAGGAGATCCAAAATATTGTTGTAAATGCAATGGCAACACCCCATTCATAACCAATACCTTTATGTAAAAATACTTTATCGTTAATAACTGGAATGTAAACTACAGGGAAAGCAGAGGCGAAACCAAACATAATAGACCAGAATAGGAATTTGTTGCCGTATATGTCTCTAAAAAATTGTCTCACTGGTTCATCAGTATCTGGCTGCATACGGAAGAATGATCTACGTAGATCAACAACTTCCCAAGCTAAGATTAATGCGCACCAGGTCATAGTAGCGAAAGCACCAGAACGAGCTCTAAACACATATTTACATGCCTCACTGAATCTCTTGTTACATTCATAACCTAATTGACCACCATCATGACCATAAATGACCACAGTAAAAGTACCCATACAAGCACCGGCCATTAACAAACCATAACTAAACATATCGACAATGATTTCCCAAGTAAAAATACCATCTTTGGAACTATTTGGTGGTCTTTCCATTAAATCTGGAGCTGCTTTTTCTAAACCTAGACCCATTGCAGGGAAACATGATGTAACAACAATAACCCATAAGACTTCAACAGGTGATAATGGGAAAACAGATTTACTTTGTTCATCTTGGAAAGCTAACCCAATAATAAGGTACAAAGCTTGTGCGACATTTTCAGCTAATAATTGTAAGACAAATTTTTGAATATTATCACTCATTCTTCTACCTTCTTCCACAGCGTTTAAAATAGAGGCAAAATTATCATCACTTAACACAATATCAGATGCATCTTTAGCCACATCAGAACCATTAATACCCATAGCAATACCGACATTGGCCATCTTTAAAGATGGAGAATCGTTAACACCATCACCAGTCATAGCACAAAATTTATCTCTTCTATGTAACGCTTCAATCATTCTAACTTTAGTTTGTGGAGAACAACGAGCAATAACCAATGGTAAGACAGGCATAGCATCAATTTCATCATCAGATAAATCATCAAATTGGGAACCAGTCATAACCATAATATCAACAACATCCTTTGGATAATGATATAAATTAACTGGTAAAATACCAACTTCTTGAGCAATAGCTTTGGCAGTACCAGGGAAATCACCAGTTAACATGTGAACATTAATGCCAGCTTGATGGAATTTTTTAACAGCACCTGCAGTTTCTTGTCTTGGTGGATCATAAATACCAATGAGACCAAGAAAAGTTAAACCATTTTCGACAAATGGACGATCTTTTAAAATTTTATCTTGGTCATCTGAAGATAATGTATTGTTGTCATAAGTTTTGCTGGCAAACACTAACACTCTCAAACCTTCTTGAGATAAAGTATCGATATTTTTGGAAATAAATTTCTTATCAGTATCAGTTAATTTTAACAAATCATTACTTGAATCACCATACCAGTAATTACAACAACTAATAACACTTTCAAAAGCACCTTTCGTGTACACAATAGTTTCATTTGTTTCACGAGACTTATAAACAGCAGACATTCTCTTAATGGTAGAGTCGAATGGGAATTCAGCAAGATGTTTAAATGGAGCATTATCACTATTGTTACTAACTGGAGTTAATTCTTCACCTTCTTCACCTTTAAGAGGTTCTTCCACAACATCTGATCCATCTGGTACTTTTTCACCTGTTAGTGTTCTTCTTGGTAAATCTAACTTAGTGGTAAATACTTGAATAGCAATTTCTGTTGGATCACCATGAGCAATCCATTCACCAGTTTCTTGATCTTGGAAAACGTTAGAAATGTTAGCCAAACTTGCAGCATGAACCCATTGGTTAAACAATTTAGTATCAATATCATTTGGTAAATCATTATTATAATATCTTTCTTTAAAATTTTGTAAGATTCCAACATCTTGAGAATCATCATTTTTAAATTCTTGAGGAGAAACTCTTGGAATAAAATTAATATCACCTAGTGTTGGATTAAATGGTTCATTTGAATTATCAGCCATTAAAGTACCAAATCTTGGAATCCAGACACGTCTAGTAATCATCTTCCCCTGGGTCAACGTCCCAGTCTTATCTGAACAAATATCATTAACAGCACCTAAAGCTTCCAGGGAATCTAATTTTCTAATAATAACATGTCTTGCAGCCATAACAGTGGCACCAACGGACATGGTAATGGTTAAGACGACGACCAAAGAAGATGGAATCATTGATAATGCAACACAAATAGCATAAATAGCAATCCCACGATCGACTCTAAATGATTGTGAGGCCATGACCACAATAGCAAAGATAACAGCGACACCAAATAATAAGATGGCTAATTTAGATAATTTACGATGTAATGGAGTACCAATAGTAGTACCTAAGAATGCACCAGTGGTCTGCTTTAAAGTAATGAATAAATTCATATACCATGATTTTGATGGATCCCTTGAAATTAAATTATCTTTACCTTGTAAAGATTTAGCAATCTTACCAATTTCTGTGTTTAACCCTGTACGAATAACAATACCATAAGCACGACCTTTAACGACAATAGACGAGGAATAAGCTAAATTCAATCTATCCCCCACAGAAGTGTATTCATCTTTACTATATATCATCTTATCATCTTTAGAGACAGGTAAAGATTCACCAGTTAATAAAGCTTCATCAGTTTCAAAATTTTTACAATTGAATAATCTTAAATCAGCTGGTACTGTATCACCAACTTTCACAATAACGACATCCCCTGGAACCACATCCTTTGATAGGATAATATTTGATTTCCCACCATCTCTGATAACATGTGCATTAGGAGAACTTAATTGTTTTAAAGAGTTCATTGTCTTTGAAGCTTTATATTCTTGGAAAATACCGATGACTACATTAACGGCAATAACGAATGTGATAACACCACCAGTGATCCAATCATGAATAGAGAAAGATATAATCATTGAGATGATAAGAACTAAGATCATAGCATTACAAATTTGATGTATAACCATTGCTCTATAATCTATCTTTGTATCATCACCAAGAGAATTATCACCATAAGTGTGTAATCTTTCATTTGCTAATGATTCATTAAGACCTTTAAATTGATCTGAATGAAGAAATGATGCGGTTTGTTCCGCAGATAAAGTGTGAAATTCATTGAATTCAGTATCAAAAGTACTCATCTTTAAACAATTTATTTTAAGAAGAGCCTGTAGTATTTTATAACTCTTTGTAATATAAAAGAGATGTATAAGTTGTAGTTGAATATACTATATTATATCTAGTATATATTTAATTTCGAAATATAAGGGAATAGAAATAATAATATACTGAAAAGGACAAAATATGGAAACTCCGAATATAGAAAGAAATGTCTGTCTCTTATATATATATATTTTTTCTTTGTAATTTAATATATATCTTAACAGGAATACTTTCTAATCTTCTCTTCTTATCTATGTTATCTTATCTTCTTATTATCGAAGAGAACAATGCCCAATACAAAGATGAATACAAGGGTATACATCTAAAAACCACTTATAATCTTTAAATCACTTCTAATTATGTTTTTTATTAGAAAATTTGCACTAATGGGTGTTGAAGAAGGCGAAAACTTTCAAATTAGATGAGATTCTATTGTTTTACGCCATTTAAAGAGGGGCGGTAATAATTGCTTATCTCCGCAATTACCATATTAGGAACCTCTTCTATTGTCCTCTCTTTTTGCCATGGAAAGACAGACGTCACACAAAAAACATGGGTCACGTGGCCACGTGGGTTATTGCTTATCGCCCCTGTTTTTTGTCTATTGTTTGTTGCAATTAGTTATTGTTAATATGTCAAGAAAGAAAGTGGAGTTTTGCAATATATTGACACTAATAATGTGGGAGGTGGGTGCAATTAAGAGTGGGATAATAATAGTTATTTAGAATGGTTACTGACTCATTCTGTGGCTTAACGTTATGGGACTAGGGCAATTTAAAATGGGATAAACTTCTAAAATTAAATGATTAAGAGGAGTTTCGAGTGTAGTTTTGAAGTGAGGGAAAGTGTTAGAATATGTCCTGGGAAGGTCAATTTCTTGTCTGACAGAAGCCAGTAAGTTTTAATTGCAATCCTAACTTGATCTTTTTCTTGTAATTAGAAGCTCCATCATGTCTGTGTTCGAAACTGGCAACGCGCAATGTAACCCATTTTCAAAAATTAAACAATTAAGAAAGTAGAGATTTTATAAGAAAATAATAGAGGGAAGCACCAATAAACGTATAGATAGGTTATTAAACCAAAGAACAAGACAAGATAAACATAATATACCCAACGATAAAGGTAACATGTTAAAACTTCAGAGGCCACTATTAAATAGAACTTTGTTAAGGTACCAATCTACCTTGGCTTCAGATCCAGCTATATCTCAAACCGTCAAACTTCCAGGGATAATAACTCTTCCAGATGATGTAACAAACTCATCTTCACATAAAGATACTGAGCTTCCTATAAATGTGAAAGCTTTATATTTCCCACCACAAAAGATTCCAGTGACTCATGGTCATTTAAAATTAGATATTCAATTAAGATCGTATGACACAAATACATTAGAATTTTATACAGATTTTATTCAAAGAGTAGCATTTTATCTTGGTGTTCCAACCACAGGTCCAAAACCATTACCAAAGAGACATGAGACTTGGACTGTGATTAAATCACCTTTCGTTCATGCTAAATCAAAGGAAAATTTTGAAAGATTTACTTATAAGAGGTTATTAAGATGTTGGGATACTAACGATGAAGTCTTGGAATTATTATTATCTTATATTTCTAAATATTCTATTGCTGGGGTCGGGATTAAGTGTAATTTGTTTAAGAGTGAGCCTATTACAATGCAAACTTGGGAGCAAACGACCGATGATGATGTTACGAAACAATTAAATAATATTCAATTTGAAAACACTACTGTCTCAAATGAGACAAATGAATCTGATACTTTAGTTAATTCAAAAATTCTAGAATTATTGAATTCTAAAGAATTTAAATAAACATACCCTTATATATATGATTATTTTTTACACCTGTATATACAATATCGTAATAATTATTTGTTAAGAGTACAAGCCTATATAAGAATATTACAAACAAAAAAATATTAAATATAATTAACTTTAAATTAGATCAGGGTTAAAAAGCTATGTCAAAATAAATTATCCACCTGTTATGGTTCGGTTGAAGAAATTCAAGTTGTTGTTGTTAAATTTTTATCATCATTAAAATAAAGTTAATTATAAAGAAAAATTTGAGTTTATAATCTTTCTATAATTTAGGAAATATTCGTATAGTACACAGTATTGAGCTACTATTATAAATAACTTGGTTGTCTTTATAAATTTGTAAATTTCATAAAACAAGTGCAGTGAAGAAATATTAATTTCCTTTTTTCTATCTCTATTTATATACAATTGGAATGAAAATTTTTTTTCTTTCTGTCTTTTACCAAATTTCAAATTTTCGAACAATGTCAATAATTTTTTTTTTTTAGGGCATCCAATAACCTAGCAGTAATTAAGTTGATAAAATAATAATTCAAAAACACTTGCAAAGTAATACACACGTATATTTATATATATCAATTGGTTATCCTTCGTATAAAATATAATGTATATGTTTGTTAAACAGTCTATCAAAGAAATAATCTTTCTCACACATATACATATAATAACTATACTTTGTGAAAAGAAATCAATCTATTAATTAATTCTCCTCAGTAATTAAATCACCAGAAATTGGATCTTCACTTCTTTCTAATCTTTTCAAATGAGTCTTATAATGTTGTAAACAATTATCTTGTCTACTAAATTTTTGATGGCAACCTTCAAAGGGACAAACATGATTTCTTTCACCAGTATGAATTCTATTATGTCTAGCTAAATGACCAGATGTGGTGAACCCTTTATTACAAATTTGACAAATGTGTCTACGTCTTAATTCCAAATAAACAGAATGTTCTAACACTTCTGCTGATTTCTCAATTGGTTTTGGAGGTTCAACTTTACGTTTTCTACTTCTTCTTGTCTTATATGGTCTCTTTCTTGTAGTTTTCAATGAACTATTACGTCTCTTTGGCTTTTCTTCAACATTCCAAACACCTTGTGGATGTGATATTGTTTCTTCATCTTTTACGGATACTGTATTAGATATTTCCCTACTTGAATTATTGGCAATGTCATCGTGGGTTTCCATACCAGCAATGCTATTGTTATGACTACTTGTTGCACTATTAGTAGCAGTAATCACAGGTAATGGATTACCATTATTATAATGATAATAAGAATTGTTTAAAGATGAATTAGTAGAGTTAGATCTATTACTACCGGGTAAAGATATCTGATATGTGTAAGCTGCACCAATTAATCTATTTTCGGTACCTGATAAAAATTTTAATGCAGATGCATTTAATCTTGATTTCATATCATTTTCAATTGTATTATTTGTGACAGCTGGTTTTGAAGCAGGTAACAATGTCTCATACTTCCTTTCAAATGGAGTAGCCATAGATTGTGGTGTATTATGCAAATTATTATTAATGTTATTAGTGGTAACAATAGGAGAAGTAATAGTAGTAGCAACGGCAGCAGAAGCAGATGAAGAATATATATTAGTGATTGGAGGAATATAGTTTAAATCAACATTATTTGATGTAGAGGTATGACGATAAGGAATATTATAAGTTGGATTTGAATATGTAATGTTCATATTATGAACTGTAGGATTTGACATCGAGTGAATATTATCAACGACATGATTATTTTTTTGTGAAGCGTTATTATTTCCCATAATATGGGGTCCTAAATAATATCTGTCATTGGAATTTGAAATAACTTGTGGGAATGTTCCAACATTGGACACACAAACTGAATTAAACATGTTAAATATGAAATTAGTATTTTGAAATTGGAATGGGTTCTCACTTTAAAGATAGGAGAAAGACCTTTTTTATAAAATTGAGAATATTATTTGCCTTCTTAATATTTTCCCAGTGGAACTATCGAAAAATATAGGCAAGCAGCTATTAAAGTGATTGTGTTAATGTCTAGGTTTAGCAAAATATTAGTTATTATAACTTTGTTTGAATATACTAGCTTAAAGTTAAAATGTGATTATTTGTATTTTAAATTCTTTTTCAAAGGTAAGATTCTTATCTTGAGGATTAGATGAGATCTTTATGAATGAAGATGTAATGAGAAAAAAAAAAGATAACAATTCAGAAAAAGTAAAGGGAGATTATAAAATTTCGAGCCAGATCTTGGGGAATAGAACTTAAGATAAATGGCTAACTTGAGTTCAAAGGGGTTACTTGTGCTTGCTTATATATGATTTGATATTTTCTAAAGATAAAATCCAGAAACGTATACAATCAGAAGGATTAAGTAGTAAATCAAAAAGACAAAAGAACAGAAGGCGTGGAAAATAACTCTAATACATTCGACAAGGCTATTACGAAGTGGAATTAAAAAGGGTATGAGTTATGCAAAGGTCCAAGACATTTCAGTTAAATACTTGATATCAATTTGCACTTTTGCAGTGAAAATCTTATTAAACATACAACAAGACTATGTGTGAAAACGGTAGTATGACGAATATAATAGCGAAAATATAACATAATAGTATGGGATATTTCTGAAAATAACCTTTCTCCAATATACAGACGAGGTCATCTAGAACAATTTGAATTATTGAACCAAATAGGAAATGAAAGGAAGAGTAATGCTTTATTGTATTTTCAAAAAGAGTTTTCTCCGTCTCACCTGAGTATTTTTAACAAAATAGGAAGATAGAATATAAATTATAACAAAGGAAACCAAGGTAAATGACAAATCAAACGACAATATGGCACGAGATTATTGTTATTAACAGAAATCATTTAAGGAGAAAACACCCACGCCAAGAATGGAACAAGTAAATAAACACAGAAAAGATCGTGATACGGTTTTGACCCTGTTGTCCGGTGGTAAGACATTCTAAAAGTTTATATTTTAAAAATTACAGACAATATAGGATAATAGTGGATTTAAGTTATCTAATGTGAAATAGATGGGGTGCTATTATGTGGCAACCGGTTATTTTGCTCTATAAGGAATTAGATATATGGAAAACAGGAAACAGAAGCTATTGAAAAATGGTTGAAGCCACTTGGTTTCAAGAAATTAAACCTTATTTTACTCCTTAAGACAAAACATTTATATTGTTTAACTGCATTGCCCTATTGTTTGAATTAAACTCTGTTTATTTCCCATAATGCTTGCAATAAGGACAACTGTGAAAGTACAAAAGAAAAATTATACCTTAGATTGTTCATAAATCCCGAATTAACATAGTATTTGTGGTGGGTTTTCTAAACCCAGTAAAACCTCATAGAGGGGGATTTAAACGTTTTTTTTGTGAAATGAAGGCCAATTATAGGTTGAAATTAAGGAATCACACAACAAATTGATACTTTGCAGAATATTACTTTTGTATGTCCAGTTTAATCGGAATCTCGATTCTATAAAAACAAAAAAAAAGATCGGGATGTCACCTCATTATTTATGGACAAATGAACGACAATAACTTTCTTTATTGATGGGTTTAAAATTGCAGCCAAAGATTTTCACAGATTTCTGATAAAATATTTGAAAATCGTAAATATATTAGCGGTACCCCATAGAAAAATAATAGGTAAATTTTTTAAACAATAAGAATTCTAGAAAGACAATAGGAAAATAAGACATCTGAAGCATTTTCTATAAGGCAAAAGGATATTGTATTAGTCATGCAAATGTATTGTTTCAATCTGCCATCCTACTCAGAAAAAGTAAACAAACGCACCAAGTGTTTCCCAACCAACGTATTGTTTGTCTTTGTTTAGGGAATATGCACTTTGGGACAATTTTGGGGCCATCTACTATTGTTGCCTGGACCGGTCAAAATTATAAATAATAGAAAAAAAACCCTCTTTTATTATTATATTATACAAAAATGCAACTGCCACGTCCTAAAAAGGCAGGAAAAGGGGATTGCATTTTTGGGAAACATGTGTGATTTTTCTATTGAGCCTCAGGCATTTTTGCTACAACTTAGTTTAGACGTTCTATTGTAATTTCGGTTTTAATTATATCGTGTTTTCTCTTTGTATTGGCAACAATTGAAGAAAATCTCTTCATAAATACCGGGTTTGGTTAAGTTCCGTAGGTTAATTTATTGATAAGGTACAAGTATCTACAGTTTTGTGCGGGTTTAATAGGATATTATTCTTTGTTCGTGTTAACACATTGTTTTTTTGTTAACAAGGTTAATATCGTTTTACGTACCGTATAGTTTTATTGTATATCTTACCAGTATATTTTATTCGGCATAACACTATTATACTAGTAAAATGTCCTGAGAAAAAAGAAATTCGGGGAACTTAGAGGAGTTTGAAAATTTAAATTAAAAAAAGAAATGAATAAATAATAATACCGCTCCATAGGTTTTCTTTTTTCTTGTGAAAGAAAGTATTATGTCTACATTCCGGATTTTTAATATGACGGTTAGAAAAATTTTACTATTTCTTGTAGTTTTATTTGTGAACAAGAATCTTTCCTAACACCCGGCGGTCGCAAGTTTTTCTAACAAGAATTTATCTTTCTTTTCTGTTGTTCTTTTCACTTTATTTTGAGGGAATTTTTCTTGATTAAAACTGTATCTAATGACATCAAATAAACAAAATCTTTTGTAAAAAAACCTATTTACTCAACAGTAACGTCACCTTGAGCGAATAACTTTTTAAGTATTATAACTTGTTAAGCTAACACTTAACTACAATAAAAAATCCCCTCAAAAAAAGTTCTGATCTTCTTAAATCCGCTTTTTAATTGGACAAAGGAAATATTTATTAGAATTAAACCATAATGAAATAAGACAAAGTTCCTCTTACGGAGAACTGTATTTGTTTCAATTTGCAGATAAGGGTTCAAACAAAAGATTTACCTATTAATAAATTTACTTTTTATTGTTTTCGATAATTAGCTCAAAAATGTTCTTGCTGCAAGAAAACGAAATTTTTTTTACCCTTTGTTTGTGTTTTTTTTTCCAATATGGTTTGCTATTATGGAAAAAGGCATATTTTAATAAAATCGACTCATTAAACTTGTATGTCGTACGTTACTGACGGTATTAGTGATAAAAATTTCCTGATTAGGACAATTTAGCCACGTTCTTTCTCCTCTCTCCTCCATCGCTAAGTTTAAAGTTTCCAACAACACAATAGCCAGTAACCATCATCTGATTCTTGTTTATGCGAAATCAATTAACCGGTAATTAAACTTACTTTGAAGAATTGTAAAAAAAGAGAGATATTTGTTAAAGGAAATACAATATAGACAAGAGATATAATGTCCATGGAGCAAAACTGGGTCTTTACAAAAGATTTCTTATAAAATTACTTCTTAGAGGAGGAGTAGGTATTTTTTTAATTTCCCTGTAATTGTGAAATGTCAATTGGGTTTCGTAGTAGTGAAGATATACCAGCAACGTTGAAACATTATTTCTGATGAAGTAATATTAATATTAGGGGATGTTCTGATGTTGATGTAATATTGATATATGGTTAAGGGATGTTATGACGTTGATGTAATGGTTAAGGTTGCTAGTATATCACAAGTAACATTCCTGTTTTTAAGTTATATAATGAAACGATTTTTAGGAATTATAAAACCATATTGAATTTAAAGGAATGTTAGTTACAATTCTAAAGTTATAGTTTAATCAAAATAATTGTGCAAAGCAAGTTCCTGTTGTTCCGACTTTCAATCAACTTATGATTGCAGATAACAAGAGGGGGAAAGTCAATAACATCAGAGAAGAAAACAAAGCGTGTATGTTAAAACCGATATGTGAGAAAAACAACTTTAACTTTTTCAACAATTAAATAATAAATCAATTTTAAAAAGACCGTTTAAAGTTTAGAGGTATTGTATTGAGATTTTTTTTGTAAGTATTTGGTAATCACTAAGGAGAAAACAGAATAATGTCATCATAGGATTCTAAACATATCCAAGGATCATCGTTTGAGATGGTTGAAAAAAAAAATATTATTTTCATTTCTCGAAATTGTGCCTTAATCATAAACTCCTCTTGAAATGTCCATTTACCTTAGGTTCTGTAGTGTTTACCTTATTAAATTCTTTAGGAAATTATATGTCTATATTTCTTAGTCTTGGTATAAAAAAATTGAATCTCAAACAAAAAACAAGTCAATAATTAAACCTAATTAAAAAATGTCCAAGTTAGACGATACACTCACACAAGAACCCTTAGAATAGTCCTGAAAGACATTCTCGGCGGCTAAAAAAATCACCAGTTTTAGTTAAGAACTTGTCTTTTCAAAAAATTGTTGGGCTCCCTTAATTTTTTTGTTGAAAGGATTTACCCACATATAAAGTTGATTGATGTCACAAAAAAAGGAGAGATTTTCTTGTCTTGTTGATATATGGTTAAGACATCATTATAGTGTAAGACTTACAAGACAAGAATGAAGTAAAAACAAGAAAAAAAAAGGGTAAAAATATGAGGTTAGTTAGATTCTATGACAATCTTCAGGAGTTTCATAAGAAATTGAAAGAATAGCACCTCCTCTTGTATAAAATGTAAAATAAGGGGCGAGTTTGAGCAACTGATGGAGGGGAGAATGGGGGATATAAACAAACAAAAGCGAGTCTTAAGAAGAGGGGTTCCAATCTCCTGAATTCAAACCAGACCAGTAACCATAACCCTCTCAATCTTACAAAGACAAGTTACGCTCCAAAACGGGTTTTAAAGATCTTAACTCGATCTGTGTCTTTCTTTCCCGTATAAGCTCATCGCTTAACAACAACTCCGTGTTACGAACCCAATCCCTCATCGCCTCTTGCTCGTTCAACTTTGAAGTGGCGAAGTATCAACGACCTATATATTAAACCGTTCATCTTCTTCCCACATAGACCTCTTTTAAATCCCTCTGCATATCTTATCTCTTGCGAGTTTCCCCTTTCAGTAAGAACCCCCATGGCAACAGCAACGACAGAAATAAAGAGAGGCAAATCTTTGCAGCAAAAAAAACAGCAACCAAAAAAAAAGGAAAAAAAAGGACATAAACAGCCAAATTTTCTTCCCCCCTTCCAATTAAGGACACATATATAAGGAATATTTTTATTTTCTGATGCAAGTAACCCCCCCTTGTTCCTTCTTTGGTTAACTGTTATTTGTGTTTTTATGTGTCAATTTATAAGAAACTCAATCAATTGACTCCATTAAACGCAATGCCTGCTCCAACTGATAAACAACATGCTTCCATCAGAGAAAAGATGGAAGCTTTAATTCGTCGTAAACAAAAAGAAATCACTGAAGGTTTAGAATCTGTCGACACTGTCAAGTTCCATGCTGATTCATGGGAACGTGGTAATGATGGTGGTGGTGGTACTTCAATGGTTATTTCTAACGGTTCCACTTTTGAAAAAGGTGGTGTTAACATTTCTGTTGTTTACGGTAATTTAACACCAACTGCAATCTTAGCTATGAAGAATGATCATGCTGATTTGAAACTACCAGAAGATCCGGAAACTGGACTACCAGTCGCTGAAGGCGTTAAATTTTTCGCTTGTGGTTTAAGTATGGTTATTCATCCAAAAAATCCACATTGTCCAACTACTCATTTAAATTACAGATATTTTGAAACTTGGAATCCAGATGGTACACCACAAAGTTGGTGGTTTGGTGGTGGTGCTGATTTAACTCCATATTATTTATATGAAGAAGATGCTATTTTATTCCATACTTTACATAAGAAAGCATTAGATAAGCATGACACTGCTTTATATCCAAAATGGAAGAAATGGGCTGATGAATATTTCTGGATTAAACATCGTAATGAAGCTCGTGGTATTGGTGGTACATTTTTTGATGATTTCAATGAAAAGGATCCAGAAGAAATCTTAAAGATTGTTGAAGATTCCTTCGATGCTTTCTTACCATCTTATTTACCAATTATTAAGAAAAGAAAGGATATGTCATTCACTGAAGAAGAAAAGAAATGGCAATTAATTAGACGTGGTAGATATGTTGAATATAATTTAATCTACGATAGAGGTACTCAATTTGGGTTAAGAACTCCAGGTTCTAGAGTGGAATCCATTTTGATGAGTTTACCAGAATATGCCTCTTGGGTCTATGATCATCATCCTGCTCCAGGTTCTAGAGAAGCTAAATTAATTGAAGTTACTTCTCATCCAAGAGAATGGGCCGAGTAAATTATGTGTTAATGGAATGAAATGTATATATATAAAAAAAGAAAAAGATCGAATACTTGCTGGCTTTACTGTTAATATAATGTCTGCTTGTTATTCTCTATTTTACTTTACTTTACTTTACTTATTTATCCTGTTTATATTTACCCTTTATTTATGAATTGAACTTTTTAAAAGAATATATTTTTGATCTTTCGATCTCACTTGCACTATTAGTTGATGTGATAGAGAAACAAGAGTGTTGTAGTCTAACTTGTATATGTTAATCATACAATCCCTTCCTTGTCTAACCGCCCATCCACCTTCTACAATCCACATATAACTGCAACTTGACTCCGTCCCCACAGACTCTTCCCTCCCCCACTGTAAATTTGCAATCAAAATCTGAAATTTGAAATTTTAAATTGACAAAAAATTGAATTTGCAATAATTTCTCGAGGAGTCATCATCGGCCCCCTTCAAAGTATGATTTGACTTCTAATCTTTAAATATCAATTAATAAGTATTTAAATAAGAGATCAATTGGACCCTCATCGTGATTATTTTCCATTTTCTTTCCTTATCTTTTTCGTTGTTGTTGACGGAGAAACTCATCAATCAAAAATTGAATCTACCCCCCCACCCCTTATAAATTATCACTATCAACAATTACAATGTCTGAAGAATCAAAGACTGCTATTCTTTCTGTTTACGATAAGACTGGTCTATTAGACTTGGCCAGAGGGTTAACTGAATGTAATGTTCGTATTCTTGCCTCTGGTGGTACAGCTAATATGATTCGTGAAGCTGGTTTCCCTGTGGAAGACGTCTCTGCTATCACTCATGCTCCTGAAATGTTAGGTGGGAGAGTCAAGACTTTACATCCAGCGGTTCATGGTGGTATCTTAGCTAGAGATATCCCTTCTGATATTAAAGATTTACAAGAACAAGATATTAAAATGATCGATTATGTTATTTGTAATTTATATCCATTCAAAGAAACTGTGGCCAAGATTGGTATTACTGTTCCAGAAGCTGTGGAAGAAATCGATATCGGTGGTGTTACTTTATTAAGAGCCGCTGCAAAGAACCATTCAAGAGTGACTATTTTATCTGATCCAAGCGATTATTCTAAATTCTTATCTGAATTAAGAGAAAAGGGTGAAATTTCAACTGAATCAAGAAACACTTTTGCATTAAAAGCATTCGAACATACTGCAGAATATGACGCTACAATTTCTGATTTCTTTAGAAAGCAATATTCTGAAGGTAAAGAAATGTTACCCTTACGTTATGGTGCTAATCCACATCAAAAACCTGCTCAAGCCTTTGTCACTGAACAAGAACAATTACCATTCAAAGTACTAAGTGGTTCTCCAGGCTATATTAATTTATTAGATGCTTTAAATTCTTGGCCTTTAGTGAAAGAATTATCTGCTTCTTTAAATCTTCCAGCTGCGGCTTCATTTAAACATGTCTCCCCAGCTGGTGTTGCCGTGGGTGTTCCATTAACTGATGTCGAAAAGCAAGTCTATTTTGTCACTGATATTGAAAATATGTCTCCATTAGCCGCTGCTTATGCTAGAGCCAGAGGCGCTGATAGAATGTCTTCTTTCGGTGATTGGATTGCTTTATCCAACATTGTTGATATTCCAACTGCTAAGATCATCTCTAAAGAAGTCTCTGATGGTATTATTGCCCCAGGTTATGAACCAGAAGCTTTAGCCATCTTACAAAAGAAAAAAGGTGGTAAATATTGTGTCTTACAAGTTGATCCAAATTATACCCCAGGTAATGTTGAATCTAGACAAGTGTTTGGTGTCACTTTACAACAAAAGAGAAATATCGCCATTATTAATCAATCATCTTTCAGAGATATTGTCTCCCAAAACAAAAATTTAACTGAACAAGCTGCTCTTGATTTAACTGTGGCCACAATTGCTTTGAAATATACTCAATCTAATTCTGTTTGTTATGCCAAAAATGGTATGGTTATTGGGTTAGGTGCTGGTCAACAATCTAGAATTCATTGTACTAGATTAGCTGGTGATAAAGCTGATAATTGGTGGTTTAGACAACACCCAAGAGTTCTTGCATTTAAATGGGCTAAAGGTGTTAAGAGACCAGAAAAATCAAATGCTATTGATTTATTCGTCACTGGTCAAATCCCAACTGAAGAACCAGAAAAATCTGAATATGAATCTAAATTCGCTGAAATTCCAACTCCGTTAACTGAGGTAGAAAGAAAAGAATGGTTATCAAAATTAACTAATGTTTCATTATCCTCTGATGCTTTCTTCCCATTCCCAGATAATGTTTACAGAGCTGTTAGATCTGGTGTTAAATATATTGCTGCTCCAGCTGGTTCTGTCATGGATAAAGCTGTTTTTGCTGCTGCCGATGCTAATGATTTAGTTTACGTTGAAAATGCATTCCGTTTATTCCATCATTAAGATTTTTTGCTTTTTCATATTGATAGATTTTTTATTTGTAATGATTCCCCCTCCACCTTCCATTTATTATTGTTTTGATCTCAAAACTTTGATAAAATGTGTTATGTATATAGAGTAAATAATTTTTTATAACTAAGTGTAACAAAAACAAATTAATGTTTCATGGTAAATTTTGTTTTTATATTTTTCGCTATTCTTGTATTTCAACTTTACTGTAACCAGATACTGGTTGCCTACAGTAAACACATTTCTTATAACCTCTTAAAGCCAGAGAGACACGACAATTTTCACAAAGGGCAAAACATTTACATGGCCATAATATTATATTTCTTTCATTTGTTTTACAAACAGCACATAACGAATCAATAGGTTCATTATGGGTCCCACATGCAAACCCATCATGATTATTGATCGAATGACGTCTTGTTCTTGTATATTGTGATCTAGTCATTCTCTTATCCCCCATTAAATGTGTACCAATAACTGGTGTTACTTCTGTTAACCAATACTGTTCATCATCATCAATAGTAATATCATTGTTATTTAAATTGCCTGTTAAAATTAATTGAAGTAAAGCCAAATCATCTTCCACTCCATCATCTTCTACACTATAGTTCAGATCATCTTCTTGATCAGATAATATTTCCTCAAGGATATAATCTGCATCAGCTGCTTCATCATAAGCAGAATTATCGACATCAATTTCATCCCAAACAGTATTGAAATGATTATGGGATGGGATATTTGATCTTAGTTGCAGGTGAATAGATTTTTTTTCATTGTAATCTTCATATTTTTCCTCTTCATTATTGGAGGAGAACCTGGATTGAAAGAATCTAAACACAACTCTACAAACATCCCAGGATAACGGTACTGCCAAGAAATGATGTTGATGTAAAGTACTACTACGTCTGCGTTGGTTTTTACGATGATTCGGACGTGGCAAAGAATTTAAACTTCTAATTCTATCATTATTGTGTATATCTGAATTACTATCTTTATCAAAAATCAACTTGTCCCCCTTGTGAATCGCAATTGCCGGCAATTCTTTATGATAATTAAGTAATTGACTATTATTCCCAGAATATATTAATTTATCGAATTTTTTAACTGCCATAGTATAATCTTCTTCACCAGTTAAATTTAACTGCCCCCACCAATTTGATATAAACGAATGATATTGTAAATCAGAAATATGTGATTTCTTCTTACTCTTAGGGTTCCATCTAACTAAAATAGCAAATTCATAGCAGACTAATGACAATACAATGATTATTGTACAAAATATCTTTGGAAAGTTTCTGTATTTGATTACAAATGGAACATAGTCAGAGCCATATAGATACCATACAGTACAAATGTAAAAAATGTTGACCAAATCCACTATTGAACTGATGAATAATCTATATTTTCTTATTTTGAAATATTCAACTGCATGTATAATCAATAAATTGAGAAGTGAAACAGTTGAATCTGGCAAATATACCCATCTGAACTCATCTAACTGTTTGGCTGCGGAAAATGATGGATCCATAAGTCTTCTTTCAAAGAAAAAATATTGAAACGTCAATTCAAATAATGAATAGTCTGCGGATTCTAACGGTATTTTGTGGTTGACTATGCTCACTATTGTGGCTGTTGAATAACTTATTACAAAGGCCACGTATCTTTTGAAAAGACATCTTAATAAATCTGATTCGAAAAATGGCAAACATAAAGCATATAGCAGTATTAGTACGGTAAAAAGTTGTATTATGAATTGTGTTTTTGGTGATAATTTCATTAATTTTTTCCTCCTTGAACTTCTTATTCTTGTATTATATAAAGGGGATCTTGATATGACAAAATTGTTCAGTGCCAATGCAGTTAATAGACACAATGTAGCATGTTTACTGAAGACAAATGCTAAGGTAATATCAAAGATATTAGCATGATTTTGGTATGCTTCATTTCGTTGTTGAATCACTGCCGATACCATAGATCTTATAAATTGATATGGATGATTTATCAAAAGAGAATATTTCCATGATGGGTTAACAATATTGTATGCAGTTTGATTCAAAAATGAATTATCCATAATGACTTTACTTGATAATGAGTCTGCCATCTTGTGTGATTCATTTAGAGTAATTCTTTTGAAGACTTTAATATGACCCCGGATCAATTTTTTAAATAATATTTATTACATAAGTAGATTTGACGTATTTAAATTCTTAAATTTTCTAATAGTTTAATTACCGCGCCAAAAAAATATAAATAGTTGAATAAAGCATTTCATTCAGAAGTAGTAATAATAATCAGTATAAAGTTTTCTGTTATAATTACTTCTCTAAATCTAATTTTATTTTATTTATTTTTAATTTTAAAACATGATGCCTTGTATATATATATATTTATATATTTATTTAATGCAAATAGAGAGACATTAAAATAGGACACTAATTTCTTTGAGAAAACGTCTGATATCTTTTTTATGAATTCGATATAGTCACAAAGATATTATTACCAGTATCATAATGCTGCCAAAGCATCATTACATATCATTTATTCCGGAATAAATAAGCCTGCACCACTGTGACCATAATTATTACCTACTGTCGGTCTCATTTGTAATGTTACTCTAAGAAGTTATTTAATCAATATATTTAATTTGTATAATATTATATAAAGAGAGGATACACAAAAGAATATTAAATGTCGAATAATATGAATAATACTGTGTCATATGGGTCTACTATGTTGAATGTAGACATTACTAGGTACTTATGTTGTAATATAATATGGTTATTAGGTTATTATGGTACTATAGTATGGTTACTATATCACCAATATCATAATGGGAATACAATGGTTATGACTAATATGATTAATGGGTGTACGCCATAATGACCTCCAATATGAGTTCTCACTGTTGTAACAGATTGCGGACATAATCGTCCTTTATTTTGTTACTATTTTGAATATTCATATTTAATCTAATAATCTGATAATAATACTATGAACTATTGTTCTATTAGATCTCTATTATATAGGGTAAACTATATAAATTAATAAAGATATAAAGAGAAATGAAGTTTAGATAAACCAGAACATCCTGGTTTATATATGACCATCAAGTAGAAAGGATAAGATATAATATGGTATAGTGAAAGAGTTTCTTTTTGTTAATACAATATAACGTTTCTTTTTGTTGATAAAAAGAAACGTGAGAACTCATATTGGAGGTCATTATGGTGTACACCCAAAAATTATATTAGTCATAACCATTGTATTCCCATTATGATATTGGTGATATAGTAACCATACTATAGTACCATAATAACCTAATAACCATATTATATTACAACAGATTACGTCCGCAATCTGTTACAAGACGATGGAGTATTGTGTCCCTTCATCGAGTTTATTGCTATTAGTGTCTCTCAAATTTGAGAAAAAAAAATAATGGTTGCTAAGAGATTCGAACTCTTGCATCTTGCGATACCTGAGTGTTCCCATTTTCCAATGGTTAAGAAATAGAAATTCTTGAATCAGGCGCCTTAGACCGCTCGGCCAAACAACCGTTAATAAATAAATTGAAAAAGCGTGATGTGAGTGAAGCTGCCAATTTGGTCATTTTCAACTTTAATAAAATACACTAAATGGGAATCTTCAAGTTTTTTTTTTGAGGAGGGATGGGTTTTAGTTTGCTTCTAATGTTTTCTTTTGTTACACTGTTAAATGTTTACTGGAGATATGAGATCTATGTATCTCATATCCACTAGTTAAAGATACATTTATATCGGACTAATGTTATCAGTATGATAACCCCTGCAGATACCATTGAAAATGATATGAAAATAATGGGACTATCAAAATATGAAAGAATAAAACAATAAAGCATTACAGTCTACTTATTATTAAATGGTTAGACTTATATTATAATCTCATTGTAAAATACATAGTGTGAGGTCTGGGTTTACACTGTCCGAGCTTATTTTTCAAGAATCGAAAATTGGATAATTTCCAACATCACAATGCACGCACAGCGCGTTGAGAAATGACAAAAATTAAATATAATTAAATCAATGATTTAATTTTAAAGAAACGTATGTAACTTTAAACACTGTCTCTCTAGAATAAAGAAACCAGATCCGTTCTCCGCACTCATATACGAGTGCGTAAGCCTCATAAAGCACCATAAAGCACCAGCTTCCTGAAGTTTTATTCCAGCATCTGGGACTTTGTGGAGTGGTGTTGCTTTACCAATACAATCATAACCTTATAAGCACCAGAACGTTTAATATCAAAGATCGAATTTAATGGAATTAATTTATTTTTGGGAATTTTCGTTTTTTTCAATTTTTACATTTAAATCAATAACTACCATATTAACCAAACTCTTTATTGTATGCCTCAATGAATTTTCCTTTTTCTTCTAAATTAGTATTCGTGGTGATGGCGTCTTTATAGAAAAGAGCACGAATTACCTGCTAACTTTGTAATAACCATCTGATTCAATTAATTAATTCTGTTATCCAAATCGAGCATGAAGGAATCTTAAAGTTTTTTTTGGTTTTCACCATCCTTCTGGGATAAGGTTCATCAATTTTATCAACAAGTGAATTAAGGTTAATCTTTGGAATTTCATTAATATTACCACTTCTTATCATTTCATCTAATAGTCTGGTATTGATGGTAGACTTCGGTTTTTTATTAATAGATTGGAACTTCTTGTTCATCAATTTATTGGGCTGTAAAGTCATTTCATGTTTGCCACGGTTTTGTTCAATATCTGTGGGAGATTCATTAGTGTCAAAAAATTCATAATCTGAATCTTCTGATTTTTCTGTGTCACCCGGGTTCAATAGTTTATTCTCTGTTTGACCAGTTGATGTCCCTAAATACTTACTTTTCATTACTCAAGTCATTTTCTTCAACAGTGTTACTATGTTGCATGACCTTCTGATCTCAACTCCACTGATCTATCATCATCATCGATATCAACCGTTATATGTCCATCAACCAAGTCATCAATGTCTTGTATTACCACATTGCTGGTTCTATTTTTGGTAAAGTGGGTTGATCAAAATCATGGGAGTGATGAGAATAATCAATACTTAGTAACTTCACTATATTCATAGTGTTTTGTTACAACCTTTCATACCGTTCACAGCACCCAAAATGTTCGCCAAATTTAAGTCCATAGAACTGGCAGATGGCTTTCGAAGGGCATTGGTGACTAATGGAAGTTGGCACCATCAACCTGGGGCGATCACATAAAATAGCAAGCACCGACCTCCATTAATCTCCTGGAAGCTTGGATGTATACCTCTGGTTCAAAGAGAAACTCAAACAGAATGCATAAATTAATAAAGAGACATCCAGTCCTTCCCCTACCGACAAGGATACGTAATTCATTGGAAGAGATAAATTATTCGATGAGTGCCTCATTTTCAGCAGCCTCACTGTCACCTGTAATGAAAACTGCAATATCAGGGAACATTGTTTTAAGTACCTCAACATAATTATTAACATATCGTTTGTGAAAATTATTTAGACTTGAGTTCCTCGAACATGTTATTCTTATCCTGGTAACATCTGAAGTATTTATATATACTTTTTAGAGGAATGTCTTCAATAAAGTTAAACTCTGTGATTGCCCTTGAGTTTTCATTACGAAGACTGAACCTGTGTAATTGTAAGAAATCAAAAATCTGGCTTGCGACACCTACTCCAGCATGGTTTCAATATATCTTTCCATGTTTAGATGTATTATACCTTCTTTTCTATTGTAGATTAGATCAAGACCTAGGATATCTGTATCCAGTATATTGTCAGCCATAATACCAATTTCTTTTAGAGAGAATTTTTCTTTCATTTTTCTTATATATTCATCTATCACCTCCTCAGATTCTGCTGCTATGATACAATCATCAACATATGCAGCAATCATGATTTTGAAATCCTTTGATATAAAGAACCCTGGAGAGTTAACTGAATCATATAGTCCAATTGAATTCATGTGGTCTTTTAAGGTTTCATTCCACCTTTTTGGAGCTTGTTTCAAACCATAAAGTGCCATCTTCAAGGGAGTAACATATCTAACGTCATGGAAGTGTGGGATATGTAACTTTTCTTCTAAAGAAGCATATAAGAAAACATGATTGATATCGAACGTTCTTAGAAACATTCTTTTATTATTTGCTATCATTAGCAACAGTTTTAGTGAGTCCATATTTAGAATCCCACAAAGAAAACACCAAAGAACTTCAAAAAGGAGCAATCCGAAGAAAAAGGAAGTTTGGCAAAATTCATAAACATAAATTAAATAAAAAGGTGATGAATAATAAGTCTAGAATTGAGAAGTCACATAAACCTGAAGAAGTTAGTATTTCACAACAAGAACTTGACACTACGTCAAAAAACAATGTAGTATCACAATCAGTGTTATCATAAGTATGATTTAAATCTAACACCTTCAGAATTAAAAGAAAAAATTAAAAATCTTCAAGACATTATTGGAAAATTAACCTATATTAGGTCTTGAGGCAGAATTGATTTAGAATTTGCAGTTGGAAAATTAGCAAGGTTGGTACTTTTTCCACATAAAAAAGTTATAGATGCTGCTCACAAGATATTACAATACATTTATTTTAGAAAAAATTTCTAGTCTTCTATGTTTACCATCAACGAAAATATCTTTGTTATGACCACCAAATTTGAGCATTACCAACTCAGTTGCTCTATATGGGCCACCACTTGAAAAACAGCATAGCCACATCAAATAAAAAGTTAGTTTATCAGAGTATCCGATAAATTTGGTTGAATTAAAATTTTCAAATTCACTATAACTTGGCAAAAATGATTCTCTAAATGAATCATCAAACATGGACCATATACTTCTGTTAGGCGATCTACGATCTTCAAGTATATGAATACCAGGACCATTGGCATTCAACATATTGGTTGCCACAAATTCAACTGATTTTAATGGAACAACCTTATGAATAATTCTTTTCAGAACATTATCATATAACTCGATGATTTCATAGTAGAACTGATGCACGTAAGACTTGTCGACTTTTAAACCATTGACATAATCTCGTATCTACTTAAAGAGACTGAAGAATCTAATACATAATCATTAAGACATGAGTTCCGAAGGTAGAGAAGCCACTGGTGTCCAGTAATAATCTCTTTCAGTATATCGATCATGATATTCATCTGCTACCAGGTACCCCTACTTTTTGGTTTTGAATATATAATTTCATTTTATTACCAATTCATCAAAGAAATCAGATGCTATATCATTATATGTACCCACCCACACATTAGGCATATCCTTTGGAGGTGAGTTTCTTAGACTATCATGTTATTTATCACTTAATGCATTCAGTGACCCCACCGTAAGAATATCATTTTGGGAAAGTCTCATAATAGTAGCTTTACACAAAACACGATAAGGCAAAAATACAAATGATACCTCATCTACTTGCTTCTTTTCTGCAGTGGCTAAAAGGGGAAGATGAAAATGTAATGTATTTCTCCACTTCAATATCTTTGAATAGTTCATCAAGATTCATGTTGTTAATATTTCGAGAGTCCATGCATAGTTCATCATTATTTCACTTCAAGTGGATCATTTTCCATCAGATACTTTACAATTATAACTTCATCAGTTCCAAATTTAATAACGTCTACTAATGCTAATGATTTGACAATTTCATCTTCATTGAAGTCTGTATCATTAGCATTAGAATATGGTATGATATATATATATATATATAAATTTGTGTATATGTATCATATAATAAATTAAGAGAAGATGATATTGTTTGGTTAGGCAATAATTTCTTCCATGTTTTTCAAAGAATTCTGCAGAAGCTGGAATGGATGCAATTAATACTGCTGGTAAGTATCAAAGAAAGAATTTGAAAAATTAGTTTAAGTATTACAACATTACCTCACTAGTCAAGTTTTGCTTCCAATCTCGGTCCTTTGGTAATGTAGGCGTCATGCTTCTCTCTATAAAGACGAATAGAACAAGAGATGGAATATATAAGCATGATGTTAAACACACACCAGATGCAGTTTGTTCAAATTATAAGTTTAGATGATTGAGAAATCAGTCCAAAATTCAAACAAGATATTTACTTAATTCTATATATCTTTTCATGTTAGTTTCTTGTTTTCAAAACATAAGAGCTTTTCAATCGAAAAATAGTTGTTATTATTACAGCTTTTTGTGACTCAATGTTTTTAATAAAGATCCATTAAAAGTGCAAAACACTCTAACGGATTTATCAGTTTAATATTTCACAAACGGTACTCTGTTTGCAACCACTTCTTGCTAAAATTGGAATATAATTCATTTATAGAGTAATATATTACCTTTAAACTTTAAAGTGAAAAAAAGAAAAATAGTAAACAAACACGATTTAAAAATAATAATAATAGAGATAAACACAAAAAGATCAGATCCCTCAAACAACCAAACCATCAATAAATCAACTACACTATGTCATCACACCCACATACAAGTAATATGGAATCTAGTAGTAGTCTATCTGAGTTAATTGAAATGATGAAAACCACAAGAGATGCTTTTAAAATTCAAGAAGATCTTGATGTATTATCATCAATCAATGATAATGTACAAAAATTAAAGAGTAAGACAACCTTATCTTTACAAAATAAAACTAATCAGGTGGAGACTCTACGTGGGAAAGTGAATAAAACAAATGATAAGATTGAATTATTATCTCAGGATTTACAACAATCCCAAACTGAAGCTGAGACATATGCTAATAAGGATCAATTGTTTAAAAAATATTCAGTAGAATTAGATAGTGCTGAAAGAAAACAAAGTGACTTGAGAAAGAAAATTGATATAATTACCAATGAATTGGCTACTTTGCAAACCAATGAAAATGGCAGTATTAAAACAAAGAAGAATAAGACCAATCCATTCAACAGTGATGAAAATGAAATAGATAGTAACATTTACGATATCAAGAATAATAAAGACACATTATTTGATGATATAGTGGTCGATGAAGAGGATGATGGAGATGATTCAGATTATTCTGATGATGAAAAGGATCCAGATTATTATAAATTGGAAATATTTAAATCCATGGACATTGTTGTAGATCCAGACACTAAAGAAGTGTTTATATCCAGAAAAGATGGGAAAGTTGATGTTTTATCTCTTGAAGAGAGTGGAAATGAATATTTCAATAATAAATTTGTTTGGGAAAGACTAAACATGGAATAAAATTGATTTTGAAGGTTTATTGTAAGTGAATAACCATTAACAATACATTGATATATCTATATGGACATGGTCCACTTGACAATACACTCTCCCTCATCACTTAGATCATTGACACTTTTATCACTACCCTCCCGCTCCATGCTGTGGTGTACTGCTCTTCCACATCAATAAAACAGTCCCTGTGTTTTTCCGTCAAATAATTATTAGTTCTCAGAATTTCACCCATTAACTATGCAGCAGGGGAGAAATTTAGAGCACGTTTGTTGCAATTTTTTGTTTGCGAAAAAAAAACGACGCAAAGGAAATTTTGAATTTTCAAAGACATCGCCATTTTTTTTTTCAGGTCTTCGTTTTTCGTCGAGCAACGGTGAAATATTTTTTTGTATAAGAGAAGATATGTTTTTTCACTTTCTCCAATTCTGTCTGTCACTTTCTAAATTATATTTTCTTTTTATCTCTTAAGATTAAAGAACCCCGTAAACAACATAGATAATCACAATGGCTACTAACGAAGTTTTAGTTTTAAGAGGTACCTTAGAAGGTCACAACGGTTGGGTCACTTCCTTGGCCACTTCCGCCGGTCAACCAAACTTATTAGTTTCTGCTTCCAGAGATAAGACTTTAATCTCTTGGAAATTAACTGGTGATGACCAAAAATTCGGTGTTCCAGTCAGATCTTTCCACGGTCACTCTCACATCGTCCAAGATGTTACTTTAACCCCAGATGGTGCTTACGCTTTATCCGCTTCTTGGGATAAGACTTTAAGATTATGGGATGTTGCCACTGGTGAAACTTACCAAAGATTCGTCGGTCACAAGGGTGATGTTATGTCCGTTGCCATTGACAGAAAGGCTTCTATGATTATCTCTGGTTCCAGAGATAAGTCCATTAAGGTCTGGACTATCAAGGGTCAATGTTTAGCCACTTTATTAGGTCACAACGACTGGGTCTCTCAAGTTAGAGTTGCTCCAACTGACAAGGAAGACGATGACACTGTCACCGTTATCTCTGCCGGTAACGATAAGATGGTTAAGGTATGTTAATTGAGATTTTTTTTTTACTTACAATTTTACTTTTTTCTATTCTGTGCTTTTACACTGATGTTTTCCCATGGTTATTATTTCTAGTTAAATTACTGTTTATGATTGCATATGATGTATTATATATTTGCTACTTCAGAGGGGACTATCTATCCCCAATGAGACATTAAAATTATCACCAAGATCTCTGATGCATCATTTTTATTTAAGGTTTTAATAAATGTTGGGAAACATTTGATAAAGATATTGAATTAAAATTAAGTAAATGATTGAAAGTGTTTTATTATTGAATTTTTTTACTAACAATTATTTATGTTATTATTATTACAAATTTTTTGTAATATTATTAGCTTAATTTTTTTTTTGACTAGGCTTGGAACTTAAACCAATTCCAAATCGAAGCTGATTTCATCGGTCACAACGGTAACGTTAACACTGTTACTGCCTCCCCAGATGGTACTTTAATCGCCTCCGCTGGTAAGGACGGTGAAATTATGTTATGGAACTTAGCTAACAAATCTTCTATGTACACCTTAAATGCTCAAGATGAAGTTTTCGCTTTAGCTTTCTCTCCAAACAGATACTGGTTAGCTGCTGCCACTGCTTCTGGTATTAAGATCTTCTCTTTAGATCCTCAAGCTTTAATTGATGACTTAAGACCAGAATTTGCCGGTTACAACAAGGCTAACGACCCACACGCTATTTCTTTAGCTTGGTCTGCCGATGGTCAAAACTTATTCGCTGGTTACACTGATAATGTTATCAGAGTCTGGCAAGTTATGACCGCTAACTAAGTTATTTAATTAATTCAATTTCAATCAAATTGTATTTCTTTTTTTAACACTTATTTAGATCCGAGGTCAACTAACCATATACCATACAAATTTTAATATAAATCAATAAAACGATACTTATTATTATTTCAACTTGTTTAATCTATTCCTAATACTGTATAATTACAAAATATATATATAACGAAAAAAACTATATAAAGGCTAATATAATATAGCACTTAAAATATAAAAACAGGTTAAAACTTTATTACATTTTTATCTTTTCAGAAAGAAGGATGTTTGATTATGTTGTTTGAATAAGTAGTATTTTTTTTTGCTTACCTGTACAAAATTATGTAATATGTTAATAAATAATGGCTATGAACCGATTTAAATAGTAGGTTTAACAGAAGTTTCTTGCTCTTGTTCTTCTTGTTGTTTGAGTCTTAAGGATTCAACTCTTTGTAATTCTTTAGTAGCTTCGTCAATCAATTCTTTAAAGTCAGCTTCTTTGGCCAATTTCATTGCATCTTTCAATAATCCTTCAGCTTTTGGTAATAAGCCATCGTGGAGAAATGTTATGGCTTTACCATATGTGGACAATGCTATGGCTTGAGGGATTGAGGTATCTAATTGATCCTTCATATGATATCTCAATCTTTGATTCTGGTTAAAGAAATCAATAATTGAATCGTAACATCTTTCTGTCATCTTTAAGCAATTTCTTTTATTCTTGTTTAAGATTCGAAGAGCTTTGATTATGTTGTCGTCTTCTAATAATGATGGGTCTTCTTCCGTCTTCGTATTAATTTGATCGATATCAGCTTCTAATTTCTCAGCTTGTAAATAGAATAATGAACCTAAATTTGCTTGTGCTAAAAGGATCTGTCCAGGTGGCATATCTGCCATAACCATCCATTCCACCGTGGTCATCTTACAACTTAGAGCAGATGTGATATCTTTACTGGATAGACAGTAGGCAGTATAAAGATCTCTGGCGACAAATAACTCTTCTTTAAATGGTTCCCATGCACTTGAATTTTTATCCATATTTAACACTAATAATCCATTATCCTCCTTGTCTAATCTAATGTTATTTTCATTAACAAATGTTTTGAATTCTTCCAATTGCATAGATTGGCCCTTTAATAAATTTTGTGTACGTTCTTTCTTTTTGTCGAAGAATTCTTTCAATTCTGGTGATTTCATCAAGATTTCTTCTTGGGCTAACAATAAATGAGCCAAAAGGTTTTGTTTCCCCAATGCAATATCTTGGTTCAATTCTAACGATTTGATCAAGATTCTTAAATCTTTACGTATCAAATCAGCTCTTTCGTTGACTTTAATCTTACCGCCCATATCACTCTTATCACTTAAGGTGAAATAGAAACGATTCAATATCTCGTTGTATATGTCTTTGCTCTTGTCGAACATATTCAATCTCTCTAACATTTCAGCAATTTTCAATTCAATTCTTGTGTATGAATCAGACAATTTATTTACATGACTTGGCATTTCATTTAATGCCATAATATAGTATTTCAACGCTTCAGAATAGTTATAATTGGATTTATTACTTTCTAACCAAACAGCTTCCCTCAAGTATTCAGATACTTTAGAAGTATATGCATAATCTCTTAAAACACCATTACCGGAGCTGTAGTAAAGTCCTGATCCCAGTGTGAATACAGTTGCAACCCCCATCATCAGATACCACCTGGATGTATCAATCTTACGTGCAGATGAAAATACTTGCATTGGTGGTGGTGACTGAATTGGTGATGGAATGGTGTTATTCCCCCGTATCATGTTCCATTGACGTTCCATTCTGGATAAATATCGTACTTTGTTCTTTAACGTAGTTTTTTGAGACAATAAGGCTCTCTGCCCTCGTATTATTGCTCTTTGATACAACATATTTATCTTGATTGGGCAGTGGTTGATCGGTGCTTGGCTGTTGTTACTGTATTTCCTTTTCAGCGTTAAATGCTATTTAACAGGTTTCTTTGTAAAATTAAAGATGTTTTAAATTAATTTGAATTTCATTCCTGCTAAAAGCTAATGAACTTTAGGAGCAAGATCATAAGAAATAAAAGTAAAGTAACAGAGATAAATACTAAACAAAATATGTGTGGTAGATATGCATTGACATTTGATGGTGATGAGTTAGCGAAACATATGTCTCTTCAATTGAACAGGACGGTAAGACCTCCAGAAGCAAATTATGATAAATCATATAATGTGGCCCCTACAAACGAGGTTCCAGTGTATTTCGCACCAAGTACTCATTCCCAACGTGAAGATAATTCTACAGAGACAGACCAATCTGCAAACAATAACGATTATACCTTAACAAACATGAGATGGGGGTTTATCCCACATTGGGCTAAAAATGAAGAGCAATTTAAAGGGTATGCAACAATTAATGCAAGATTAGAGGGTTTGAAAACGAATAAATTGTATGGACAATCTTTAAAGGCTAAGAGATGTGTTGTACCTATAAGTGGGTATTATGAATGGACTAAGCCAGACCCAAAATTCAATAAGGCAAAATTAAAGATCCCATACTATGTTACCCGTAAGAACAGTGATGAAGTAATGTATTTGGCGGGTATTTATGATTATAATGAGAAGGAAAAAATTCATTCTTTTAGTATAATAACAGGACATGCCCCACCAGGTTTGGAATGGTTACATTTAAGAATGCCATGCGTACTGGAACCAGGTTCTAATTCTTGGGATTTATGGTTAGAAGATCAAGATAAGAAAGAATGGACTCAAAAAGAACTTTCGGGATTATTAAAACCATGGTATGACGAGGATCGTTACACATGTTATGAAGTAAGTAAAGACGTTGGGAAAGTAGCTAACAAAGATTCATATTTGATTGAACCTGTGTCTCAACCTAGTTCAACGATTAAGAAGGAAGGAATAAGGTTTAAGAAAGAGAGTCGACTAGCAAAAGGGGAAGAAGCGCCTAAACTGACTAAAAGTGAAAACGATGCTTATAAAAGGTTAAAGAAGGAAGGTGACGTGAAGGAAGAAATAAAAGAAGAGTCGGGAAGCCTAAGTAATGATTCCCCCACCCCAGCTAAGTCATCATCGACAAGCAGCGAAGAAAATAAAACGGGAAGGGGTGTCCCTCGTAAGAGAAGGCTCAACGTCTTGGAAATGTTGCATATGGGTAAAAAGAAGAAGCCAAATACTTAAATGTGAAAATATTTCTAACCAATTCTCCGACATATTTTAAATGCACACTATGTTTCATTATATTAATTATTATTCTTTCATATAATCCCAAAACTTTAATAACATTCATGTTCGTTTCTATCTTATCGATGAATATTTTTCATTCTTGTTTGTAATATTTCATTGAAGATTTTATTGTTAATTGAATTTAATTTGAAGTAAATTTAATAGCCACTTTTAGTTGAAAAGAAAACACAACAGTGGAAGCAAGTAAGCGACAACAGTGTTATCAAAAACATTACTCGAATATCAAACACCTACAGATCAACAACACAACAAATTATGCAATCACCTTATGTTCAAGAAAGATTACAGTCTTTAGAGGTCGTCGATTTGAAACTTTGCTCAATTTTACAAGAAGCTTCACAAGTCGTATCCACCTTCAGCGAAATCAAAAAAGGTAATGAACAGATGAAACCACAATTCAGTAGACATGTCACCCAAATATATACAGACTTGGTATACGTTTCCAAGGAGTTACGACAAGAGATCAGGTATTTGGATGAAAACATGGGGAAAAGATTATTGCCAATCAACAACGTCAATAAGAAATGTATCCATCAAGATGACGATAAATTGAAAGAACAGGTTGAACTTATGGAGCATGTCCTTGAATAATTACACAAGTAATAAAACTGCCATTATCATAATATTAACTTGAACAAGAGATGTTTCTTTTCACCCTATAGCGTTCTATTGCTATACAGATGGAGCTAACGCTGAGAAGTTAGTTAAAGATTTGATAGCTTACCATTTCATAACATTATAGATGTTGTTGTAACTTTTTGCGATTGTTTATAGTGGATTATATAGATATGTACCTTTTGAAGATATTTAATTTAAAATAACAATATTCAAATTTACAACTTTCTTATCGTAAGGGACCACTTTACAACAAGGTAAAAAAAAGCTAAACAACTATAAACACAACAAAAATATAACATGTCAAACAGGTTAAAGTATACTCCAGTCGAGGAAATACCCTCTATTGTTGCCAAAGGTAAGAAATTTTACAGAGACAGACAATTGTCTTTAGCTCTTGAGAAGAACCCAAGAAAGGCAGACCTCCAATTTAGAATTAGACAATTACAAAAATTGTATTATTCAGTAAAAGATCATCAAGATGATATTATTGATGCAATGATCAAAGATTTTCATCGTGCTCCACAAGAAACTTTTGCTTTAGAATTGACACCTTTGATTAATGATATCTTATTAATGATTAAAAAATTACCCCAATGGACTAAACCTACTAAAGTCAACGATTGGGCTGCTCCATTTATGTTTGGTAATGTTCAAGTGGAAAAGATTGCTAGAGGTTTGACTCTTGTGGTAGCTCCATTTAATTTTCCATTGTTATTAGCAATGACTCCAGTGGCTAACGCTATCGCGGGTGGTAATTCGGTGATCTTAAAACCAAGTGAAATGACTCCTCATGTCGCCCAATTGATGCAAAAAATTGTTAAGGATGCTGATTTGCCTAATGGTTTAATCAGTTTTGTTCAAGGTGCTATCCCTGAAACTACCAAATTATTAGAAAATGGTGATATTGATATGATCTTCTACACAGGTTCCCCAAAAGTTGGGTCTATTGTTGCTAGTGCAGCTGGTAAGAATTTAATTCCATGCGTTCTTGAACTAGGTGGTAAATCGCCTGTCTTTGTGACAGAGAACTTTAAAATGTCTAATTTGAAAGTTGCATTAAGAAGATTGTTCTTTGGTGGGTTCTCGAATTCTGGTCAACTTTGTGTTAGACCAGATTATGTCTTAGTTCATGAATCTCATTATAGTCAATTTATTCAAGAAGCCAAAACTATATTAAATGAATTCTTCCCACAATTAGACAAGGATACAGAATTTACTCATATGATTTCTAAGGCGGCTTATGAAAGAACAATGAATAGGATTGGTGACACTAACGGTCGTCCATATTTCCCCCAAGCTTTTATTAATGAACAAACTAAAGACAGCAATAATGAAGGTAACTTGTTTATCCCACCAACCTTAATTTGTGATGTTGACTGGGATGATTCGATTATGCAAGAAGAGAATTTTGCACCTGTGATTCCTATTCTAAAATATGGTGATCTTGACGAAGTTATTGATAAAGTTATTAAATACCATGACACCCCTTTGGTTCAATACATTTTCTCAAACTCCAAAATTGATATTAATCACATCTTATCTCGTGTTAGATCTGGTGATTGTGTAATCAACGAAACCATTATTCATGTTGGTATTCAAGAAGCTCCATTTGGTGGGATTGGTTATTCTGGTTATGGTAATTATGGTGGTCAACATGGGTTTGATGCTTTCACACATGAAAGAACAATTTTCAAACAACCATTTTGGATGGATTTCACCTTAGCAATGAGATATCCACCATACAATACTAAGAAAATTAAATTGGTTAAATTTGCAACTGAAAGTAAACCAAATTTTACTAGAACTGGTAGAAGAAAGATTAATTTTGTTAAAGGGTTTTTTCATTTAATGGGGTCATTGGCATTGCTTAGTGCTTATCTTTATTATAATCGTTTCATTGCCTCAGGTGATGTCACGCCAAATTTATAAGTTGCCAAACATATATGTTTACTGTAAATAGTTTTATTTAAAAAGTTGATAGTATTAGGTATAAAAAAAAAATAAAAACACATTATTATCATATTATATTATATTAGTTATTCATGATATGTTATTATACATACGGGTTATATAAATATTGTCAGGAGTTAGTAGATCGTAAATTAGAATTTACCGTTAGTACGTTTGTGACGTAATTCATTTTGTTCCGTTTCAACTTCTGGATCGAAATTAATGAATTCATCTAAACCTTTACCAGCTGGAACCATTGGTAAGACAGGAACCTTCTTTTCGACTTCAACTTCTAATAAGACTGGACCTTCAGTGTTGACGAATTCCTTCAAAGTCTTATCTAGTTGATTTTGTTTAGTGACCTTTAGACCTTTAATACCCATAGCTTCACATAATTTTTGGAAATTTGGATTCAATTGATGAGTATGAGAGTAACGGTTTTCGTAGAATAATGATTGCCATTGAGTAACCATACCTTGTTCTTCATTATTTAGTAATAAGATCTTAATTGGAGTACCAGCTTGAACAGCAGAACTTAATTCAGTTAAAGTCATGTTGAAAGAAGCATCACCATCGATATCAATGACTAAAGCATCTGGCTTAGCAACTTGAGCACCAATGGCAGATGGTAAACCATAACCCATAGTACCTAAACCACCAGAAGTGATGAAAGTTCTTGGTTTTTTCCAAGTCCAATGTTGAGCAGCCCACATTTGATGTTGACCAACACCAGTGGTAACGATAACTTCTCTACCAGTAGCGTTAGCAATCTTAGATAATTTAGAGATAACAGTTTGTGGTTTAATCTTAGAATCTGGAGTTTCCTTCATGTAATCGTATGGGTATTTTTCTTTCCATTCTTTGATAGAGTCAAACCATTCAGTTCTTTCTTTAACTGGGAAGATTCTTGGTAATAAAGTTTCTAAATTGGCAGCAGCATCACCTTCGACAGCAACTTGAGCTTCCACAACCTTATTAATATTCTTTGGAGAAATTTCGAAATGAATAATACCACCTCTATTTTCTAATGCGGCCTTTCTAGCTTCTGGAGCAAATTTAGCGATGTTACAAGTAACACGATCATCGAATCTAGCACCAAGGGCGATGATTAAATCAGCATTTTGGACAGCGATGTTTGCGACGGCAGAACCATGCATACCTAACATATCTAAAGATTTTGGATCTTCTTGATCGAATGAACCAAGACCTTGTAAAGTTGTTGTGACTGGGATTTGAGCTCTATCACTTAATTCTTTTAATAAACGTGGACCATCTGGGTTGTTTAAGATACCACCACCAACGTAAAGGATTGGTTTCTTGGCAATGTTAATTAAATCGGCGGATTTGTTGATAGCATCTTCTAAGAATTCATCATGAACATTAACTTTATTAGTATTTAATGGTGGTAAAGTAGAAGCAGTTGGAATGGCTTCTCTTAAGATAGCGGCGGTGACATCCTTTGGTAAATCAACAAGAACAGGACCTGGTCTACCAGACATGGCAATTTCAAAAGCTTCATTGATTCTTGTTGGTAATTCAGCAACGTTCTTAACCATAACGTTCCATTTAGTACAAGATCTAGAAATACCAACGACATCAGCTTCTTGGAAAGCATCAGTACCAATGGCAGAAGTTGGAACTTGACCAGTGAAGACAACCATTGGAATACCATCTGCAAGGGCATCAGCCATTGGGGTGACCACGTTAGTAGCACCTGGACCAGAGGTGACTAAGACAACACCACATTTACCTGAAGCACGAGCGTAACCTTCAGCCATATGACCTGCACCTTGTTCATGTTTTGGAAGAACGAATTTGAAGTTTTCACTGTTATAGATTGCATCATAAACTGGTAAGATTGCACCACCTGGATAACCGAAAATGGTATCAACGTTATGTCTAGCCATCATTTCATTAAAGATTTGACCACCAGTTAATCCAACAAAGGAGTTATCTAAATGTTGATTGGCACGTAATTTTTCAGCTAATTTATTCTTAGTGATATCGATACCATTAGAAGAGTTAAAAACGTTTGAAGTAGCAGCTGGATCGACATTAAAAGCTGGAGATGGAGCAGGTCTAGCAGCAGCAGCAGATTGATCGTTTAAAATATTAGTCTTTGAAGTATAAGTACGTAAAATAGTAGCATTAAACGCTATACCATTTTGCTTAAGAGTCTTTGTAGCAATGGATTGTAAATAACGTTTCCCTAGAGTATTTCTAGCGATAGATTGTCTTAACATTTTGGAATGTGTGTGTGTGTGTATGTGTCTTTTTTAAAAAAATGATTCAGCAAGGGATCGTAATGAAAATCAAATACAAAAAAGAAGCAAACTATGTAGATGTTAACACACTATGTATTACTGTTTGTAACAATTATTTGATAGTATATAGTAATATGATTAGATAGAACAAGAATGGATTTAAAGATGAGATACACTTATAAATAAATAAATAAATCAACCCAGTTTTAAATTATCCATCCATTTATTGATAATATTTTGCACAGTTTGTAAATGTCAGAGAGAGAGATCTCAAGAATTGAGTCAGAATTTTCAAAATTGTCAATAATAGCGGGAAACTCTACAGTGACAATAAAAAATTAATCGCTGTGTGAAAAAAAGCAAAAACGAGAAAACGGACTGTCGCAAGTGAATCACCGATTGGTTGTTTTTGTCCGGAGACAGGGCCGGGACCGCTATGTGCAATCTTATATCGATTATATGTTTGTATTAACATAACAAGTTTAATCCAACGAACGAGTCATCTGAGGTGATTCAAATCCGGTAGTGATAACTTAGAATAGAAACAATGATATAAAGAAAAACAATGTAAAATTAGAATTAGTTATTATATAGAGACAATAAATAAATAAATAAAGAAAAGAAAGTATAATAACTTAACAAAAAGAAATATGAATATGCTGGAGAGAAATAATATTTAGTTGAATGGAGAGATAATTAATAAAACTACTTTTTTTTTGTTTTGTGTTTTAGGTTTTCTTGTGAAACAAGTTGGTATTAAAAATTAACATTGTTATTTGGTTCACCTTTTCTTAATGAATCGTAAACTCTCTTAAATTCTAGTTGTGACATTCCACTGATTTGTTTCTTCGTCACATCATCTAATCCTTCTAATGGATTATTATTCGTACTCATCGTCTTATCAGATGCAAATCCAGTGTTGGCCATTGCCCCTGCCGCATCGCCAGTTGACGTTGCAGAAGAACGTCTAGAGTTTGAAGAAACAGATGATTTACGTCTTGGTACTTGAACCACAATTGGAGATCCCACCATGGCAGGAACAGGTTTCACCTCTGTATCATAATATTCTCTGGAATATTTAAATTGAGTATTACCTGAACCTATATTGCTGTTTTTACCACCAAATAAGTCTGGATTGTCATGTTTATTCTTGTTATAAACTTGAAATGAATCCCAAAATTTTGCCATAATTAAATTGTTTGTGTATATGTGTGTTACTATTTGTTTGTTTTAATAAACTTTCGTTGGTTTCTTTTAAAATTACGTAACAAGTTAAGATGAAAAAGAAAGTTCTACAAAAGTGTTTTTTACTAAAAAAAAAGTTGGTATCTTACTTATATTTATATGTTTTTAAGGGAACGTTAATATCATTAAATTCTTCTTACATTTGAAACATATTTTACTATTATAACCCATGGGTAAATAGGATTATTATTTATAGAATAGAAAACAAAAAAGTCCGGTCAATTATGACATTTATTAGTTGATCATACTGTAAGTAGTACGGTAAAATACCCCTTTTTTTATTCTTTATTACCAATTCTCCATTTTCACAATTAGTTTCACACAACTTAGAAGTTATTGCAACGGAGGAATTAAATGAATGACTTAACTTTGAATCATTGGAGATATTGTTGTTATGACTTTTAAATAAACACCCTTTACAAGTTGTAATATAAAAACAATTCATTATTTATTCCGAAGGTATCCCTTACATCAATCACAATATAATTCTATTACCCCCTTAACATTAACTTTATCGTAACAACTGATGATGTGTTCTCATATCATCTTCTGTTTTCTGGTTTTACGTCATTTGAAAACAGAAGAGGAGCAATTATTTTCTTAACATTATTACTTTTTTTTATAATTGCAAATGACAATATTAGAGAAACAAAATAAAATAATAACTTGTAAGGCTGTGCGACTAAATCTTTACTTGGTGTTACTGTTATATCCCTGGAATCAACAAAGCCGGAACTTTTTCTTACTTAGGAGTACCAGGTACTAAAAAAATTACAAAAAATTAATTATAAGATTAGCCCTGTAGGGGGCTCGAACCCCTAACCTTATGATTAAGAGTCATACGCGCTACCGATTGCGCCAACAAGGCTTAACTTGTTGAAATTTGAAAAACTAAGCTGTTAGCTTTATTCAGTTAATTATTGCACGAGATTTGCACTACTCTTCTGCAATAAGTATTATTTTGAGGTAATGTTTATACGAACAGAATCATACCAATGTGCTCTTAAAGATCGTTAAGTTTAATTAACGATTTAAAAACATTAGAGCAGATGAAATGCAAATGTAAAATATTTTAAAGTTAGCAAATGGGTAATAATATTACTAATTTTATTAAACTTGGACAATGAAACTTTATTCAAAGTGCTGTGCTTTGGATAAGGTTATTTGTTAATACGTAATTTCCAATGCTAGGTTTTTAACCTTGATTTCAAGGAATTTTGGACTATGACGGAGGCACATTTTAATCAAAAATTATTACATTGGATAATTTTCAGTTCAACAATTATTTAGAAGTGGAACATAGTTAGAAAACAATCTTGTTAGAATTAAATTAACTTGGAATAATTTTTGTTGATTTTACCAAAGAGTGTTTTTCAATTTTGAGAATCAGAGATCTTAACTTTTTATTAAAATCATAAAATTATTCTACTATTTTTAAAATCTAAAATTCCCTTAGCTCAATAAAGAGTTCAGGTTGCTTACATACTTTATAATTAGTTACATTATTAATGCTTATTTTGTTAGTATACTTTAGTTTGTGTCATGTAGTGGCCTTTTTATTTCTTAAGTTTTTTTGTTGATGTAGAATCAAAGAGGAATTGTTAGTTTTATATTCTCGGTCAAAACAATTATCCAACAAAGGAAATAATGTCTAATTTATGTATTATTATCAATAATACTTTAAACTACGATTCTCCAACAGAAAAGTTCATACACAACAAATCTTTAATACAAAATAATTTTTATTTAAAAAAAGTTCTCTATTTTTATATATTTCATATACATATAATACATGATATTATAGTTTCAAATTCAAGAATAATATCGGGAGGGATGCATGTGCAAAAATTTGATGTCTTTTGTGACTCAGATTCTTTTTAAAAAAATTTCTGGTACTTATAGATATTACTATGGGAGGATAAAATAATTTACATTGTTGATTTGAAATGAAAGAAACAAAATAATATAATCAATTCTCCTTCCATCTATTACCACAATTAACACATTTATAGAAAGTTGTCATAGGTTCATCAGCAGATCTAATTTGTAACTGGAAGAAATAAGCACTTTCACCACCACATGTGTCATAGTTTGGACATTGAACTTTAGTTTGATCGACATTATCCCAACCACCACCAAGTACATCATCAACTTCTTTTCTTTCTAATTTCTTTCTATCATATATTTCTATACCTTCAATTGGAAATTCATATGGACATGAAGGACATGATAATGTGTAAATACCACTATCTGTTAATTTAATTAATAACATATTGTTACATGCTGGACAAAAGGATAACATGATTATATTATGGTTATGTACTTGAGTGGTTGTAGTAGATATAGTTGGGTAGTCTTCTTATCAAACCAATCTTTATTAACATTCGATGAGTTTGAAATTTTTCAGATCAACTTCTATAATTTTTTTTTATAATTTACAAAATCTTGAATATAAAAAAAGAATTGCTATGAAAGGGAAAACAGATATCAGAATATAATAAGCTCATTAGGATTAAAAAAGTTACATATACAATTAATTATAAAACAGATGAAAAAAAAAATCGAAGAATATATTAGAAACATATCAAATTATATTTTTTTTAAATTAACACCACCAATAATATAATTTGACCCAGAATGAAGAATTTTTCAATTTAATTTTATTTTCTTCTTCTTCTTGTTTGATAAATTCTGGATCATAAATTCTTCTATGGAAATCTAAATCAATGTCCTCTAATTTGTTTAAGATTGTAAAATCTTTATTGTAAATCATATAACCGAAATAGAAAGTGAAAAAGATTGGGAATGCTAAATAACTTTCAAAAAATGATTCAGCGCTTGGTTTATCAGTACCAATAGGAACTAAAGCAACCCAAAATTGGGCGAAAAACACTAAGAAATTAAAGAAAACACCATAGTAAGAACCGTAAACACCAGTTAAAGCTCTATAACCCAATTCATTCAAATTTCTACCTTGATGTTTCATTGCTTGTCTAAATCTAATATGTGAAATGAAAATACCAGACCAAGTAAATAATTCAGCTAACCCAGCAATGGCAGCTAACCAAGTGAAAACTTCTTCTTCTTTCTTGGAGGCAGCAGCAAACCCAATAACACCAAATAATGAACATGTTATTAAAGCAAATAATGGCCTACCTTCTCTATCGACATAACATAAGAATTTTGGTGCATAACCTTGTGCTGCTAAAGAACACATTAATCTTGGTGCAGCATATAAAGCAGAATTTGCCACAGAGACAACAGAGATTAAGATGACAGCATTAATAATATGTGGTACCACTTTAACCCCGTGAACTGCGGCAGCCAAGACATATGGAGATGCATGAGTAGCAGAACCACCAGCACCCATTAATCTATCATCATCATGTGGGACATTAAACCCAATTAAGATCATAGTTAATAAATAAATGACAAGGATACGATAAACAGATTGTTTTGCAGCAATTGGAGTTGATTTTCTTGGATTTTCTTGTTCATTAACAGATAAGACAAATAATTCAGTACCACCATAGGAGAAATAACCTGTGACTAGAATATAACAAACACCTTTAAATCTACCAATATTTGAATCTGAAGAGAAAGAACCTGGTGTACGCCAATATTTAGCACCAATATAACCATCTTTCCCTGCACCACCACAATTAACAACGATAGAAAAGATAATGAAACCTGCAATCATGAGAATCTTACAAGAATTGAAAATAAATTCTGTTTCACCATAAGCTTTAACACCAAAAAAATGAATGAAAAGTAAGAAAACAAAGAAGATAACGACAAAGACATCACCATTAATTGTATCATTCCAATATTTAACCGTTAAACTTGAAGTAATTAATTCTAATGGAAGGACGGTTAACCATTGAATAGAAGATAACCAAACTGTAGCAAAGGCATAAGGTTTTGAAATGAAAAATGACATATATGAATTATAATTTCCTGGTAAAGTTGGATAAGTAACAGCCATTTCACCTGCACCTTGAATCATAAAATATGCAACAAAGGAAACCATAATATATGCTATGACTAATGGAGCTGGACCAGCTTTACTTAAACCTGAAGCATTTGCGACTAATAAACCAGTTCCAATCCCTGTACCTAAAGTCATAAGTACAATATGACGAGATTTCATTTTTTTCTTTAAATGAGTCTCTGATACAAGAGAATTTGTACCATCTTCTAAATCATCATGAGATGGTAATTTATCTTCAGCTCTTTTAAAAGAATCCACAAATCGATGTAATAATCTTGTTCTTTCATTATGTGTTTCTGAAGATTGTTCAAAAGCTGTTGTATGTGTATTTAATTTATCTGATATAGTTTCTGAATTAACATCATTTGAAACATTTATATTATTTGTTGTATTACCTGTTGTGATTATATTAAAATCTACTTTCCCCTCTAGACCCTTTTCATTAAAGGACATTGTTTGTATGTGAGGTAAGTGTGTGTGTGTGTGTGTGTGTGTGTTTGTGTGATGACTGACTAAATATAGTTAAATATATCTAAATTATATATATATATATGCATAAGATTTAAAATACACGTCAAGATAAGAGTAATAAGCTCATCGAAAGAATGAATTACTCACGTACTCATTGAATCATATATTTAAAGTGTATATAAATGAGGATGACCAATAAATTTCCTCGAAGCACAAACCTCGAATATTCAAAAAGACTCACCGATGACATATTATTTTTAAGATTATCTTGATAACGAAGATAAACTTAAAAAGAGCCCTTTGAAATAAAATAAATCTGACCACTTACTTTATTTACTTACTCACTTACCGTGAAACCGAAAATGAACCTGACCACTGTTAAAACAAAGAGAGGGCGACGACTCATTATTACTTTTGATAATTTACCATAATAAAAACTGTAATAAACAACGGCATTCACAAAGGTTAAAAAACACCCACCCAATAAAGCCTTGGTAGATTCCATGGTGGGAAGAAAAGAAAAAAACGGCTTATCTCCGTGGGAATCGTCTCTTCTTGGCAATTGCTATTGTTCTTCAACTTAAAATTATGTGCCACTTGCCTTATCTTTTCCTTCGTTTAATGGCACTTTTTTTTTGGTTTGAATTTTATTGTTTTGCTCATTCAGCCGATTGTCTTGTTGTGGTCCGCTGCCCGGGTTCGAGTCGTGGAAGGGGGGGGGGGAACACTTGTATCATTCGGTTACTCTCACAAATCATTGATTAACATAGTTTGTTATTATATTAAGTTGCAAGTGAAATAACAAGTTGGAAATCTGCAATAAGTTGAGTTTATATAAAAAAAGGTTTCCAATATAACTATGTTGTTGTTATTAAAAATGTTTATATAGAATACTGTTAATATATATTTTTATTTAACTTAACTTTCTTTGTATATGCATCCATTATTTTTAACACTATAAACTTGTTTACTCTTACAAATAATATTATAATTGCACAGCCCACAGGGTATAGCGGCTATTGATATTCAACAAAGTGTCAACTCTCCCAATAAGCGATAGGAAACAAACTTGCAGTTCGTTCCCTTCGTTGCATCTCGAGAAAAGTTCAATTTTTTTTAATTTTGACAATAAAGAAGAAACAAAAAAAAATTAAAGGTTGTCAAACACGATGCATCTTAGTTTTAAACAGAGGTTCTGAAACTTTATAAACTTACACACACACATATATATATATATACATTTTGTAAGTTTTGAAGTTTAGATTTACAATCTTACAATCACTGTTTAAAATATATTACAATTTTAAAATCATACATACATCTTCAAATTTATAATGTCTCAAGAGTTCCCCTTATTGAAAAATGATCTTTTATTAAGAGCATTAAATGGTGAAACTGTTGAAAGACCACCATGTTGGATTATGAGACAAGCTGGAAGATATTTACCAGAATATCATACTGTTAAACAAGATAAAAATTTCTTTGAAGTTTGTAGAACTGCAGAATTAGCCTCTGAAATTACTATTCAACCAATTAAACGTTATAAAGGACTTATTGACGCTGCTATTATCTTTAGTGATATATTAGTCATTCCACAAGCTATGGGAATGGAAGTTCAAATGTTAGATGGTGTGGGCCCATCTTTCCCACATCCATTAAGAACTGTGGATGATTATAAGACTGTCTTGGATTATAAAGTTAATATTGAAGAAAGTTTAGATTGGGCTTTCAAATCTCTTGCTTTAACTAGAATCAAATTAGATGGTGAAGTTCCATTATTTGGATTTGTTGGTGGTCCATACACTTTATTAACTTATATGGTAGAAGGTGGTGGATCACGTTTATTTAGATTTATTAAACAATTAATTAATGAACATCCAGATTGGGCACATCAATTATTACAAAAGATCACTAATGTCGCAATTGAATTTTGTGTTAAACAAGTTCAAGCAGGGGCACAAGCTTTACAAGTCTTTGAAAGTTGGGGAGGTGAATTATCTTCTCAGGATTTCCAAGAATTTTCATTACCTTATTTAATTCAAATTAATGCTAAAGTGAAAGAAATCTTAGGTAAAGATAAAGTTCCAATGATCGTCTTTGCCAAAGGGTCATGGTATGCGTTAGATAAATTATGTGATTCTGGTTATGATGCTGTTTCATTAGACTGGTCATGGGATCCAAAGGAAGCTTGTAAGATTAATAATAATAGAGTAACATTACAAGGTAATCTAGATCCAGGTGTCATTTATGGTAGCAATGAAGTCATTACAAAGAAGGTTAAATATATGATTGAAGCATTTGGTGGTGGAAAATCAAAATATATTGTTAATTTCGGTCATGGAACTCATCCATTTATGGATCCTGAAAGGATTAAATTCTTCTTACAAGAATGTCATAGAATTGGATCGAAATAAATAATCTTTATCAAATTTAATATTGATTTTCTGTTATTCCATTTTCATTTGCATTTGTTACCACTGTTATTTTTTCTTCTGTAAATATCTTATATTCTATAATTTAATATCTTTAAATCATTTTGTGCACTCTTTTTCTTTTTTTTTTTTTCTTTATTATTATTTTTCAATCTAAAATCTTTAAATAGAGAAGAGTTTTACCACATTGAAAGAAGGATCCATCCAAAACGTCATAAAAACCCAACCAAAACATGTCAGATTTAAGTTTTAAGAAAAATGATTTATACGTTTATGATTTATCTGAATCAATACTTAAATCATTGAATTTAATTGGATTTGATACAAATTTAAATAGTGTAGACATTGATACAAAATCATTACCAAATTATACCCAAATCGATGAGTCAGAGGAAAAACAATTAAGTGAAAAGGAATATTTACAATTAAGAAATAAAACCGTATCAGTGAAATTACATTGTAACGTTTGTGATCTACATTTTAAAACTCAGTTGGAACAAAGACAACATTATCAATCTGATTTACATAAATTTAATATTAAGAGAAATATTAAAGGTTTATTACCAGTAATCTCTTTACCTAATGAAGTTGAAGAGGACGATGAAAGGAATTCAGAACCATTGGAAAATGTTAATGAAGATGAAGAAAATGTATCTGGCTCCAGTAGCTCTGAAAGTGAATCTGAAAGTGATCCAGAAGAAATTTCGACTCAATTGGAAATACAATTATCGATCTCAGAAAAGGAAAACGCCACCAACTCTTTCTTAAACACACAATCTCCTCAAATCTATTTTAAGTCTGAAAAACTACCAAAGAAGAATGAAGTTTTTGGTATCTATAAAGCTTTGTTTAACACTCAAGAATTAACCAACCCTCAACTAGCTGTAACAAACTGGAATGAAGTCAATGATCAATCATCAAATATGTCTGCATTATTCATGGTAGGTGGTGGTCATTTTGCTGGCGCTATTGTGTCCCATCAACGAAGAAGCGTGAAAGGTAATGCCAGAAAACAGAATGAATCATTTCAAGAACAAGCGGTTATAATGTTAGAGCACAAGACTTTCCATAGATATACCACAAGAAGAAAACAAGGTGGATCACAATCTGCCATGGATAATGCTAAGGGTAAGGCTAACTCAGCTGGGTCTACTTTACGTAGATATAATGAAGCTGCTTTAAAGCAAGATATCCAAGGTTTACTATCAGCATGGAAACCATATTTAGATAGGTGTGAAAATATTTATATTAGAGCCAGAAGTGTTTATGATAAGCGAATCTTCTTTGAACATGAAAATAGCAATAATGTTATAGATAAACATGATATCAGATTGAAAACTTTCCCATTTACAACTGGTAGACCTAATGTAAGTGAACTAAAAAAATCTTGGTGTGAGTTAACTTATTTAAAAGTAACTGGGAAACCTAAATCAATACCAATTGCTAAACAAAAAACTCCTTCGCCTGAAAAGAGTAGATCAGCAGAACCACAAGATATTGTTAAACCGTTATCTCCTGAAGAAAAATATTCAGAGGAATTAGTTCAACTTGTTAAAAAGGCTAGAGCTCCTTTACTTGCTGCATATTTACGTAAAAATAAATTAGAAGTTAATTTCAAGTTACAGCCTGAGTCTAAATATGGGTCTACCCCAACCTTGCTACACTATGCATCTCAACAAGGTATTAAGCAAATGGTAATTATCTTGCTTTCAAATATGAAAGCTGATCCAACAGTGAAAAACAATATTGGTAAAACTCCTGTAGAACTAAATAAGAGTTTAGTTATCAAACAGGCTTTCCAAATTGCCAGATATAATCTAGGTGAGGACTTTACTGATTGGTCTAAGACACACGTGGATGAACCATTAAGTAGAGAAGAGGTGAACGATATGAATAAAAAGACTGAAGAATTAGAGAAGAAGGAAACCGAAGAAATGATGAAAAAGGAAGCAGAAGCTGCAAGAGCAAGACAAAAAGCAGAAATGAATAAACCAAAACCTGGTAAAGGTAATGTTCTAAGTGGTACTTCTGCTGGTGTCTCTTTAGAACAAAACTTAAACTCGTTAACCGATGAACAAAGAAGAAGATTAATGAGAGAACAACGTGCTAGAGCAGCAGAAGCTAGACTAACACGAAGTTCATAAGGGTTTACCAGCGTATAGTCATAATCAAAGAATTATTTTTATAAGAATGTATTTTTTAAAAATGTGTTGTCATAGATAGACATTATGTATAAATTGTATAGATAGAGATATGTAATGTCATAGTAATTAAAAATTATTCAATTAAATGTTTAGAATATCATTAAAATGTAATTCTTCAAAAGTTTTTTCCTTTAAGTGGGGTTTCTTTTGGTTCTCATTAATCTAAGGCTATAACAAAGCTCGATTAATTACCCCAGGATTCTTGAGAAGAAATTTCAATCTTTTGAACGTGATCATTGTTTTTGTTCTTTGGCTTTAACTTTGGAACAGTTAAAGTTAAGACACCACTAGAATAATCAGCCTTAATGTTATCGGCATCAATACCAGGATAATCTGGTAAAGAAATCACACGCTTAAACTTACCAGCGGAACTTTCATTAACCTTAACCTTATCTTTGTTTTCTTCAGTGATAGCAGAAGGAATTTCACCAGTTACCACAATTTGGTTAGCTTCTTTGTGATATTCTAAATTAATATCTTTCTTAGATTTTACACCAGGAACCGTAACCTTTAACTCATAATTTTTATTATGGTCCAAAATATCTACAGGAACACCAACTAAGCCTTTATTAAAGGTAGTTGGAGTCAAAGCATAATCGTCGTTGAACCAATCATCTAAATCATTAAAGAATCTATCCTCTGAGAAACCCACTTTGGATTGTTGTGGTCTTCTCTTGGCAACCTGGTTATTAGCAGCATCTGGACGGTCAGCTAATCTGGCACGTCTTTGTTGATAACCTCTAGTGTCTAAGAAGTTGTTGAAGTTATCAACTTCATCGTTGATAGCATCAAAGAAATTGAAAAATGGACTGTTAAATGACATGATATTTGTTTTAACTTGTTTTAGAATTTGTTTTTTTTGACTTTGTTTATAACTTAATAAAGATTTGATATAAATATGTCTTGGTTATCTGAGCAAGAATTAAGAGAAAGTAGAAATGTAATCAAAAAGAAGTTCAAAATGTATAACTTCGACCTATATTTATATAACTTATTTAAAACAATTTAACCATAAACACCTTGTCAAAGCAATCCATCCCTTATCAAATTTATCAAGCGTATTTTCTAGAACTGTCAGATGTTTCTTGCGTGATGAAGGAAATCAATTTGAATAAATGGGAGAAAGACAATCATAGTGGGAGAATTTAAAGGTCCAGAAAAAGACTTTCCTCAAAGAATTATTTTTTTCGGTTGTTAGTTACTTAGAAATGAATATTCACATTAATTTCTAGTTGTTTCAAGATCAACTGGTACTTTTCTTTCATTGAGACATTTTCAACGTCAGCGCTTAAACTCCGTGTTATAACGATTTTTAGTTTTTTCCAGGAAATATCCAGCAATTTCTGGAAAAAGTCTAACAAAAAAAGTTAAAATATTAAGAAAATAATAGGAAGTTTTACGACTTCAAGGGGGATACCCTGGTCTGATGATCTGGAGAAATTCCACAATAGGAAACTTATACCATATAATGTAGAGTCAAATACTCGGGTTCATTTCTTATTTTAGTAGTTCAACTATTTAGGAACCGTAAGTCTGCAAACTTAGAGACGAAATTAAGGATAATAGTCTGTTGAGGTTGGCTGGACTTGAAACTCTACTTTAGGAAAATATCTTAATATTGTCACATGAACTCAAAAGAAGCTGGGTTCAAAAACCTGACCTTGACATAAGTTTACATTATGTCGATGTTGTCAAAACATAATATACTACAAGACTTAAGACCTTATAAAAGGTATAAAAGGCTAACTAAACCTTAATTACCCTTAAGGTAACTACCATTATGTTATAATCTAAGAAACAGCAAGTAATTATCATCTACCCTAATGTATTAATCAATCCCTTCCAAATTCTTGCATCCATTGCAAAAATCAAACATATAAAAGGAGATGAATTTGCTAGAAATATGATAGACAATGGTCTTTATAAGAACATAAGCCATAAGATCCTTAACCCTCATACTATATCATTATATGATATCTCCTTTCTTTTTATTATAATTCATGGTTAGATGAATAAATTATAATATTGGATTATTTCATCCCTTGTTTTAATTCTTCTATATACTGAATAGTTTTTAACCATTCATTAACATGAATATTTCATGTCTCTTTATTTTGAGAATTTATATATAAAGGCGAGACATTTCATTTCTCATTTATATTATTCCTTTGATATCATTTTGATATATTTTTATATTTTCTATATAACCGAGAAGACTTTATAGTCATATATACACCAAAAACAAATATTTACATCATATAACATCTAAATTAAAATGCCAGAATCTAACAATTCAACCGTCGATTCTCAGTTTTATCAGAATTTATTCTCAAATCCATCTCATAGTGAGAATACAAATATTAACATTATTCTCGTAGTTCTTATTTATTTTATATTACTTATTCTTATTATCTTCTGTCAGATAATTGAGGACTTATATATCTATATCACCCATCGTAGTGTTATACAACATATATTTAAAACTATCAATTACATTTATAACTGACAATTACAGTTACAATTGAGATGACTCCAACTAATATGAATCAACCAAATCCTGACTACGAGACTAACACTAATATTGATTCTTGCAAAGAGATGTGATGAAGGATATTGATGCCTGAATTCAGAAATTAATTTCTTGAATTGTCATATGGGTTTAGTTAATTTCTCTCTTTCTATTTTTTTCAAATCCTCCATGGTTGATTTATTAATTTCAAAAGCTTGTTTCTCATTTTACGTTCTTAAGTTGATATCACGGAAGCAATATACCTTGTTAATTGCAGTAAAACTCAAAATCAGGTTGTATAAGGTTAATTTGTTTTGAGATAAGTTAATTTGGAATGTTAAAATTTTCTATATTAGATTAAAATATAAAAATACATAGGTGGTATCTATTAATGTAAAAAAAATAGTGTATATTAATTTTATTAGTTGTGTGATTATTATTGGCTTCTTGGGTATTATGCTTGAATAGTATCTATTGTTTTTTCGTATTTTTTAGAGTAGAGAGGTATTGCCCTATTGTCATTGGGTTAGCTAAAGTCCAGATCAGTTCTTTCAATTCTACCATACTGAACGTCATGCAAAAATTCTGGTTCATAATCAATTATTAGATCAGATTCTTCACTTAAAAGTTTCCATTGACCTTTCTCGCGGGGGTCATTTTTGACCACAAACAAAGCTTTGGTGTCAACAGGTAAAAAAGTTTCATCACTTTTATTGGTGGTTTCCCCTTCATCTTCAGTACTTGCTGATTCTTCTAAATCTTGGTATATTAAATCAAGAACAGAAGAGTTTTTTGATAAGAAGGATAAATTGCTTGATATACTTTGTTCACTTGGACTTCTGACTGTAGCATAATAATTCCCAGCATTATTATTATTTGTAGTGTCTATTTCCGGAACAGTTTGTAGAGATTCATGAATAGATGGGATATGTAAACTTAAATCTCTTCCAGTGGTATGTCTTGACTTATTATAAGTTGATTGATTGGAATATAGATCAAAACTTTGAAGTTGGAAAAAGGAAACAGAGGAATTTTCTGATTTAGAAGTGAAAAATCCAGACTGTCTCTTACTTCTACTGCTCTTGCTCCTGGGTCCGTTTCTCAACATGGTTTTTGTCAGTTTTCTCTTCAAATAGATTCAAAAATAAATCATGAGAGTCTTTCTGATCAACGAGACAAATTTACCCTTCTTCATTATATATACTAACTTCTCCGCCAAAGTAATCCAATTTTAAAACAATACGATTTTCCTTATACAGAAAACTCCTGCAAACCATTAATCTAAAAATTTCCACTACACGAAAAATAATAACTGAAAAATTTCAAAATTATTTTGAAAAAAGACGTGTTTTCGTAACTGTTTTGTTTTTCGTTAACGTGTTTGAATAGGATTGTCTAAAGATCAGTTTTATCCATTGTGAATTTAAACAACTTCTTCACCCTTTTAGGGAATACAATCAGCTGGTATACATATTTTGCCTTTTTGAACTTTGATACCAGAAACTATAATTTAGAAGGCATGGATTGGATTGTTGTGGCTTCCTTGCTACTTTTAGTAGCTACCATTTATACATTACGTTTAATACTGATACTGCCATGTTGTGCATCTGGAAATGAATCAAAGAGGGATGGATCACTATTGGAATTAAAAGAAAAAGATATAAAAGCACTGCAGCTATTTATATTCTTGGGATCCGGTGGTCACACTGGTGAAATGTTAAGATTGATACAAAACTATAAAGAAATATTGCTATCTAAGGATACTGTACTATACGTTGGCTACTCTGACAATGAATCTTTGAACAAGATAAAGAAATTGTCCGATCTCTTTGAATGTAAGGTTAAATTTTATGAGTTTAAGAAGGCCAGGGAAGTTGGTGCCAATATTGGATCCAGTGTAAAAACCATCATACTCACCCTACTTACCTCTCTGATGCATGTGGTTAATATTAAACTACAAATGGTAGGCAAGCCACATTTAGTGCTATTAAACGGGCCAGGTACTTGTTGTATCATCAGCACTTGGTTCAAATTATTAGACTTATTGTGGTTAGTAACTAGTTCCAACATTATCTACGTGGAATCTTTAGCAAGAATTAAAACATTAAGTCTAACCGGTAAAATTTTGTACTGGTTGGCGGATGAATTTGTGGTTCAATGGGATGATTTACAAACTCAATATCCAAGATCAAAATATTTTGGCATCTTAGTCTAACACCACTTCTACATAACTTTATAAACATACAATTAGACAAGAACAAGAAAGTTTAAAATAATTAGTACTTCTAATAAATTTTATTGATATTCATTAAATATGATGAGGTTTATATATGTTTATAAATGTAGATAGAATTGAATTAAAAAAAATTCAAAAATCACTACGAGAACAAACAATGTTTGTTTGAAAATAGAAAAAAGAAATCATTAATACGATAAGATAGAAAAATAGTTTAAAGTTTTAGATAATTTTCTTTTCTTAGTTTCTGGAGTTGATAATGTCAACAAATTCTGGCTTTAAGGAAGCACCACCAACTAAGAAACCATCAACATCGGCCTTGTCCTTGAAGGAAGCAGCGTTAGCACCGTTAGCGGAACCACCGTATAAGATTCTGGTTTCAGCAGCAACCTTTTCACCTAACTTACCAGCTAAGAATTTTCTGATAGAAGCGTGGATGTCTTGAGCATCTTCAGCAGTAGCGGCTAAACCGGTACCAATAGCCCAGACTGGTTCGTAAGCAATAACGACGTTAGTCCAGTCCTTGACTTCAGCGATAACAGCGTTTAATTGTCTTTCAACAACATCTAAAGTGATACCGGCGTTCTTTTCTTCGAAAGTTTCACCAATACATAAGATAACTGGGACACCGTTGTCTAAAGCGAACTTGGTCTTTTCAGCGACGATCTTGTCATCTTCACCGAAGTAAGTTCTTCTTTCAGAGTGACCTAAGATAACCCATTTGGCACCTAAGTCCTTGATTTGGTCAACAGAGTTTTCACCAGTGAAAGCACCAGAAGCCTTAGAGTAAGTGTTTTGGGCACCGACAGTGACTTGTGGGACCTTAACTTCTTGGACAGTAGAGTCTAAGTAAGCAGCTGGTGGACAGATGACAACTTCAACGTTAGTTGGAAGAGAAGCGTTGTTTAATCTGTCAACGATTTCCTTGATAGATTGTTTGGAACCGTTTAATTTGAAGTTACCACCGACGAAGAAAGTTCTAGCCATTTTATATTATATGTATATACTATTGAGTATTTGGTCTTTTAATCAACAAGAAATAATAACAAGTAACTTAAAATACGTCAAAAGAGAAAGAAATAATTTATGTACAGCGTTTCATAATAATAAATAGATGCGCTTATATTTATATAATAATTATGAATTGCACTGGTAAAAGATTTGAAGATAGAATAATAGTGTTAATTGAGACACGAACCATGAAAAAGATGAGGCCACAGTTGCGATTGTGTGATAACTAGATAATACGTGATTTGTGATAAAATTTTTGCAACTTGAGGGCTACATTGCGGTAATTAACCAAATACACGATTAGTACCTTCAAATTGAACCAAAGATCAAAGCTTTTGGATGATTATTGAAGAAAGTGGAAGGTGGATAGATGTCCTAAAAGGGAAATTTTCTTCAGAGGCTACGGGCCGCTTTTGGCTAAATGTGGACCGCGTGTTTTTCAAAAAGTAAGAATTTGTGGAAGCCCAGATTAGTGTAAGATTTGGTGTGGGGTGTGGGTGTTTAAAATAGAAGAAGCCGAGAGGAAGGGTACGCAAAGGTGTCACAAAATAAAGGATTTATCTGACACAATACAGGGAAGATTATTGAAAAAGTAAAATTGATTAGAATAAGATGTGTATACCATTAATTTCAAAATGGAGTTTGACGTACATACTAAATAATATATATAAAATACTTGGGTAAATATATAGAAAGGACCATCTAAGAATTAGAATAGTGACGTTAAAACAAATGTAAGGTCATTAAAAGAAAGGAATTATAAGACTTATAAATTCAACTGTTATAATTTAACTTATAGTAAAAAGGATGCAATACCGGCTAAACCAACAGATATACCTAAACCCACTCTGTCGACACCGTTTTCAGTTTGAAGTGAAATAGTCGCTTGAGAAGAAGCTGCCGAAGTTTGGGCAACAGCACTGGAAGAAGCAGAACCTTCTGCCTTAGAACCAGCTGGAACGAACTACGTAGTAGTGGCCAAAGCAGTGAAGGAACCAGTAGTAGTGGCTGTCACAGTAAATAAGGCTGGGGTTTCGATTAAAACAACGACTTCAGTGGTATTGTGAATTGTTGTCTTTAGTATCTCCCAAAATGTAGAAGAAGTTGAAATTTGGAATACTCTTGGTGTAAACCTTGTAGCTCTTTGGATATTCACTATTATCGGTTAGCACACAGTAATAGTTTTTGTTACCATTTAAAGTGACAACACCTTAGACAATAGCCGAACCTGTAATAGTGTCACTTGCTGAACCTTCACTCATTTCACCAATAAAATCAACTATAGCGAAGTTACCATTGGGGAACATTAATTCACCAGCATCAGTGATACCTAAATCAACACTAGAAGAGTCAGTGTCTGAAGAGCCTGATAGTAAACCATGACCATCATCAAAGAATGGTAATAAATGGATATGAGAAGCGGAGTGAGAAGATAGAACACCAAACGGTTGAGAGTCGGCTAAAACGGAGGTGATTAGAGAAGCTAAAGTGAATAAAGTAGCAGCAGAAAATTGCATATTTCTTTGCTATTTCTTTGTTATATTAAATTTGTAAAGATATCCTTGTTTTTATTCCTTATTGAAAACAGCTAAAGAAGGAATAACTAATTCAAGAATTATTTTTAAAGACTATTTCAAACAAATAAACCTTTATATAGGCCATAATTTGAACTGAAATCTATAATCTAACCACTATTAAAATGGTATCTGAAAGAAAATATTTGTTATTTTGGCTGTAAATTGATCTGTTTGGAGGGAAACATGCAACTATTTTAGATGAAACGGAAACTTTTCTAAGAAAAGTAAAGTAATCAGGTAAATCAAATTGAAAGAACCCTATAATATTACCCAAGATAGATATTCTTAACCCAAAATGGAAGCGACACCAATGTAAATTACGTATGTTTACCCTCCCAAATAGGTAATAGGGAGTACAGGGTCAAAGCGCGATGGTTTCTAAAAATTGACATGCATATTTGTTTACTAACATTTCACTCTTAACTTTCCAATACAATTGTTTAAAATATTTCCAAACTAAGTAAAAATAGTCGACTGTTTATTTGTAGAAGCAAAGATTTGTACCTCCAATTTCAAAAGAATCTGAGCTTCAATAAGAAGACTGATTCTTTTAGAAAACTCCACGAAGTTGGTGTTACTTCACAAATCAAAACTGGAAAATAAATATGACTGAATTTCATTAATTATACTGTACACTTTAGTATATATTATTATATAATAAATAAAAAATTACAACAGGTAATAGCCTAACGTTGACTAACCTAGAGAAAAAGTGTAAACATAATCATAATAGTGGCATTAAATGGAAGAACTAAAAGATGGGGTATATTACGATATTAAAAACTAGAACTCAGCTTATAATAAAAGGGCGGCAACACCGGCTAAAGCAGAAATACCTAAACCTAACTTGTTAGCACTGTTTTCAGTTTGGACAGAAACAGTAGCTTGAGAAGAGGTAGAGGTGGTAGAAACTTGAGCAACAGTGCTGGTAGCTTGAGTAGTTTGGGAAGTGGTGGCTGGAGCTTGAGTAGAGGCAGCTTGACTGAAAGTTGTGGCACGGTGATTAATTGGTTCAGTATGTATTGGAAGTGTAGGATCAGCAGTATTAGAAACACCGGATGGAACAAAGGTGTAGTGTGAGTTATTGTCACCGGTGGTACCAATCATATAGAAGAAATTAGAGTTGGCAACACTGGAAGTGTATACCTTGTAACTCTTTGGGTAGGCACTATTATCGGTTGGGACACCGAAGAATTCTTTGTTACCATTTAAGGTGACGACACCATCAGTAATAGCCCAGCCAGAAAAGGCACTACCTTCATCACCTTCGGATAAAGCACCGTCAGAGCCAGTAACGGCGAACTTACCATTGGAGAACTTTAATTTACCGGCATCAGTAATGGTGAAACCTAAATCAACACTAGAAGAGTCAGTGTCTGAAGAGCCTAATAGTAAACCATGACCATCATCAAAGAATGGTAATAAATGGATATGAGAAGCGGAGTGAGAAGATAGAACACCAAATGGTTGAGAGTCGGCTAAAACGGATGTGATTAGAGAAGCTAAAGTGAATAAAGTAGCAGCAGAGAATTGCATGATAAAATATGTTTGTGTGGGTTTGTTTGTTTGTTTTTGGACGTATATGTTTTCTTGGTACTTTATAATATCAAAGTAAAAATAATCTTGAGAAGTAACACAGGAATGGTAATTTTAATGTTCCTCTGAAGTATCCAGCGGTTACTTATATATGGTTATTTATTGAATGAATTGCACCATATTGGACAAATCAATGAAGGGGCCCTAACCAAATGAAAAAAAAAATATATTGTGGTCGGCCTGTCACAGGCAAATCTTTAATTTATTAAGTGAAAACAGGAGACAAATTATGCAGTTTTACCCGATTAGGTAAATATTAAAAATGGGAGACAAAAGAGTTTTCTAAAATGGACATGATTTATACTAATTTGGAAATCAAAACAAAGTTGAATTACGTAAATTTCCGAAAGCGGGAAAACAGGAGTAAATGAGATCCAATCCCCGCTAAAAATAGTAACAGTTTCATTAATTATATGTGAGATGTGGGTTACCTCCCATTCAAATATAGCATTTTATTTCCCTTTTGGTTTATATGGAAAACTTATTGGGTTGTAATTGTTTCTCTGGATGCACGATTAGTGAATGCTTCGAGGTCTTTTTTAGATTTTGTTTTCAATATGGGGTAAAAGAATTAACGCTAATTTTGAGGTCAAAACACTATGTGCCACAGTCGTTTTTCCTTTTCTTTCTGAGTTTATCTGTTTGAAACAAAGTATATATCAAAGTATCGTCTAGTTAAACAATTACCACAAATGAATATTGAAAACAAAGATAAATTAGCAGAAACTGAAATTGTTTTTATTTTAAAAGCGTGTATAAGAGTGTATAAAAATGAGTATAAAAGTGGTAACTAGACTATTTTATTTTGGAGGTTCTGGGAAAGAAGCAACTTGTTTCTTGTCCTTAAAAAAATCGACGACATATGGAGAGTTAGTGACTTCCTTGTACCATCTGGCGATGTTTGGGTATTGCTTTTCCCATTTGGCATCAAAGGCTAATTTATAACCTAAGTAGAAAGAACCAACAGCGACTAAATCAGCTAAAGTCAAATGATCACCAACTAAGTATTGTTGCTTCTTTAGTTGATCTTCATAAATTTGAACAAAAACAGCAAATCTATCTTTGGCTTTCTCGTTGGCAGCGGCATCAAATGGTAATCTACCAGCTAATGGGTAGATGTAATCGACAGATTTTAAAATGAAATCACTAACAGAAAATGATTCCCATCTTAAAATTTCAGATTCCTCCAAAACATTAGAACCTTGTAATCTTTCAAGTTCAGCTTTATCCTTACAATAAGTGTTAAGAATGTAATGGTAAACTGCAATAGCTTCAGTTAAATATAAACCTGTTTCTTTGTTAATTAAATTTGGACTTTGCATTAATGGGAAATCCTTTTCAAAATCTTCTGGAGCATCGTCGATATGAACAAATTTAATATCAGATTTGAAATATTTTGCTAAAGCCATTGGGACAATAGGTCTGATAAATTCATGATGGTAGTATAAAATGGTAGCCATTGTAAAAGATTTGGATTTGGATTTGGTTTGATTTGGTAAAATGTACTCAAGTTTGTTTGACTTGCTTTATTTGAGGAGGATTAGTAGTAACTATTCTAATTACAAATATTTATTTGGAATAACACATTCTAAAATTTATAATATATACTTCTCTTTTATATTCTTTTTAAATAGATATATGGTTTGTTATTTAACAAAACAAGAGACATCTTAATTTCAATGTTTTGTGTCACTTAATAAAAGAGCTTACGCAGAAAATCTATTTTAGTCATCTTTAAAAATGAAAAACTAACTTCTCTTCCTTTCTCTAAACGCCGCGTTATTCTTCTCTTTTTCCTTTAGTAGTAAAAAATAAGATTACAAATAAAATATCAATTTGTAAGATCAAAAAAAGATTAAGTTACACTATACAAACAATGTAATGTAACGGAAGGTTTCTAATTAAAGGCCAACATATCAAGATATGTAAGATTTTAAGTTTTAAACAATATTCAAAAAGTTAATGTACGATTAACTTTACTTTACATCTAATCTTTGTGATTTTTCTTGTTTCTTTCAATGAGATTATCTTAATTTGAGCTTATTCCTCTGTCTGATAATTAGACTTCTTTGTGTGTGGTAATTTAATTTACTGGGATATTTTATTTTATATTTCTATCTTAAAGTAAAAATTATATTAGTAGTATGTATTAAAGTATTATAAAGTATTATAAAATAAAGTTAAATAAATAAGGATGCATGTTTGTATAATGAATTTAAATAAATAACGAAATGTGAAAATTTCTCATAAAAATAATATCTATTCTTCAATTGTACAATCATCACAATCCCATTTAGGAAGTTTAGTTCTTAAGATATAACGATCAGTCTCTTCATCCAATTCCATGACAATAACACAACCATTTGGAACGTTGGTGAATGATTCAAATTCTTCATAAGTCCATCTAAACCATTTCATTAAAAACACACGTGAATAAATACCGTGAGTGACTAGTACGATAACGTCTCTAATTTTCTTTGATTCCCTTTCTTCAAAATGTCTAAATAAAGTTTCTTGGAAACTGGCCACACGATCATAAACATCAGCAGCACTTTCACCTTGTGGAAATCTAAAGAAGAAATGACCATAAGTTTTTCTTTTCTCAAGAACATCTTTCATACTGCTAACCTCTTGGAAGTTCCCAAAATCTTGTTCTCTAAGTCTAGGTTCATCTTTTACTCTATATCTAATATAATCCTTTGAGGGTAACTTTTCAGATAAATCATGTGTGGTTGCACTATTTGTATATTCACCACTGGTTTCTGGGCCCCATGGCCACACAGCATACTTTTGTTTCCCTGTAGGTTGATACTGACCATCCGGACAACTCTTAACGTTACTATGTTTAAAATTATATTCATCCATAACATCTAATACACCTCTTAAAGTTTCTCTAGTTCTTCTATATGGTGAGGTATAAAACACAATATTATAGTCTCTATCCTTATTTAATGGTTTGTAACCTTCTAATGGTAAACCTTTACAAACATTTTCATCTTTAATTTCATACTTGTCAGCTATTTCATCTACTAATTTGTTATCATCCACATTTAACACTTTCAATAATTGTACCCCTGCATTATGTGCTTGGGTCCAACCTTTCTCAGTTAATGGGATTAATTGATTTGGAGTATATTCATTGACAGATTTGTTAATATTAGATTGACTTTCCCCGTGCCTGATTAATACAACCAATCTTGGTTTTTGCCTTCTTCTTGAGGCTGTTTCAGGTTCTCTAGTATCTTGAAAGGACATAATTATTTATTTTTTTCAGTTCTTTTGTATGTATGTATATGTGACAGTGTGGAGGCTTAGTTATGTATCCTATTTAAATGTTGATCTTGAATGTAATGTTTCATGTAATTAGCTAATTTTAGTATTTTATCAAGATATATATTTTCCCAAATATCTTGTTTCTTCTTTTTCTAAAAATTACCGAGATCTCATACTAAAAATCGGAATGAGAAATAAAGGGTTAGCCAGCGTTTAAAAAGGGAGGGGGTCGATCTCAAGAAGCTGTGAGAATTCAAGTTTTTTTACAGTCTGGATGGTAGTAGTAGCTTTAAATATTTTCTGGCAAAAGTGCAAAGCTCCTCACTCCCTCCAGTTTAGTTAACCTTGAATCTCTTCCAGGAAAGAAAAAAAAAGCAGTTCCTGTTTTATGCTTTTACTTTATTGCAGAACTGTTGTCAGGAGATAGTAGAATAGTTACATTTTCCTTATATGGTCATCTTCGATGGAACGTGATGAAAATAACTTTATTGAAGGTTCTTTCACCGAATTAATACGTAATCATTACTTGTTCTATTATCTCCTCTTGTTTTCATAAATGTATTACATCACACTTAATGACTAAAGAATCTGTAATAAGAAATGATCGTGATTTAAGATTGAACGAATTCAGTCCCTTTTTTCATTTGTTTCTTTGCCTCCCTATCTTCTTTCTATAGTTTCTAAAATTACAGATTTATTGAGGGGAGGGAATGAAATAACAAAACATTTCCGGTTAATAAGCACTATCACTTTCGACATACCATATGAAAATACTAAATTATAATAGAAACGAGGAGTTAGTATGACTAACTGTTGATGTCATGGTATTATCCCCTTAGAATTCTTCAACTACTCCCGCCGTTTCTATTGTTAAATAGCAAAAATGTTGTTACTTAAAACTGAAACTCCCCTTCCGTAAATAGTGAATTTATCAACTATACTCCGTGGAATGCTCTCATCGTTACATCATAACGTGATCACACATAAATTCTTACGATGTAATTACCACAACAGTCCGTGGGAGGAAAAAAACGGCATCTCACAATGAGACAAAGAAAATTCAATTAGTAAGAAAGAATTGTCATTATAATCCTTAATGATAATTGGTAAACATTTTTAGCTAATAATATTCCCATTTAAACTTGGAAAACCTCGGTACCACATTGGAATGGGGTTACCGGATTAAGTAACTTTCGTTCTTCTTTTTTTTGTTTTCCAAAAAAATGCACTTCTATTGCTAATTTGAATTGTGAATTATGGATTCTTTATTCTCATTCTATTGTGTTATTTTCTCCTTTGCCCGATTTATTATTAAGCAGAAAAACTCTCTCACTTTAGGGTCACGAAACGGGGAATACTTTATTTAAGCACAAATAGTAATTGATGAACTCTGCATCTTAGAAATGCATTAGCACGTTTGTTTGTTTATTTGTTAACTTATATGTTACCAAAAAGAGAAACTGATGAAGCATACTTCCTCATTCTTTTTAGTAAAATGAACCCGGCCTTCACAATATGGGGGAAATAAAGAAGTAATAGAAAGAAGAAAAAAAAAAGTAACTTGAGAGAGGACAGCAATAAGAAAGCAAAACACAGGCAATCCAGTAGTACCAGTGGATACCGTAGTCAAGCGGGAATAAGAAACGTAAACAGAAATAAATGACGCTTGCATTTGCAAAACAGTTTGTTTACATGCCTTTTCGCATATTACGAGAAACAAACATACAATTTAGTTGGGTGATTTTAATAACTTTACAGTAGTTGGCTGAATCTTTTCAAACCTTTGTAAATTATTTACAATATTGTATAATGAACTGTGGCAATTGATAGTCTTCAACTACTTTTCACTCCTTGTTTGTTTTGGTATTATGCAAAAGGAGAAATAATTCAAATTTTTTATAGACACGCCACCACACATCCAATAACCTTATTGTAGTTCTAATACATATAATAGCAGGAATTGTATCGGTTAACTTTCAAAACATCTGATACTCTTATAAATAAGGTCGAAATTAAAAGCTTGTTTTTTGGAGACAATAGTAGACTGTAGTTTGACTGTGCTAGCTTTGTTTGAATAGCCTTTCAGCCTGATATACGGTGATTTGGCCATTCCTGTAAATATCTATTATTAAACAGGAAAATGGTCTAGAAAGGTAAATAACAACACCCTGTTGCCCAAAAAAAGTAAGAGAGGGGGTGGCTTTCTTACAATAGAAGGTAATGAAAATATAGTGTGATTTAAATGCAACCTGGTACATTATGGCTTAATTAATAACTAAATAACCTTATATTTTGCATGATAACCGGTTTTTGAAATTACACCTCACTCCAGTTTTCATTTTATTTACTACTATTAACTTGTTTAAAGGAAAACATGGCAAATAAAGGATTTACGTTTATCAAAGAATAATAGAACATTATGCATACCAACCGAATTCAATTGTTTACATTTTTTACTTTTACCTTCTGTTATTTGTTCGGGTGGGCTATTGTATTCTGGGAAAAATTCATTGTTATTCTATTTTGCGCGTGGTTTCTATAGGATACAAATGGCCATATTTTCACGAACGCAACAAGGAAACCCACGCACCGCACTGAAATTCTAGCCCCTGGTTTTTTCATTTCTAAAAATTTCTAAAAGTTCCTTATGTGAAAATAAAACTTACATCTAGTTATCGGTCCTAATTCTTTTTACATTGCTAAACAATAGGTACCATGCGAGGTTTTCCTCTTTTTGATGTACAGTCTTGTCCGAATTAGGCAAAACCGCGCTTCTCATTGGGCGGAAAACCTGAGTTTTCTAAAATTATCCCTTTTTCTTCGGCCTTAATAAAACCTTACTCATTGTCTTTTACAATTTTACATTGCTTATTTTTATCGGTCGTGTAAGTAGAGTCATATGATTCCTTTAAGAAATGTGGAATATAACAATAGTTATTTCAAACCTTATTGTTAGTAAGAGCGAGAACATCCGATTTTCTATAGATCCAAGAATTTAATAATCACGCTCCAAAGAGGTAATTAGTGGTTATTTCCCCATCATTACTCATAATTTTCACTATTTTTCACTATTTGTGGGTTTTTTAGAGCGTTTCGCCACAGTGCAAACGGAGTTCCCCCTCTTTTTACCTTTACAAAAAACTGGCTTGCAGCGTTTTTCAACGTGATGCAGTTTTTTCTTTGTTTTCCTATCCCCTGCTTGTTTTCTGAACTAATCTGTTCCAAGTAGGGGATGTATTGTTCTTTTTTCAATATTGCTTTTTTCCCTATTCATGCAGCCGGAGACAATACTCATTTTCTATATTGTTTAAAGAATTTTATCAAAACAATCCATGGTTATTCGCAAATCTTGCGTTCAACTGTTTATCATTATTCTCAAACCGCTGCATACTGTTCAGGTTTATTTATTTTGTTCTTTTTGTGTTTTTTATTAATTATTATTAAATGATATACTCTACCAAGGAATCAATGTGTTCTCGAAGCCAGAACTCACTTACCACATTTGGAAAGATCATGTACTCTAAGACAATATCCAACATTTCAGCCATTATTTAACATTTCGTTATCTCATTGTTTTATATTTTTTCTTTATAACCCATTAATTTCAAATTTATTTCACCCACTTTTCAATAAGGATTTAGTAGTAGTTTTTCCCATTATTATTATCCCTTACAAAAGTTTACAAACTATATTTTCTTCTTTTTGCCTGCATTTCTTATTCCCATCTTTTCAACTGTGGATGAGTGAAAGAGATCTTGACGATAAGTGATAAACGCTTGTTGCTCAAAATTATATATATAGAGTTACTTATTCTATCTTCAACGTTTATCCCATTGCTTGTAATTCAGGTTTCCTTATCAGTCTTACTTTATGTTTTCCTTCTTTCCTCTATAACCACACAACAAGCAACTTTGCATCCATTCACATTAATTCATAATAATTTTTTTAAATCAACAAACAGTTAAAAAATGAGTTCTCAATTTGTCCCACAACAACAATTATTTTCAGGTACTGACCTTACTAATTTCAGCACATCTGAAAATAATAATAGCAACAATAATAATAATATAGTCCTTCCAACTAATACTGCCAGTAATGTCTTAGAAGATTTCAATATCATTAATAGCAGTATCATTGAAGACTTACAAGAAAACAGTACATACAATTTCAATAACACAAGTAATAACAGTACTTTCACCAACTTACAACAACAATCCAACAATTTCGCTACACAATATTTCGCTAATATCTACAGTGTGTTTAATGGCCAAGATAATTCTAATAACAATTCCTCTGATATGTTGTTATCTACAGTCAGTAACACCACCACTCCAATCAACCAATACACATTTGCTAAGAACTTCCTAACTGATGATTCTTTAGATAGTCTATTAAATGATATATCTAATTACAGTGAAAAGTCATGTGATAGTGCTTTTGAAGATAGTTTACAATATTCTGATAATGATAACTCTATTTCTAACAACCTCACTGCCTCATCATCACCAGTTGAATCCACATATACAGAAGATAATATTCATTTAAGTCCAAAGAGTTCTAGTAAACATTTAAGAAGAATGTCTCATCCAGTACCTCATTCATATAGCAGTTCTAAGAAGAATAAGTACGGTTGTAAATTCTGTGGTAAATATTTTTCAAGACCATCTTCTTTAAGTACACATTTAAACACACATACTGGTGATAAGCCCTTTATCTGTCCATATAAAGGTTGTTGCAAAGGTTTCAATGCAAGGTCTAATATGACCAGACATTACAAGACACATTTTAAGATGTCCACTGGTGAATATCTTTTACCTTCAGGTAAAATTATCCATGAAACACCAAGTTTAAAACAATTATGCATCGAAGAAGAACTTTGATTAGCATAATGTGTAATTTCGTATTTAAATTCTATAGAGCATATACATTGTAACAAGTAATAATTAATACCCACATTCTAAAAATAATTTTCAATCTTATTTTTCTTACCAATTTGATCTCAGTGCAGAGTAAGTTTTAGCTTACTTTGGACTCAACAAAGAAAGAGTTAAATTTTAAGTTTCTTACGGAAATTTAAGAAGACCCAGCAATGGCAATAGAGAAGAACGATTAGACAATCTGCCCCTTCTTTTCGCCATAGTTGTCACATGCTCAATTTTTTTCATAACAAAGCTAACCTGTGATATCATTTAACGGCTATTGACCCTTATTGATGCATGGCTCTTTCTTATTACGGCGAGAAGATTGGTATGAGTAGATCGCATATCCTATTGTCCCTTGGCGTGGGTGAGATTTGTTATTTATTACCGCTTTGGGCCCCCTGAATTTCACACTTTTCCTCATTGGGATGTTCCGAGATAATTTTTGTATAATATCGATTTTAAGATCAGTTAAAAATTCCCTGTTTTGGGAAGTCGGGTTAATCCACGCACAGTGATACGCGCGTGACAGGTTATTGTTAAACTAAAAATAGTAGAAGTAATCTTTAGTAATGTTTTTGCCTATTGATGATGCGTTACTTTGTTTACGAAGAAAACGGCAACTAAACAGTTTACATACTTGTTTTCTTCTATCACCTCATGCTGGCTTGTGGTTTATTATTTAAGATTTTATTTCGATTTATTAAATGTAATGCAATATATTATATAGATTTGAATGATGTAATATCGGCTGAACAATATAGATGTAGATGGGACAGGACAATGTTAAGATATACAGCATAATATAGCTTTAATCTCATTTCCTTCACGAGATGAAGAAATAAGGAGAAAAGAAGGGTTTTGTGAAGTGAGTTAAAAGCTCATTGGAATAAGAAGAAGTTATTCCCTGTTTCTTTTTCTTTTTCAACATTCCATCCCACGCTATCCCACGCCAAGTCATCGGATTAATTAGTTGATTTAATTTGGTTAGATTAATTGAGTGAAATTAGAATTAGAATTGAAAACCTAATTTTTCAATTAAACAATCAATAGCTTCAAAGTTTAGATCATTATTAGCAAAGTTTAAATGCTTCTCTGATACTATGTGTTCATCTAAAGAATCATATTTGACTCTACAGTTTTCACAATAACCAGAATTCTTAACCACCTGTTTCTTAACCACCGGTTTATTTTCATTATTTGGCAATTGTACTGTTAACTTTTTCTTTTGTTGAGTCTCATGATCTTGATTCACCATGGCCTCCCTACCGAAAGAATGTTTGAGATTAGATCCACCTCTGACCAATGCTGGTGTGGAGCCATTGATTGTGGATTTAGAGTTTCCGTTTTTTTTAATTGGGCCATCTAATTTTCTATCTACCAATTTGTTTAAAGTTCTAATATTTTTGCTCATTACTGTGGATTTGGTTGGACCTAGTCCATTACCAAAGGAGGTAGCAACATCGTTAGATTGGTGAGCACCACTAGCTTTGATTTCAAATGGGACTCTCGATTGCCTTTTAGATGTAGCACAAAGGTCATCTTGTAAGTCTTCTGTTTCTTGTCTTGGTAATGATACTAAGGGGACATGTTGCAGTGAAGGGGTAATTGGTTCTTTCCAAGTGGTCTTCTCCTTCTCAAGGTCAATGACGTTCTGGTGAGAATCAGTTTCATTATGATTCTTAATTTCAATAATTGATGGATCTAGGTTCTCCAAAGTGTTATCCAAATTAATCACTTCTGTTAGTTTAGCCTCTGACTGAGCCATTGTGGGTTCATTTCTCTCTGGGATATCTAAATTAGGGACAGATTTAGATTTCATAGTTTCATTATCTAATGGTTGTGGTATGTTGGTAGTTCTATTATCATGCCCACTACCTTTTACTAAAGAGTTATATCTTGATGCAGAATCTGGACAGGCATGAGGCAAAAAGAGTATATCTTCATTGGCAGTGTTGTTGTTATTATTATTATTATTATATGACTGTGGTAAAGCATGATATTGATACAACTGACGTAATTTTAATGCGTATGAGTAATTAATTTGATCTCTTTTAAATCTTTTAACAACCCTTCTAGCGGAATTTTCGATACAATATCTATCACCAATAAATGGGCATCTACCAAAAGTACCCATTTTCAATTTTGGATATGGTAAATTATCTTCATCAGTTAAATCTTGTTGTCTCCATTCTAATGTAATTATTGGAGCCCATGTTTGCCAAAGATCATACATATAAACATATGGGTGTTTAAAATAATGAATATCATCTCTCTTAGTTCTTGGATCTCTATCAGTTGGACCGTATAATTTTTCATTTTGTAATAAATTTGATAATGTTGGAGTAGCTAACACTGGAGCTTTATTTTTCAATATCGCGTTAAAATCAACATCTAAATTTGTCAAGAATCTAAACGCCTTTTCATAACCCCAAACTTTCATAAAATTCTTCTTAGCTCTAGATAAGATATCTGTTTCATTAAGTAAATGTATATTATCGGTAGATCTTGCAGTGATGACAATAGTCACGTTTGTATCAAAAAATTTAGTAATTTGTGCATCTAATGAAAGGAATCCTCTTTTCAATAATTCTCTTTTCTTATCTAAAGCTTTCTTTGATTTTAAACTATCAATATTAACTTCAGTGGTATCAAAATATATTCTTGAATCACGTCTCATAATTTTTTTCCAATTATTTTGCCATTCTAATAATTCCTTCGGTGTCACTTTAGATTGAGCAACATTTTTCAAAACGACTGGTTTTGATACTAAAACAGCACCTTCAATGGACCTAGCTCTTTCCACTTTAGGTTTCTTTTTTTGTTGTTGTTCTAATCTTTCCAAAGATCTTTTCTTAGTATTAGATGCTGTGATGTTTGTATTATTATTCAATTCTTGAGTTGGTGAAAGTTGAGTTTCCCCACCTTTCATTGGTTCATTGAAAGAACCAGCTCGAAGATTAGAATCGGTTTCTTTAAGTGGGGATCTAGTTGTAGCCTTAACAGGTGAGAACGCCATTATATGATATTATTTTTTGATTTGTTTATTTCTGATTTGAACAAAAGAAAGTATGTTTTTAATGTAGGGTTTGATTGATATAATTATATGCACAGACTAATCACACACTTACCACGTTCTTAAATCGAGGGGTAACGAGGTGTACTGGATCTCTTAATCGCTGATGATCTCTTAAAGATTTTGAAATTTTTGTATTGCTTGTAATGTTATTTTTTAAAGCTCACTTAATAAAAATTCAATGGCGGGTTGTTTTTTTTCTGCTCTTTGAAAATTTCGTTTTCTTTGCGCGATTCAATTTTGGCGTCGCGTTTTGGCCCATTTTAGGTATAAGCGTACTATGTAGTGGTGAGATAATAGTATATAGGTCAAGTAATAATGTGGAGTAATAAGCTATCGGAGAAAGGAATGATATTAGTAGAAAGTTTTAATAAAAATAAGAGAATTAATATATTTGTTCATGCAAAATCAGTGGTATTATCATTTATATACGTATATATTTTAAATAATGAAATGATAGGTAATAAGGATATAAATATATAATATGCTAAGGGGACCTCATAATGTAGTGTGGTGTAGTTTGAAAGAAAGGGAAGAATGTATTTTTAATATATTAGTAGAGTAGTTGTGTTACTGTTGAAAATTTATAGGAAGAAGAAGAAAAATTAGTGATCAGTAGCAAAAAAAAAAAATGTGGAGTTGAACTATTTCTTATCAACTCTTTCCATTTCTTCTACATCTTCACTTTCATCACCAGCTTTGTTCGGTTGTTTTCTATCCATGACAGAATCATTATCCATACTATCAACATCGTCATCATCTTCAAATTCGATCATTTGTTCTTCACCATCTTCATCATCAGCAAATCCACCTTTATAATTATAAACATCATCATTTAAATAATCTTCTTGGAACTCATTATCATCCATATCAGAATCATACCAAAAATTTTCCGATATATTCTTATTAGCATTATTATTATTATCATTATTTGAATTATTTTCATTATTATTATTATTTGAAGCATCTGAACTCCTACTATTTAAATTTTCAGTTGATTGTGTTTGAGATTTTTGTGCAGAAGAGGATAAATATGCAGATTCAGAAGTTGGCATAACAAAACCGGCAGGAATATCTTGTTTTGATCTTTCTACTTCCATTTTAACTCTTTGTTTATATTGTTCTGGATTTTTCCTATAATCTACAGCAGCATCAACATTAGCTGGAGAAGAAATATTTGGATCCTCTAATAATGAGACAATAGAGATTAAAACAGATTCCACGGTTTGTACAGGAGACCAAGTTTCAGCATCGGGTTCATCAGTCATTGGATCACCACTTTGATGTAAGATAGAAATACATAATCTACCATCTCTATAAACATTTGGATGATAAATGGCTGGAGTGAATCTAAATTGTGGAGGAGAGAAAGGGAAATCATTTGGAAATCTCATTTGTGATTTAAAATAACCACCATGATAAATAGAATCTTCATTTAACACCATAACACCAATATTCCAAACGAAAATATTAGAATCATCTTCTAGTTCAATATTGAAAGATGGGATAGCTTTCTTAGGGTCTGTTAACTCTCTGTATTGTCTTAAAAGAATACTAGCAGCAGTGTTTTTACGTGAACTCATGTTTGTGTTTGTGAGGTGTAAAGAAAGGGTGTGGGTGGAGATATTGAATATAATATAATACACAGAAAAAAAAAATAAAATCTAGATATAAAAGATTTTTAGGTTTCAAAAACTATGTATACTTAATAGTAATGATACAAAGTTGTTTATTAGTGTTTGAGATAGTATATATACCTCTTAACGATCTATATGTTTAATTATTTGTGGTTGCATAAGTTCAAGAAATCGAATCACTTGAGAAAATTAAAACCGTTTTTGCTTCTTTTTTTATATAACGGCTCCGTTTTGTGTGGTGGTTGTGTATTTTTTTATTTTTTTTTCTTTCTTCCCGCAGGACACAAACAGTGTCTGTTTCTGAGAGGGGAGGAAAAAAAGCGGATATATTTTAGTGATAGGTTTTGTTTAGTGTAAGAGATGAGTAATCAAGAGGGGGGGGGGGGTGATAGTGGTTTGACAGATAGCCGTTTGATTATTAAGAGAGGGGAGGGTTAATAAGTGAGAAGAAGAAATGTTTCTTCTGTCGTCTTCTCGAAGGGTCGGGAGAGAAGGTATTCTTTTAACCGTGAGGGTCTCTTTTAATGTAATATAGTCACTTTTTAAGTTTTCCTTCATTATCGCCCAAGGGGTATATATTAACCGCCTGTGTGGATATGATTTTGTAATAGATGTTGTGTGAATATATTAACCCTTTATTGCTACTTGACTGGTAGAAGAGTGTAGAGAGATAGTATTTCTAAAATAGTTATACACACAGTGTATTCTTAGTAATGTCTTTGTTTTTAAGTAAAAAATATTTTGTTGAGAGAGCATACTCATTAGCGTGTATTAAACACTGCTCACTCCACATTAAATATTCTATATGATAAGAAAAAAATCATACTATTTTAAATACATTATATGGTTATAATATTGTAATTTATTCTTCTACTTCGACCCAAAAATAGAAGTATAAACACCGATTAAACCAATATTTATGTATTTAGTAAATAGAACACCTGGTGGTGCGGGGGGAAGAATATTTAACATGTAAATAAAGAAAAAAAAAAAAATAATGTTATGCAAGAAATAATGAGGAGATGAAAGGATAATATTACGCAAGAAATGATGAGGAGTTGAAGGGATAAGATTATACAGCTGGGTTTAATCGAACTCTACATTAACTGTAATGTATAGCTACATTTAGTAATTATGAAAGAAGGGGGATGGAAACAGTAATAACTTAATAAAGTCCGTTTCAAGATGGTACACAGCACTTCATTTAACTTAAATTTGAGCGTTATGATGTAACTTGATTTGATCGGATCAGATCAGCGGCAGCAATGCGTTTATTGAATAACCACCCACTGCTAATAATAATAATTATAATAAAACTCTTGCTTGACAGCAATAATAAATTAAATAAATCAAACCAGCCATTAGTTAGTGTTAAGTTAATTCAATGAGTGATAAAACAGCACATCCCAACACCACGCACGAAAACACGGCTTCCCAGAAACGGCAAACTTACAGCAACACTGGTTTTTACCAGATTCGGCAATGGCACACAATAGGACCCACCCATTTATTTCTTTATTTATTTGTAAACACCGCCATCTTTTTTTATTTGTTTGAAATGTTCAACGTTCCAAATTTTGTAAGAGAATATTTCAAGTTTGAACAATAGAAATGAGGAGAACACAGTGCAGTATTGCCTAATTAGGGAATGGTGTGGTGGAATTTATAGAACATTTTTGCTTAAAAGGGTAAAAAGTCAGGTTGAAGACAATAACAATCTATTATATTCTTAATTTATCACTCGTTAAATTTAATTAAATTATTATTATTATTTGATTGATTCAGTGGGAAATAACTGATTCTGTTGTATAATTTACTAATTTGGATTCGTGTTTGTTGTGGTGTTTTGTATTTTTCTTTATTATTATTATGGTGTGTTATTTGTTTGTTTGTTTTCATTTGATTTGATTTGTGTTGGAAAGTTTTTTTTTCAATTCATTCACGTTAAAAAAAATTAATTCCCATGGCTGCCTCTTTTGACAGACATACTCAATTTTATACGTAATGTATGTATAAATATATTCTCACTAATATATATAAACTACCATTACATGCAGGTTCTTGATTTAACTAATCTATTTTTTTTTTCTTTCTCACTTGTGTTTGTGTGTTTCTCTTTTTCTTTTTTCTTTTTAACTTTCTCCTAAATAATCAACAACACAAAGGAATATAAAGATATCATAAGTGAGATCTCTATTATTAATTTTATTTAATCTAATATTATAGTTCTTATTACCCTTTCGCTTTTTTTTGGAATCTCCAACTTAATATCTTTCGTTTCTTTTATACACATAAATTAAATTAAAAAAAATGCAATACAAATCCACTGTTTTAGGTTTATTAGCTGCTTCTACTGCTGCTTTTGCTGCCACTACCACCACTTCTGCTAACCCATGTTCTATTGGTTCTAAAGCTACTGCTACTGCTCAAACTGATTTAGATGCTTTTGCTAGTTGTAAAACCATTACTGGTAACTTAACTATTACTGGTGAATTAGGTTCCGCTGCCATTGCTAACGTTCAAAAGATTGACGGTTCTTTAATCATCAAGAATGCTACTCAATTAGTTTCTTTCTCTGCTGATTCTATCTCTGAAATTACCGGCTCTTTAGAATTAACTGATTTAACTATCTTAACTACCGCTTCTTTCGGTTCTTTAGAAAAAGTTGACACTATTAATTTAATCACTTTACCAGCTATCTCAACTTTTAACTCTAAATTATCTTCTGCTGATAACATTTACATTTCTGATACTACTTTAGAATCTATTGATGGTTTCTCTGTCTTATCTGAAGTTAACACTTTCAACATTAACAATAACAGATTCTTAACCTCTATTCAATCTTCTTTACAAACCGTTTCTGATGCTTTATCTTTCCAATTCAATGGTGATAACACTACCATTGTCTTAGATAACTTAATCTGGGCTAATAACATCACTTTATCCGATGTCGCTTCTGCTTCTTTCAAAAATTTACAAGCTGTTAACGCTTCTTTAGGTTTCCTAAACAACTCTTTAGAATCTATTAAATTAAACAATTTATCTTCTGTTGGTCAAACTTTCACTATTTCTTATAATGAAGATTTAACTGATTTAGAATTAGATCAATTAACTAAAGTTGGTGGTGGTTTAGTCGTTGCTAACAACACTAACTTAGTTAAGATTGATGCTTTCAAGAAATTACAAACTATTGGTGGTGCCTTAAATGTCTTAGGTAAATTCGGTGTTTTAGATTTATCAGCTTTAAAATCTGTTAGAGGTGCCGCTGATGTTGAAACTACTTCTTCTAACTTCACTTGTTCTCCATTAAAGACTTTACAAAAGAAGGGTGCCATTCAAGGTGATAAATTCGTTTGTAAGACTGGTGCTAAGTCTTCTTCTAAGAAGATCTCTTCTGTTTCTTCTGAACATAAGGCTAAGTCTACTTCTACTTCCGATTCTTCTTCTGCCTCTTCTACCGATTCTTCTTCTGCTTCTTCTGCTTCCTCTTCTTCTTCTTCCAAGTCTAAGGGTTTAGCCGCTGCCAACTTTGTTGAATCCACTTCCGTCTTCGGTGCTTTCGCTGCCGTTGTCGCTGCTTTATTATAAGCACCTTTCTCATACCTCACATTTTGATAAAAATTTATAACATACAAATAAAATTAAAAAAAGAGAAGTAGTTCTATTTTTACTACTCATGTAAAATAATATAATTATTACGTTAACGTTTACTAAATTTTTTTTTTTTGGATTGTAATCTTACATAAATCATACTTTTATGTTATTTTTATTTATTCTCATTTAAATATTATATAATTTAATATATAATTATAATAAACAAACAAGAAAAAAAAAGTTTTGGATTATTATATTCTAATCCTTTTTTTCTTCATTTTGTTTCTTGAACCCTAGAGTCACTAAATTGTATAAGACAATCCCAACGACAATCTTCTTCCAATTTTCTTCCATCCATGATTTCTCTTCACCATCTTCTTTATCGTCTGCTTCTTTATCCACAACAACATTATTTAATTCTTTCTTCTTGTCTGCATATGTCTTTGTAATTTTCTTTAATTTAGTAACATCAGCTAATTCACTACGTGTAGAACTTCTCACTATTGGTAAGATAACATTTGTATCATTGATAGATAATAATGGATTATAAACAAGAGAAAATACATTAATTTCATAATCCCAAATTAATTCATATGATATTGGTTCATTTAATTCCACTAAACTGAAACAATCTTCAGAACCCTTACGAATACAATATAATTCGTCAGTGTTAATTTCAGTTGATTGAATAGTAGAGTCAGGAATGGCAGTTAAATTATGTGTTTCGAAATCAATTTCAAATTGTGATAATTGGATTGATATTGATGGATTTGAAACTGATTGAGCATATAGTGTGATTTGCTCTGGGGTAGCTAATACTTGAGTGATTCCCAAATATAGTATAGTTTGTATAACACTAAGTAGGGACATTGTAGTGTGGTTCAGTGATATTTATATGAGTATCTTTACTGGATTAATGGTTGTGGGGTGGTATTTTTATTTAGTCTAGTTTTTTTTCTTCAGTTTCTTTAATTTTGAAATACAAATAATTTAAAGGTTTACAGTAAACCTGTCAAGTTTTTAGGTGTTAATAGTTAGAAAAAAATAATATAACCAATTAACACTTAGACCAAACCTCTGGTTATTGATATATTTAGATAATACATTACATGCTCAGCCAACTTATACTAGCCGGTCTCCCCCTTTTGGGCAATGCACTTTCTTTTCCAATGGAAGATCCATTATCCTCCCAAAAATTTAATATTATATATGTTCCCTCATTAGAGGATAAGTTAGACACAATAAAAGAAACTAACGGTAATGGGACAATTTTCTCGCTTGGAGAGGACATGAAATGTTTCATCCCCAGTGAAACTAAGCTTTCATTATTACAAAGAATAAATAATAATGCTACAGCATGGAAACAATTACTAAGCACTTCGTTGGGTCAAGGTATTGACATAATTGATGCCCAATTAGATCACGTGTGTATAAACCAAGGAAATGGGTTCTGGAAATATCAACTATGTTATGGTGATAACTTTATACAATATCACGACTCACCTAAGGATAAAGATTTTGTCAATAAACTAGGTTCATATTCAACCAGTCCAGACCGTGCTGGTCAATCTGAAGTCACCTTAATATTTGATAATGAAATTGGTTATTATATTAGTGAATTTCTGGAAGCTGGGGATGTTTGTGATTTAACTGGTAAGAGAAGGGAAGTCGAGATTCAATATGTTTGTGGGTTAAATAAAGAATCTCCTACAATCCAATGGGTGAAAGAAATTGGGACATGTCTATACGAGGCAAGAGTGATGGTTCCAGATTTGTGTCAGTTGGAATTGTTTGCTAAGAATGAAGACAAATTATCTGCTACTGAAATTGTATGTGAACGTTCAAACAAAGATAATACAAAGAATGGAATTATAGATATTGTGTCAGACTTTGATCCAGTTTTCTTGAATAATGAAATTTTTCTATTGAAGCCAATTGAAGAACATCAGGAAATATTACTACTCTACACTGGCGAATATAAAGACAGCAGTCAAATGGAAACTATATTATTTGAAAAATTTGGGCAAGCATTTAATAAAGTAATTAATGCTAAATTATTAAAAGGGCCAAATAATGAAGATTTATCATTAAAAGACAGTTTTCAGTGGTATGCACCAGTTATAAATGCAAAAGCTAATTACTTATTCACACTTTATTTAAAAATGCTATCGGACGGTAAGGCTGAATTGTTTTTAAAACCAGAGGAAAATCAAGCTCCACGTTACAATAATAATTTTCTTTCGTTCAACTCAAATAGTTTAGATGACGGTCATAATGGAGGAAAGTCATCCAGTAACAAGCAAGAAAAGAAGAAAAAAAAACCTGGTCTTACATTGAAGAATGGTAACGGGGATATTATATCTGTTGAGAAAGTTGCTGATCATATGGAACAAGATGTATTTGTGATCAATGTGGTTGGTGATGATGGGGAGCCAATTCCTATGAATGACCTAGTTAGAAGTGAGATGTTGAAAGAATTGTTTGAGACTCAGAATTTTCAAGACATGGTCGAACAAATAAGGGCTGAAGATGAAGATGGTGGAGAAAAGATCCAATTCCTTCATCACAAGGAAGAAAAGTCAAAATTAGATAAAACGGAGAATAAAGAGAAGAATACTAAGAAAGTTGTCAGTAGTGACAATCTGGTTAGAAACAATCATGGTGAAGATAATGAACATGATCCAAATAAAAAGCGTGAGCTGAAAGACACAACTTCTGATGAGAAGAAAGAAGAACAAAGTGGAGAACCAAATGGATATATAGACCTTACAAATGATATTATTGAGAATGCAAGTGTGAAACAAGATATCCCTTCTGATCATTATAACGATATCAGTAGTTCAACCTCTGTAGAAGGTGCTCATATCAGTTCAACGACCATCAAAGTTAGAAATGAGGAAGAATTACAGAGTGTAATCCTGAAATTACAAAATAATGAACCTTTGGAAGATGCCGATGAACTAACAACTGATTCTAAAGAGGTTGATAATGAGAAAAGAAAACGTTCGTTATCTCTTGAGTTTCAGAAAATAACTTCTTCTGAAAATGATATTCAAACTGAAACAGAAATGGATATTCACAAACTTCCCATTGAAGAAAATTGTTCTTCAGTAGAAATTGAAAATACAGCAAAACGTATCATAGAAACAGTTACTTCCACTAATTCCCAGATGTTGGCTGAAAATACATTACCTGTAGATGATGAAGCAAATTTGAAAAAAACAGAGACATCCAGCAATGCGGTGATAGAAACTACTATTGGTAAAAATTCGATAGAAATGAATCATGATGAACTATAATTATAAATTTGTGTATTTAATAATCATTTAATATAACTAAAGTTTTGAATCAACAATTCAACATTTTTATTTGTCAAGTTTTTTGGAAATAAATCGGTAGTAGAAAGGTTCTGAGATTTGTAGCTTGGTATAATAAAGAGAATTTGGTAAATGGTTGGTATCCTTTTAATCCTGAATTGATGATAACTTAGGCTATGAATATTGAAGTTGTCTCATAATATGAGACTTCTACATTAACTTACCTGTTTAGGAAATTAATTGTAAACCAAGAAAATTACAAGAAGTCCAGAAAAACCCATTCATATTAGAATGGTAAGTTAGTTACCAATTTTTTTTTCCAAATGATTATCATGAGAATCAATAATCTGCAAGCTTTTTTTTATTGCGGAACGGGAATATATATTTTTTGTAATTGAAGCAATAAAGGGTATCAAAATTAGCAAAGATTGAAACTAACAAAAAGGAAGTAACACATAAGTCTGGTATATAAAAGATTTTGAGTAGTCATTCAAGATAATTCTGATGAAGAAATGTAAACAACTATTGAAGTTTGGATATCCATTGGAAAAGGGTTTTTTTAAAAACTTTATATCGAAGAAAGAAATCTAATCCATGTCAGTTGAAAGAAAAGCGTGTAAACAGATTTTAAAAAGTTTGGAAGAGCTGGGTCTCACAGAAGAAATTTTATACCAAATGTATAAGTCTTTAGAAGATCCCATGGCAATTGCAAAATTTGATGAGAAGTCTGCGAAAGAAGAAATAGAAAAAACTGGTCAACTCATTGAAGATAAACAAAAAGAGTATGAGGATGTCTTTGAAAATGGAATTTTAGATTTAAGCCAATCTTTAAGTCAAATACAACAAGAATTTCGAGACCTACTCAATGATGAAAGAACAGGGTTTAGTGCGTATCTTCGGTATCTGAATGGAAAAAGAAAATTTTTTGCAACAGAAGTTGTCATTTTGCGACACCTTATAAATGGCGTAAACACAGCAGAGATTCAAGAATTATTATTTCCTCCTAACTATGAGTTCCAACTTTTTTAATTGATATTTTTCTTAAAATCATTAAACAACGGCGGGTAGAAGTATATGGGGGGAGGAGATAAATTTTAACTTAGAGGAAGCCTTTGATCCAACTGATCCCAGTTCATTCTTAAAATAATTGAAAATTTTTGTTTCTTATAAATGTTCCTATTATGTTAGCTTTACCTAAAATATCTGTTACTTTATTATAAGAATTGAACAATTCCACTTTCAATTATGTTAAATCGCCACTGTAAGAACTAAACTACATTCTCTCATCAGTAACTAAATATTGATACAAAAAATAATTAATTAATGCCAAAGGTTTAGTATATTATCCCAACAAAACGGACCCAAATTTGTAGTTTCATTTATATTTAAAATAAAGCTAATGTCAAGCTGAAATTTCTTATTTTTTTACGATTCTATCCCCGAACTTTTGAAGGAGCTTATAAAGCAGATTGAAATATATATAAATTTAGTCGAATGTTTTGAAAAAAAATGAGGCTAAAATTTCATTTCTATTTTTTACAAAGCCTACTAACAATGGACTATTAGTGGACAAAAATTTGTGGCCAATTTATTTATTTTAATTGTCCATATATACATCCTAATGATCGCATAATAACCTAAAAAGTATAATCACCTTACTAATACAGACTATTTTAATCAAATTAACAAGTGTGCTACAAGCGTATATAGTACTCCTAAATATAAACTAATCTCAACTTAGAATATTACTAAAATTGGTTTCCAAACATTGTTTATTGCTTCCAATTAGATATAATCTCCTGACTGTCTCAATATATCGTATATCATACTTGACTTTTCAAAACTGTCAAATATGAAGCCTGGATAGATTGGATGAAGTGAATAATTTAATACAGTTACTGAACTATATCAAAACCCTGATATTGTAAAGTTATTTATTTCTGTGTTACCTTTGATTACGGAGGTAAAAATATCTTATATGAGAGCTGGTCTTTTTTATATATAATATATAATTTATACAGAGTATAAAAATTGATTCTGATCTGTAATATTCTTTTTCTTTCTATATCAATTAAAATTATAGAAATTCTTATTTTCAAAGATAGTTGTAAGGCACTTATGAGATAAAATCATAATGGGTGATAATAGAAATGTTGAGGGATTTATGAGATAAAATCATAATTATTGATAGGTGACATGTTGAAAGAATTATAAGATAAAATCATAATTAATGATAGGTGACATGTTGAAAGAATTATGAGATGAAATCATAATTACTGATATATTAGTAAAGATAACTTCCTTGATAGGATAAGTTTCAAGTATGTTACTTGTCTGAACAATGTAAAACAAAAGAAAGTTTGAGAAAATAAAAGAATGAAAGAAAGACAAATTAAATGGAATTAAAATCCTATACCTAGTTGTTTGTAATGTGGAACAGAAGAAAATACTTCTAAACCTTATAGGTTCAACTATTATAAGTTGGTTTAAAGTTAGGAACCCTCAGCTTAATTTCTGAACTCCATAGGGATGGTTTAAGAGTAGAAACTGCCATCTTTTAGATGAGCTAAAACAACCACTTGTGTAACAGAACCTCAAGAAACAGAGCTCGCATGGCGTAATGGCAACGCGTCTGACTTCTAATCAGAAGATTCTGGGTTCGACCCCCAGTGTGAGTGCTCTCCTTTCTTATTTCTAATCCGTGATAGTTTAATGGTCAGAATGGGCGCTTGTCGCGTGCCAGATCGGGGTTCAATTCCCCGTCGCGGAGTTTTTTTTGCTTTTGGTTTAAAGGTTTTCAAGGAAACAAGTCTTTAAATGGATTCTAATTGTTAGTAAATTAGTTTTATTTTAATTCAAGCCTCAATTAAGAGTTTTTGAAACGTTTTTGCATTCATAAATTTCGAAAAAATGTTTTGAAAGAAATGATTAAGTTTTGAGTAAAATATAACTTTATTCCAGTAATAACCTTAATCATTTTTTTTTAAAACTATAGTTATACAATTTAAACAGTGAGTGTTGCACTCGTTTTAATAATTTGTTTATTTTAGCAATATTACTTTTACAAAATAATTTTTGAAAATGAAGTTTTTTACTTAGAAATATTAACTGAGATTGAATTTGTTGGGTTTAATAGTAAATTAAGTTGAGCATTTATTACAAGTTGTAAGAGAATTATACTACCCTATTATATTACTAAGTATTGGTAATAATTAATTGTTCCTAAAAGAGCCAAAAAAAAGAAGCAAATATACTTTGTCCAAGACGTATTGAAGAGCTTTATAACTGTAATAGTTACTCCACTATTTAAAAAACCTCAGTTCCCTTTTTTATTTGTATTGTTCAATAAATGACTTTTCATGAATAAGTTTTGCAATATTCTTTAAGAGAAGGATGGAGTTGTGTTATTTTCACTTTTATTTTTAAAACTTAATAATAATTTTAATATGCAATTGCTTCTTACACATTGAATGATAATGAAAAATTTCTTTTCTTAGAAATTTCAAAATTTTATCATCCACAATCGAAGTAACTATGTTCTGTTTTTTTACCAAGCTTGTATCTTTTATTAAAGAAAATAAAATTTTGACTTAAAAATTTGTTACCTCCATGAATTGGATTGGATATCTTGATAACCCTTGAGGGAAATAATAGTTTTAGGATAAAATATTAATCAACATTCAGGAGTAAACAGATATAAATCAGGAGAAACAATTGTCGTTACATGTGTTAACATAACTTTAATTCAAATTTTTTTTAAAAATTAAATGAAACAAAATAATAGAAACAAAAAAATGTAATAACGTATTATTTAATAATCAAGATGTATTAGTAGAAAAACAGAAATAATAACTCTATTATTTTTATTAACATGAGGGTACGGCACCAACGAGGAGAACAAGTTCGAAAACTATGTATTTTCTGGGAAAGTAGGTAATAAGAGAATGAGAATTTTTTTCTTTCTTTCTTATTGAATTATGTTGAGTTAGCCATTAATATACTATATTGCTTAAAATGCTATTTAATTTCCTGATTTTTTCTTGGGTAAAAAGGATAAATAAGGAAAAAGAAAATTCAAACAGAGCACATACTCCCCCCCTGTGCTTGGTCACCATTCGGTCATAATCATTCTCGGGGTTAGTAAGAAAAAGCATAACTTAGAAAGAAAAGTTTAAAATCCCAAAAAGTTTAAGTTATAACTTTCATGTCACGAGGGTCAAGAATGGTCCATAATAAAATTTTATAAATTAATAATTAGGCAATGATATCAGTAATTTAATGAAAACTATACGTAGTTGCGTCATGGAATGTAGTATGTAACTTAGTAAGAAGTTTAGTTTCGAGAAAAATGCTGACCAGTCTCGGATAGGTCATTAAATATATAAGTAAGTGAACTAAAGAATTTATTCATACCTGTGCAATTAAATTCACTCATTTCTACATCCGTTTAATAAACCCACCCTTTTAACAGATTGATTTCCTAATGTATCGATAAAGTTAACTTATTGGGACCTATCATATTTTACCATTGAAAAATGAAATTATCAATAAAGAATGGGAAAGAGAAATGAAGAACAATGGTTTTAAAAACTTTAAAAAACTTTAATTTGAATATAATAACTTACAGAAAAATAAACTTTATTGTTTGTTGTTGTAATTGGATAGGACAATACATCCCAATTAGGCAAAAAAGAGAAAAGGTCTCTTTTTTTATCCTTTTTTCTTTCCTGCTAAAATTCTCGAATGTTGGTGAATTTATTAGTAAGGAAAAGCGAATTTCCCCATTTTGAAACGCTGGAGGCCCCAACACCACAGTATGAAGAGGTGCACCGCCCCCGCTTATTGGGGGAGAAAAATTGCAAAAAATGTAAATAAAAGAAAACAACACAAAAGTTTGGTTGAAACATGACGATCATGTGGAACTGGCTAAAGCGTTCCCGAACAATGGCTCTTTTGTTTTATCTTCCGCCGGACAATAGATAAAATATATAATATTTACAAGAATTAATTCATTTTTTCTACACAATTTCTAAGCGGGCCGACGCACCGGATTACTTTGTATAATATGCAATTGTGCAGTGGTTTTTACAGTGAAAATTCGCTTAGTTATCCTTAGCGTAGTTACTTTTTTCGTGTGCTTTTCTTTTTATTGATTTAATTTTTTCCTACTTGCCTTCTTTGTTTCAATAAAAAGAATATGAAAAAATAGGTTCCGAAAACCACAATACTAAAGTTATTTAAAGTTTATTCACCTTGCATTATTCTCAATATAACTTTAAATAATCTTATTTTGTAACCGAGACAATATTTTGTCAGGGGGATAATTTTTTTATTGAGTGTTAAAATTTAATCATTTTAAAGCGATTTGATGAAATAGTTCTTCGTATTTACTGTGAATGTTACATTTCACTTCCATTAAAATAAAACCACTCAAATAAATTAAACTTTTTTAAAGTTTATAGGTCATTCCTGTACTGCAGAATGCATTGTTCTTCATTCCATTGTGCATTCACTTTTTTCTGTTGATAGCAGTATTTCCACAGATTTCACCAGCACTCCTTATGTAACTAAACCGGTATCTCTCACATAAAAATAAATGATAACTTCTCAAAACCTCTCCTTCCTCTCTATCACTCAAATGTGAAAATCATTCAAAATTCATCTTCATCACACTTCTAATCTGTTACAATTCATCCCTGTTAATAATATAAGATTAATTTTTGTTTACTAGTTTGGTACTATTATATGATTATCCTATTCTCTTCCTCATTCTTTCATTCTCTAGAACAATACATTGCTTTGTTTTAAACTTTATTCATTCTTTATTACTTTATATTTATAATTATATGCATAGTTAAAATTACATTTTTTTTTTTTCTAACTGAAAGAGACTAAAGTTTTTATATAATTACAATCATTTGGAGCCTTCGAGTTTTTGTAGAACAAAAATTTTGGTATTAAACTTTTTAACAAGGATCCTTTTCTTACTCATTCTTTACCACCCCCCCCCGTTTTACGTTTAATATATATATATTACCACACCTATCTGTTTTAGAGACGTTATTCTCTTCTGGTTCTTCCTAAACTTCTGTCCGCGTTTTTTTGTCTTTCCCAATACTCATAAGATCAATCACAAATTTTATTCAAATAGGTTTTATTAACTAGTTTTGAAAATAACCATACAAACAAACATTTACATTACAACTTTAACTTTTTTAAACTAAATTCCAAAGCAAATAAAATAACAATACAAACTGGACTTTTTAATGCAATTTTTCCAGTTAACAATATAATAGTAAATCTTTAAAAATTTAAGGTAATATCAAATTAATACTACATTTTAAAGTAATACATTCCCCAAATCCCAAATAGTTTTATATTTAAAATCACATTTTAAAATGATTAATAGTCAAAATATATCCATTCAAAATTCTGGAGATACCAGAGATAATCCACCACAACATACTTCACCATTGCAACAACAACAAAATTTTATATCCACACAACAAAATGTAATGATGGCACAACCAATTTTATATGATGGTAATAGTAATAATCCAAATCCAAATTATTTTCAATTTTTATATGGTCATGATAAATGGCCACAAAATGTAGAAAGAGCTTTCACTGCAGCATTAAAATTAATTGTTAAGAGTGGTACTTCTAAGACTAAGATAAGAAATAAAAATTATGGTCGTAATGAATTAATTTCATTATACATTAGATATCATACAGGTGAAATTAGAACTAAGAAACAAATTTCTTCTCATATTCAAGTTTGGAAAAAATCAATCTTAAGTAAAATGTCAAGTGATGTTAATTTAACTCCATTAGATACAGAAGTATTAAGTTTAATTGAAAATGGTGCTGAACAAAATGAAAAATCTTTAAGTCTTTTCTATTCTGTATTTGATGAAATAATTGACGCTATGACTAAAGATAAAAATTATCAAAAATTCAAAAATACAATTACTGACACCACTAGAAGTAACAATAATGGTAGTCCGACAATAAACAATAGTGTGAACACTAATAGTCCACCAAATAGTTTGAATAACAATGCATTATTATATCAACAACGTCAACCACAACAATTAGTACAAGTTCAAGGTCAACCAATGATGGTTCAAGAACAAAATATGAATGGTCCACCAACTTATTCTATTATTCAAAGTGTTCCAATGATATTTGTACAAGATAACCAACAACCAAACATTTTAAGACCTGTTACTTATAATGATGGTTCACGTCAAATGATGACAAGAGGTCCACAACAAAGACCTGAATGGGGTTACAATACTAATAACAACAATAATAACAATAATAATCCAAATAATGCTAGCCAAAACAATAATAATAACAACAACAATTATTCCGGTAATTTTAATAGTGGTTCTAAAGGTTCAATGCCATATCAATATGAACAACCCTCATATTATTATAGTGAAAAAACATGGCAAATGCCAGCTAATAATATATTGTCATCATCTTCATCATCATCTTCATCGGGCTCCACAGTTTCATATCCTCAATGGGGTGCAGCTTCATTATCTATTCAAAACAGCGAAAATACTCCATCTACTACATCTACACGTACTCAAGAAGTATTACCTTCTTCAGGTAATATTTTATCATCATTAGGTTCATCTAATGATGGCATCTCACAATCAACATCCCATACAAATAATTCTGACAATATTCTAAATTCTATTGCTGCTGCAACCACACATTCCACAAGTATCAGTCAAAATGATAATGAAAGACCAAGATTACCTCCTGTCTCACAAAATCAATTTTTCAGAGCTAATGATAGCATGTTAAAATCAGCAGTCTTACCTCCACTTCAATATTCATCAAGTAACATGTCAAGTTCTCGTCACAATACCAATAGTAATAATAATGATTCAAATAACAATAATAGTAGTGATAACAGAAGTGGGTATCCAAAATCAATGTCAAGTCTTGGTTCTACTTCCACTGAACTTAGAATGAATAGTGGTAATAACATTAATAAGAAATCACAAATGTCTCCACGTAATATTCCTTCTAGTTTAAACAGACAATTTTCATCAAATCAAAATAATGTAACGATACTTCCTTCCATTTCTGCATATAGACGTCCTGAAAATGATACAGGTAATAACATTAATGGTACAAATACAAGAATTTAAAAAGAGCTTCTTGTATTTTGATTATAGATTGATAAGTAATGGTTATTACATCTTTTACATTTATTTTTATATCCTCTGTTGTTTTTCATTTCTGATTTTTTTTTAGTTAACTTTAAGCACTTTTCCTATCCTTTATATAAGTCTTTATACATCATACTTACCACTTGCATTTAACAAGAATATACATATGTACATTAATTAATTCATAATTCGTATAGCTTTCAAATTGATTTAAAACTTTCCTTATGTTGTGTATGGTTCAAATGCTTGTCTCTATATTATTATTATTATTATTCCCTAACCGCCCACACTTAACATGTCTTGATCCATCCCACCACAATTTTATTTGTTTTATTGTATACCAAAATAATTTAAACTTGCTTCCAAGTATTACTCATTCCCTCACCATTTAAATTAAAATATAGCCCATTTCAAGCGGCATTCTAACAAAGTTCGCTGACACCCATACACTGCGGCGGCTAGATAAATTGGAAAATTCAAGAATAAGAAGAAGAGATACGCAATAAAAAATCGATCTCCTCAATTAATCAAATCGATAGGTTAAGGGTTCTCCGGATACAGGGGAATTTTACAACTATAATGGGTCACGAACCGGTGTAACTGTTTATTGGATGATATCTTATCAATGCTGACTCTTTAATAAGTGATTAAAACCACATTAATTGCTTCTCTTGACATTAGAAAAAAAACAACCAGCAAGTAGTCTTATACTATCAGCTAGTCATGAAATTTTCCACTTTTCAAATTGTCAAATGACGTTAAAATCGGCACCATTTTAAAATTGTGTCTGAATAAAAGATTAAACAATGATTGGGATTTAAATTACAAAAGGGCAGAAACAAATAGAAGAAGAAAAGTTATCTAAAATCCACAAAATTTAATTAGAATTACTTTCTATTCTACATAAAAAACTGTGTCATTCTTGAAATGCTTATTGTTGTTATTAAATTCAGAATTAAAATTTAAAAACTTTTAGTATTTGAAAAGATTCTTGACAAGAAACTAGGTATTGTATATCGTTCTGCAACCTTAAATTCTACAGTTGCCTTCTTACAGTTGCTGATTGTGGGTTAAACTTTTTTTTAAGCTTAACTGATAAGAAAATTCGATTACCTAGTGCCTTTCCACAAAGGGGAAGAAAAAGATATATATATAGATATATAAGGAAGAACAACGTCAAATTTGATAGATGAGCAAGTGAAAAGATTACCAGCCAAAAAAGAGTGAACCTAGCTAATTCCAAGATAACTCCCAATCACACCACCATATTATTTATACCATTTGTTCATGGTACAGTAGTAAGTTAAAATTTTGTATTATGCATAAAGGAGAAGGGCATGGTATACATGATAAAATGAAGTTCAAAGTATCTGATATTTCAACCCAGAATGATGATGATGACGATGATGATAATAATAATAATAATAATAATAAAATTAATAAAATCAATACAAGACAAGAGGTTACCTCATTAATGGAGGGTGGGTCCTTGAAAAATAGTGATTATGGAGACTCTTCTCCATTTGATAATGATCCTGATACTACACAACAAAGTGAGAATAAGAGCAATCAGGAAAATAGTAATGAATCTACAAATCCATGTTCATTATTTCCAGCTATTAATAAGAACCAATTTATTCCTGGTAATGATCAATTTATTCCATTAATGCATGATAATATACGGTAAAACTTTAAATTTTACTTTATTATTTCCTAAACATAGTTACTTTCTCTCAATTCAACTTTATTAATCAACATACACATATTCCAATTATTTATTTATTTTCAAAAGATACTCACTTAGAGTTCAATTTCCTCATAATTTAATGAATCCACACAGCATCATGATTTAAATTCACATTTTTGTTTATAGAATTTACATATATTTGTACAATAATTTCTTTATTTAAGTAATAATATTAATGCATATCTCTCATAATTAATTACTGAAAGTGAAAATTCAATATATGCAAAGCAACCAAGAAATAATGTAGAAAAAATAGATTATAATCTTTAACTAATATTTATTATATTATATAGAATAGCAAAACCTATAAATGTGAGAGTGAATTTTGCAATTGTGAGAGTGAAAGTTATTGATATAATTTATTGAAGTAAGGAAAGAGGGAAGGAGCTTATTGAAAGTTCGTTAATATTAAAAATAGATGAGGTGGGTTTAAAAAAGAATTAAATAAGATAAAAAATAAAATAATGTATTACAATTTGTTTAATTTATTATGGTTTGTCCTTTTAAAAACTTAAGCATCTTCCTTTAATAAAGCTTCTCTCTTTTCGGCAACTCTTTGAGCTCTTCTTTCACGAGCAGCTCTGTTCTTAGATCTTCTAGCTTCAGCTTCTTCAGATAAAGCCTTTTCACGTAAGGAATCAGCCTTGGCTTGAATAATGTGTTCAACTAAAGCTCTCTTGTGCTTGAAAGCATTACCCTTAGCTTCCTTATATAAGACATGGTATAAATGCTTGTCAATCTTACCAGCATCTCTGTATTTAGCTAATAATCTTCTTAAGACTCTTAATCTTCTAATCCAGACAACTTGAGATGGTAATCTAGCTTCCTTGGTACCCTTTCTCTTACCGTAACCAGTGTGACGACCAGATCTCTTAGAGATTAAATAAGCTCTAGTTCTAGATCTAGAGTGAACGGTAACAGCCTTCTTAACAATGGTACCGTTCTTAACTAATCTTCTGATAGCGTTTCTGGAGTTAGCTTGAGCTAATTCAGTGGTTTCGTTTGGATCTAACCAAACCTTTCTTTTACCAACACCAATAACAGATGCGGCAAGTCTTTTTTGAGTACGTAAGTTAGCCCTGTAATAAAAAAAAACATATCAAATTAAGTATGGTTAAACATTAATTCAAACACATACATAAAAAATAAGTAATTATTTGTTAGTTATTAAATATTCAATTGATCATTATTATTAAATTTCTAATAATAATTAGAATGTTGGAAATCATGGGAGGAAATTAGGATAAAAAAACTATACTTGATAAAACAAGCATATAATTTCTTATGAAACTTATAGTTTATATCTATATTTCAACAGTTCACAGAATCATATTTCACTCAGTCAAATAACCTCTTCTCTCCAAAAGTAATTTTAGGTACACAAAAACATACATTATGTCGTTGCCCTCTTTAAAAAAAATTAAATATTTTTACAAATTCAAGATTTTATTAATTTGTATACGTAAGTTATAACCCTCCTTATCTTGTATTAAGTTCCCTCTAACGTGTGTTCACCATACTAGTTTCCCTCATTCGATCAATCACACTACTTGGAACATTCATTCATTGCAACTGTCGATTCAGAATTTCATTACAAAATTTCCAGATTGTGCGGGTAATGGCATCGCTGAAATTTCCGCTTCAAAAAAAATAATACAAAAAACTTAATTTTTTCACAAAATTTCAATGAAATTTTGTGCGTTGTTTTTCTGTATTAGGCAATTTGGACTTATTTTTACGAGTTGGAATTTTTCAATCGAAAAATTACAAAATTTTACGGAGGTTCGAATGTTTTGAAATGTTAAAAACAGTCCAGGAGTTTGTGACATTTTGAAAGAAAATTTTTTCATTTTTAATTAAAAGCGATGAGCTGCTGCAATTATATTACAAGGTAAGTAGTGAACATTTAATAACTTTTATTAGAAATAATCACCTAATAAACTAACCAACAAAATGGCTAAATCATTACGTGCTAAATCTCATTTAAAGGCTAAATCCATCAAACGTAAAGGTGAATTTCAAAACGCTGTTGATGCTCGTCAAAGCAGAATATCTGAAAAATTAAAACAAGATCTAATAGATCAAAAGGTTAAAGAATTAAAAGCTAAAAATGGTGGTGAAGATGTCGATGAACAAACTATGCAAATTGATGATTTAGCTTCTTTAGAAAAGAAAGATGATGAACCAGCTGCCAAGATTTCTACTTCTGGTTGGAGAGATGCTAGACATTTAAATTATAAGAGAGCCAAGAAGATGAAGAAAAATAAGAAGAAAGGTTCTTTCACTAGATTTTAATCAAACAAAAATATACTTTTAATTTATTCTTAATACTACTACTTCCAACTTTGTCATATTAAATAGATAGATAAAATATTATATAAACATTGTATCATATCACAATAAAATAATAATAATAATAATAATAATAAAAAAGTTGAATATCATATTTATTTGAAACCGGTTCAAATACTGTCACTTAAATACTATATTATACAAATATTATAAAAAAAAAACATATTCTCATATTTTTTGTTCTTCTAATATATTTAAGTACTTTTTATGCATAATTGATCTTTTTTTCTTTGTTCTAAAAACCAATATACTTTATTATCACAATTCTGTGCTTTTAAAGAAAAAAAATACAGGGATCTTTTTATTACAACAGTTATTTCTCTAATGTACCAGACATAAGAGCAATTTTTATTTTTTTTTTATCTCAAACAAACGCTATTACCATTAGCTCATACTTCAACTCCAGTCAATGGAGTAGACGATGATGATGATTTAGATAATTGTTTACTCTTCTTTCTTTCTTTTCTTAATCTACTTTGCATCATTGAGTATGTTGAACGTCTAATAATAGTCTCTAAAATTGATTTATCATATGCTGGGTACTTATCTTTAGTCTTTTCATATAATTGATCAATTAATTCTTTTCTTTCATCCTTTTTAGTATCTCTTATCCATGTCTTATAACCTAATGGATAATGTAATTGATTTTCAAAGATATCAAGAATATATTTCTCAGTTGCTAATGCTTCATCTGAAGATTTTAAATTTAATACTTCAGCTAATGCGGCCACTGATAATCTTGAATCAGCAATTTTTTTACCAGTCTTTGGATGTTGAAGTTTTGAAATATGTTTATTCGAAACTGAGGAATATCTTCTTATTCTTTTAATTTTATCTGATCTTGACCATTTTCTCTCACTATTGATGCTTGTTTCCATTTTGTCTGGTTGTGCTCTTGTGTCTTTGAATGGAGATCTTAATATAATATCATTACTTACAGCTTCATTTAATTGTTGTGATGGTAATGTAGGTGTCTCATTCCCATATAATAAATCTTGTGTTTCATCATCCATTTTAAAATTTAAGGTAAACAATTTATCACTCTTATCAAGTGGTGATGGTGATGATGCAGCAGATGAGAATGGTGAAATATTACCAAGTTTTAATGGTAATGATAATGTAGTCATTGAATCCTTAGAAAAATCAGACCCACTTGACACATTAGAGAAATTTCTACCAGAATAAGGTGATTGAGAATGTAAAGATGGAACCACCGTATTTTCATCGAATTCATAGTTGAAATTATCAAAGATATCATTCGCCATTACTGATGGAGTTCGTTCAGTATGAAATTCATTATTAAATGAATAAGTGTTAGAAAAATAGTTATCTGATTCTAAAAGTGGTTCAATGGGTAAATCTTCAAAAAAATCTCTTGAACTGTCATTAATAAAATTAGATTCAGATAATTGCTGAAGAAATGGCATGGTGAAATCAATTTTCAAAGATTTGTGTTTTTAGTTGGATGGTTTTATATATAAAATTTGCTATTCTTGAGTTTGGATGTGTTTTTAATATTAAGAAGGAACACAAGAGGAGAATGTCGAAAGTGAAGTTTGTTCAATGGATCAACTACCCATATATATATAAAACAGAGAAAGAAAAAAATTGCTTGACTGGGCCAGATTCTCAATCCCACCCTCTCTCTCTCTTATGACGCAAGATTGGAACAAGACCCGCATTTCCTGAGAAAGACAGATTCAGAATGCTGTGATTAATGGAGAAAAGAAAGTATTGTTTGGCCCCACAGGACAAAGGGAACACTTTTACCGTTATGAGAACCATATTACACCTCTTCTATGAGAAAGAAAGGGAATAGACGGGTTTTCTTTGACTCAGATCTGCGATTCCCAAAAGGAAACTCCACAGAAACATTCTAGGAAAAACAAAAAATGTTCAAACACCACCTGATGGAGAACAAAAAGGGTAACTACATTTGTTATATTGTTCTGCATTGTTTTCATGCAGACATGAGTGGAAAACAATATATAACTTTAATTCTCCTCTCATGGATAAGGAATGGGAAACCAAAAGAAACGGATAACATCATTATTATTCTAGCATCGCTTTTATTTAGAAAGAGGAGGTTATGAAGTCTCCTCTCCTGCCGATTCACTAAACAAAGAAAGAGGGTGAATCAGAGTTGGGAATATATGTAGGATTCTCCCAAAAGTGAGTAGACAATATTGGAGGTTATCTCTTAATCGGACTATCTTTACTCGTTCATTTGTTTTGTACATTTCCTACCAAAAAACAAGGTTAATACCAAACTTAAAATTAATTTTTAGCGAGTGAGGGTGAAGGTAAACAAAGAACAGAACGAAATGAGGAGATTTTCCTAAGAGTGTAAATTATCCATAATTCATTCGGACATACTAACAAGACTTTCTTATTTCTTATCTATTTACAATTTTAGTAAATACAATGGTATTAGCCATTAAACAATTCTATTTTCTTTTTTAACATATACACTATACTTAACGTAACCATAACGGATAACAAGAAATTCTTCAAGTTTGATACATTGTATATAATATCAAGAAGATACATTATGTATTGCAAGGGATATATATTTGCCAATAACTATCTTAAAAGATTGGTAAAAATAGGGACCCTTGATTTTTTAATCTTTTTTTTTATTTTTGTCCCGTTTGATTACAACTTAATCTTAAGGATACATAGTTTTTTAATTCTCGAATTAACTAACTATCCATATTCTTCTTCTCCAATATTTTGTCTTCATTTAATTTCTACTGTGAAGATAATCCTTTGTATACCCGATTAATTGTGAATTTAGTGCCTTTTTACTTTATTAAGAACAAAATAGGCACTACGTGGTGTCTTGCCCTGTGGCCTCCTGAAGTCTGACTCTTGTTAAACCTGCATACTAAGCCTAATAAACTCGTTTAACTTTCTCAATTCAATTAATTAAGAATTAGTTAAGGTGTATTAATTACTCATTTATTGTTACGTCAAGTTGAACGAATGATTGTTCTCATATAAAAATAATAAACTGATGTAATTAAAATGTGCCTTCTTCAATTTAAAAAAAAAAAAATAAAATAAAAGTTAAAGCGCCCGAAAATGTTGCCCTTATTCTAAGCATGATAATACAAAAGAGAGAGAGAGAGAAAAAAGTAACTACTGGTCGAGGGCATATTTCCCTTTTAGTCGACGCTGCCGTTCCAAATGGACATCAAAATTCCCAATTTAAGAAATAGGCCCACTATTGATTTTTTAATCCATGCTTACCTCCCGGAAAACAAAAAACAACCTGAGAAGTAAACAATATAATGCTTAGAAAACCTGCACAAAATTTTGTAATTTATTGTATCGTGTGAATTGTTATGTTTAGTCAAGTTAAGGTTTATTATACTCTATTTTAATAAAGGAAAATTCAAATACAATAAACATGACAATTCTAAGAAATAAATTTAAAAATAAAGTGAAAACGTTTCAAAATACATTATCTATTCGTTTAAAAGAATTTTATGACAATAGTATATGGAAATTGTTTTAATAGTTTTATAACGTCAAAAAAAAATACCGTGATTTAAAGTCAATTATTTTCTCAATTAGGACAATTGAAAATACAAAAAAAATTTTAAAAAAAATGTGATAAGAAGCGTAGAATTTTTTTGAAAGTAACATCAAAAAATACACATTTTTAACAATAAAATATTATGGTTTAACAAGTATTTTTTTTTATCTTACAATAAGCTAATAATGTAATCATTATGATGTCAGCGTCTCCCATAACGTGGCTCTTAATAAAAATAATGGAAAATATTGGAGATTTCAAATCAAATGTCGTTATTTCTCCTCATTTTCTAAGCAAGATTCAGGGCCCGGTTAGACAAAGGCATTGATGAAAACTTTCCATACAAAAATTGTAACAATAATGGTTATAAATGATCTTTTGTTTTATTATCCCTCCCATTGGAGATTTTATTTTAAATTTTTTGAAGAAATTGTTAGCATGCATGCAGGAATGTGGCTAGGATTAAACAATTTTAAATGGCGGTCGGGTTTTATTTTCAAAATCCCCCCTTTGAACTAAATATTTCATTTCCACTTACATGACTTTCATCTGGTAATTAAACAAATTCTTATTTAGAGAGATCCGATGAAAAAACAGTGTAAGGAAAGTGAGTAAGACATATGTCATTGTTTACATCACCAACACCTTTCGCTTTTAATAAATGAGACTGCGAAAAATATCATGAAGAAATTAAGTATGTTACTTATTAATTTTTTCTATCTAACCTTTCCAATCGCAGTTTAACCTCCGGATGAAACATAATTTCTTCACTTGCTCGTTTAATCACATATGTTTTTGACTGAGTGACACAAAAATAGTAGATACTTTCACGCTTGGTTTAAAGATAATTGAACCCTGGACAACGTGCTAAAAAAGAATCACTTGGAGAAATTTCCCACATGGTTAATTGAACCTTAACAAACGTGCAATTCAAGATAAAGGATAAGACACTTAGATGTTTAATCATAAGTAATAACACAGGTTTTAAACAGTTTAAAGATAAGAATTTTATTGTAAACCGAACATGTGACATGAAAAACAGGGGATTCTGAAAAATACTTAAAAAAGCACACACAGCCTTGGAAAATAGAGATATACAAAATTTGATATACATTTAACCAAGTTCATGACAAATTATAGTAAAACTAACAGTTACTTATCTCAAGGTAATAAGCTCAATACTGATTAATCAAAAAACCTCAAACCAAACAACAATATGTTTTTATTTATTCCATTAATTTGTGGGATGCAAAATTTTGATAGAAATTATGATAGTAATCCTGAACATCAAGAATTATATTGTCCCAAATGTCATAATTTTAGTGTATCACCAATAAAGAGAAGAGAATTTTTTGCATTTTATTTTGTACCAATTGTACCTGTTTATTGGGGGAAACAATTAAAATGTTCAATCTGTAATTGGAGACAAGATTTTAAATCTGATGAAGAATTACAAAGAGTTGTTGATGAACAGAAAAATTATAGGAATAATCCAACTTATACTACTCCACACTATTAAAATATTTGTAAATTAGATATTTCTCTCATGTAATGTAATATATATCATTTTATATTCTTTTTACTTTTCTTTCAATTTTAATTTAATTTAATGCATTATATATTTAATATTTGTTTTTTTTAAAATTCTTTATATGTATTTATTTTACCTCCAAGCTGGCCTTGAATTTGTTGAGTTATCTGATACATGATTAGATAAACCAGAACTAGTTTTAGATCTACCAAAACTTATCTTGGATGTTTTGTTATTATTGAGGGTATTATTATTACTAGATGTACTAGGTTTTGTATGGTTATTTATATTATTCATTGAACTGGATCTGGACACTGTGCTTTGTTTATACAATCTATCAAATACAGAACCACCACCATCTATAGAATTGGTATTACTACCTGTACTTTTCACTCTTCTATCAGTTAATCTTTTATTTGTGTCTTGTGTTAGTGATGATAATTTAGGTTTTGAACTTGGTGGATTCATTTTATTTCTTAAATTTGATGATGTGGAAACAGATCTAGACATGGTTCTATTAGGTTTTTCATTTGGATCTGGTGGTATTCTTAATTTTTGTGGTTTAATCTTTGAATGCAAATTTGTTGAACCATCAGATTTTTTCATTCTATTTAATGAATTAAATGTTGGTCTTAAGAAACTTGGAGGTTCTAATGGTTTTTGTGGTTTGGTAATTGGTGTAGTCTTGATTTTACTCTTTGTAATACTTGAATCGTGATGTTCACGTACACCATTACCAACCAATGAATTTCTTAATCTTAATCTTCGTATTCTTCTTGTAATATCAAGAATTGGTGGTGGAGTACTTAAAATATTTGGTGTAGTTTTCAATCTTTTAATTGAACTTGAATGTAATTGTTCTTGTTGTGAATTTTTCTTTGATGGTGTCTTATAAAGATCATTTGTCACCGTATTACCATTTTCATATTTCACAGGATAATGTGATTGAACTGAATCCATAGTTCTAAATTGTGAATCATGAGATATATTAAATCTTTGACTAAAAGATTGATTAGTTGAATGACCATTTTGTACGTTTGTTGTTATTGTTGAATTATGATGTGTCAATTGTTCAAATTTTGCATTTGTTCTTGAATCTAATTCATTCAAAACTGAAGACCCCAGTCGTTGTGATACACCCAGCGTATTTATTAAATGATTATTATTACTTGTCACGTTCGATGATTCATTATTATTTGATGTATTATTATTATTATTATTATTGTTATAATTAGTTAATCCTTGTTGATCCATTCATTAATATGTTCATTAATAAGTAATGACTCAATCTCTGTATATATCAATTTACAATGGATATATATCACTTGTACTGTATATTTTACTGTATAAAGCTTTAAAGTTGATCGTATGTTTAATTTAAACTTTGTTTTGTTTATAAAATTCATTTTTTCAAAATATGATGTGAAAAAAAAATTATATAAAATACAGTAGTAGTGATTATGAAAAAAAAAATAAGTAATTAAAGTTACATTACATATACATATACATTTATTTGATTATTATATATAAAACACTGTAAAATATTCACATATAGTGATTTTTTTTATACCCAATAGCGATAAGTGATAGAAATTTTAGAAAACCATTTTTTTTTTTTAAATTTTTTTTTGGTTAATATTAATATTATTATTTTAGATTGTAGTATATTTTGATTTATTGTTTTGCTTTTATTTATTTATTTACTTGATAGTTTAGCAAGTAAAGAAACAAAAAAGAATGGATACAAGCTATGCAAAATGAAGACAAAAACTGAAAATATAGGATTTGGAACTGTACAGATGAATTGGAAATAAATAAACGATAATAATTTAAGTTGACAATGTAGGAGAATAGTAAGAGTGGTGGGGGTGAAGTAAAGGTTATTAATTTTTTGAAGCAGAAGGATCTGTATCACTACCCATATCTTCATCTTCATCAGTAGTTAATTCCATGGTGACATTATTATTATTATTATTACGATTAATATTAATACGACTAATTCTTAAATTTTCTGAATTTTCTTTTGCAATACGTCTTTCAATTTCTGTTTCTAAATTTCTTAATAACATTGATTCAGCTAATTTAACTTGTTTCATCGAATTACCAATAATAGTAAATAATCTACATGGTTCACCATGTTCATTAAATTTTTGATCATGTTGAATTTCATTTGGATCATTTTTTTCAATTAAGATTCTTGTCTTTGTAAATTTTCTTAAATTTGCAATTCTATTACCTTGACGACCTACAACTGCACCAACATAAGTTTCTGGAATTAAAACTTGTAATTGTGAATTTTCTATACTATTTGTATTATCTAAATTTTGAGAATTACGATTATTTGTGCTATTGTTGTTGTTGTTGTTATTATTATTACGATATGAAGAGTTTGAATTTGTTGGATCAATTGGATTTTTTAAATGTGGGAAATAACGTCTTTCACTTGAAAAAGTGATATCAACATCTTGAATTAAAATTTCACTAATATCAATTAAAGTATTTGCTACAGAACCTGAAAATCCTTGAATTTCCAATACACGTTCACTTGAATCAGGTAAAAAATCTCTTGATGCTACAATCTTAACACCATGTTTATCAATTAAACTTTTTATAGTTTGTCCACTTTTACCAATAATTGATGATAGATGTGAATTTAGAATAATTAATCTTAAAGTACCAATTTTAATTAAATTTGATTGATCATTACCAGAGATTTCCATTGATGATGGTGGTGGTAAGATATGATTTAAGAAATGGAAATGATATTTTTTGGAGATCAAATCTGTATCTTCATTAATTAAAGTCATAACATCAGCTAAAGCATTAGCCACATTAATTATTGTCCCAGCACATGACAAGATTCTATCTGAACAACCTGGAATCTTTTCTGAAATCCCGATTTTAACATTATTATCATTACGGATCTTATCAATTGTAGAACCCTTTGTACCAATAATTTTAGCAGCTTCTGGTAAAGATAATAATACTCTATGATTGATTGCAGATTGTAAAGCGATTGAAGAATCATTTGATGCAGTATCATTATTAATAAAAGTAGTCATGAGTATGTGTGTATGTATGTATGTGTGATTGTGAGTATGGGTATGTGTGAGTATGAGTGTGGATGACTGTGTGTGGGTGTATCAGTTGAACTAATAATGAATCCTTGTTTTTTCTTTCTTAAACAAAAAAAAAAATTCTTATTTTATTTTTTTTACCTATTTATTCGGTGTAAAAAATAACAAAAAATGGGATGAAAAATTTAATAGCAGTGGAAAAACGTAGTACTACAAAATATTTAAATAATGAGGGGTAGTGAGGTTATTGAAAATATATAAGACATTTCTGTTAAGGGATGGATTACGAATAATTAATAATGCGGGAGTAGATATAGATATATATGTATGTATTAGATTAATTGCATTGTATTATAATGGGCTGTTTTAAGTTCGGTGGGAGGGGCGGGGTGACGAATGGGCAAGGGATAACTTCCCACACTTAGCTATACGTAATCTCTCGAGCGCGTGGTGTAAAGCTACTTGCCATAATGATACTCTAAGAATAATATAATATAATATACAGGATAGTCGATCTATATTAACAGTGTCACGTGCGCGGTTACAACCGGGTAACATTGCCACTCTACACACACACTCTCTTTCTCAATATATATATTGGTAGCTAACACTCTACACTGTAACACTGTCATAAGTGTATCACTCTACACCGTAATGCTTACTCATCTTATTAATCAACAATTATTGCTCACTCTAAATAATACAATTATCGGACACCCTCCACGGAACAACAAGCCGAGCGAGTGTCCGAGAACATGGCATTTGTTTATTTTCTATTTGTCATATTATTATATTCATATTATCATTTATCTCTACTGTTTTCCGCACTGTTTTTCTTTTTTGCTCCCACCCCTCCTATAATCTATTTATTTCTTTTATTATAGGATTTTCTGATTAATCATAGGATGACAAATTACTTATTTGATAAGTTTGTTATATATAAACTGTTGTTTTGATATTTTCATTCTTACTCCTCTGTTACTCTCTACCCTCAAACAAATCAAGTACAACAAACTTATTCCCCTTCGTTTATATATAGCAATAAAACAATCAATATGACAACTTCTACCGATTTACCAAAAGTCTTTTGTGTCGCAAGAGCAAGAATCCCAACTACACAAGGTCCTGATATCTTTTTACATCTTTATTCAAATAATAAAGATAATAAAGAACATCTAGCAATTGTATTCGGTGAAGATATAAGGTCTCGTTCTCTATTTCAAAAAAGATCTCCAACAGAAACACAACAAGATAGAATGATTAGAGGTGCGTATATTGGTAAATTATACCCAGGAAGAACCATTGCTGATAAAGATGATAGATTAGGTCTTGAATTGAAATTTGATTCTCACACTGGTGATTTAATCTATGACCCTGAAACAACATGGGATGGTCAACATAATGATACTTTAGTTAGAATTCATTCAGAATGTTATACTGGTGAAAATGCTTGGTCTGCACGTTGTGATTGTGGTGAACAATTTGATCGTGCAGGGAAATTGATCGCATGTGATCATGAACCTGAAACTGGTATTAAAGGTGGGAATGGACATGGTGTTATAGTATATTTAAGACAAGAAGGTCGTGGGATTGGTTTAGGTGAAAAATTAAAAGCTTATAATTTACAAGATTTAGGTGCTGATACTGTTCAAGCTAATGTTTTGTTAAACCATCCTGTCGATGCTAGAGATTTCTCCATTGGGAAATCTATCTTATTAGATTTAGGTATTAATAATGTTAGATTATTAACAAATAATCCAGATAAGATTGAACAAGTAGAACATGAACATGTAATTAAATGTGTGGAAAGAGTTCCAATGGTACCAATTCATTGGCAAAATGAAAATGAAGGGATTGATTCAAAAGAAATTGAAGGTTATTTAAGAACTAAAATTGAAAGAATGGGTCATCTTTTACAAAAACCATTGAATTTACACACATCTACAACAAAACAATAATTAAATTAATGACTCTCTATAAGCATAATATACCATCTGCATGTAATATAAATAAATATATATATCTTCTTTATACAACTATTCTAATTCACTGTTAAATATACAACAACCATCACAAATAAATATATTCAGAAGTGTTTAAAACAAAAAAAAAAACGAAAGTAGCGAAAGATGCAGAAATGCGAATATATATTAGTAAACTAATAAAGAACTAATAAATGTATAAATTACTTATATAGAGAAAATATTGTATAAATTTTAAGAAGCTCAATAGGAAAACTCTAATAAATGTTTTCTTACTGATTCATTAATAGTAGCAATCACATCATGTGATGTACTATCTATTATATAACTTTGTTGATTCTTATTAGGTGATATAATAGTATTATATCTTTTATCATGAGAATTTTTAATAAAATCATTATAACCTTGAACAGTAGTAATATCAATCATTTTTTGTGTGTTTGTGTTTGTGTGTTTGTATTAATTTGTTTGTTTTTGTTAGGGATTACAAACCAAATAATGAAAAGAGAAAGATATTAATCTTAACAAGAGTTTAAGAACAAATCAACCATTTATATATAATTAAAACAGAGATATAGATATATCAAATATTGGAGAAATACTAAATACATTACGTTATAATCAAAATTTTTAATGACTCGGTAAAGCACACCCTGTTTAAGTAAATAAATTTTCTTATCAATAACTTAAAATGTCTCCACATTAAAGTGTCTCAAATTTCTATTACTTTCTATATTAAATCTGACTAATCGGTCTTTATCAAATTGTTATTATTATAATAATAATACAATAATGTCATCACTTAATTCGATCTCTTTACCCAATTGGGTAAAAACTTTTAAGTTTAAGCCGCGGCTTATCACATTTTCATTTTTTCCTTTTTTCTCCTTGTTTTTCTGAAATTTTCTTTGTGATTCCGCGGGAAAGGGAGAAGTGTAACGTGATTCACTCACTCCTTGTTTGAGTGATTTTGCTCCGTGGAACTTTAAATTACCGCGGTGGATTTACCCTTGTTTATTTGTAACCTACCCTGGGGTTAAAATGCAAATAGCCCTCGCAATGTAACACCCGGGTAAGTACAAACCCTAGAAATCTCGAATTTACGCGTAAAATTAATATTGAAATTTAAGATGTATTTACACAAACATCAATTTGAATATGATGATGATGACATAGAAACAAGTCTCACTAACACATTGAGATCTATAGAAATAAACACATCACATTTTACTCAACATTGAATATATATATATATATATCATAAACATACAGTTTTACGATTATATTCAGGTAAGAGTATATTGTTAAAATGTCAAGTATAAAGGATAGTAATAATAATAAATTAAGAAATCAATTTATTGACATTTATGAAAAGATTTCAAATGATAAATTAACCATTCAAGATAAATTAACCATTTTAAATAAATTTAAAGGTCATGTTAAGAAAGAATTAGTTAATCCAGATTTTATTCAATCATATTTTAAAACTTTATTATATGTTCCAATTTATATTCAATCAAATCAATCACAATTATATGTTAATGATATTGATACTGTTAAGACTTTATTATTAACTTCACATTCTGCATTGTCTTATTTAGTTAAACGTGTATCATATCAATCACCAAATTCAATTAATAACACTTTAGTTAATAATTTACTTTCATATTTTATTAATATTCAAGATATTATTACTAATAACCAATTAAATAATCAATCACAACAACAACCACTGCATAACTTAGGAAAAAAATTCTGGTTATTATCAAATAAAGCCATTGAAATATTATATTTAACTGTACCATTATTTGTAGAAGATTCATTATTGAAATTTTTCAATATGATTAATGAATCTGATGATCAATTAATTATAAATTTAAATAATAATCATTTGAAATATCTACTTTTAATTATTGATGATTTAACAAGAATTAATTTACAAAGTAATAATAAAAATAGTAATAGTACAATATTCTTAGAAATTTTCCTACCACATGTCATCACTTTATTAAATAATCATAAAATTTTAAACCTTTTAAACGCGAATGATGATAATATGATATTAATAATGCAATTGATTAATGATATTTTAACCAAATATTTGAATAACATAGTTTTTGATGAATTCAAATCAAAATTAAATAATCAAGAAGTTATTAAATATTTTATTAACCCCATCATAAACAACAACAATAATGAGGAAGATAAGAAACCTGATATTAATAATACAGAGGCAACTCCTCCCACAATCTTATTCGATTTAGAAACGGAATATAACTTATTGTTAAATGATTATAAAGCACCACAACTATCAAACTTAATAAATCAATCCCATTTGAAATTTAAATCAAAATATAATAATATCACATTATTATCTCATGAATTAACTACTTTACTAATACCATTCCATGATCTTAAAGAAACTGAATCAAATTGGAAGGCAAGACAAGCTAATATTATTACTATACGAGAGAAATTTATAATTAATGAACAACTTATTAAAGATAATAAAGATGAAATGGTTTTATCATTAAGAGATATCAATTTCATTGAAAATATTTCAAGAGCAATCTTATCATTAAGAACCTCTTTATCATTAAATTCTTGTCAATTATTAAAAGAATTATTAGAATTATTATGTGATTCAATGAATATGTCTCTTTTAGATCAAATTTTTACTCTTTTGAAACAACTTTTATCATCTACAAAGAAAATTTCATCACAAATGGCATTACATTGTTTAATGATTATGTTTATTTCGATTAATGAATTTCATAATAAATTATTTCAAAATGCTTTTATCCTTATAAATGAAAAGAGTATTATTCCAAGAAATGCTTCTACAATATTGCTTAGAATATTTATTATTAAATTTGGTAAGACAACCAAATTAGATAATAATTTGTTATATATCGAAGAATGGTTAAAGAAAGGATTAGCAGATGCACAAATTATTGTGAGAGATTCAATGAAATTAACATTTTGGTATTTTTATAAAGCATACCCTGAACAAGCCAAGACATTGTTACATAACTCATTCTCATCACAATTGAAAAAATCATTGGAATCATCTATACCATTACATTTATCCATCGATTATGCTAATCCATCCTCTGCAGATTCAAATGCTTCATCTTCGAATAACTCTAGAAGATCAAGTTTATTAAGTGCTCATTTCCAAAATAGCATTAATAAAAGAAAATATCCAAGTTATGCGCAACCAACTCAATCATCATCGATTTTACAAAAGATTAATAGTGCAAATCATAGTAATAATAATTCTCCAGGATTAAGATCAACAAGTGACAATATTAACCATTCTAATGAACACAGTAACAAAAGATTTAAATCAGGTAATAATAGAATTGAAAATAATCCATTGATGAGAAGAAAAGTCAGTGCTCCAGTGAGACAGAACAGTAACAATGCATTCTTAGATAATGATAATACAAGTCAATTTGATATTACTGATGAAATTAATAGTCCACATTCAAATTCTTTAATTAAGAAATATTTAGAAAACCCATCATCCAGTCAAGCGGCTACCCCACAAGTAAAGAATAATATAACTGATCAAAAGAAGACTGTTATGAGCCCTGAGGATGAATCACATAAGATCATATTATCGTTTGAAACACATTCTAAGAATAATACTAACAAATCTGATAAATATAAATATTCTATTCAATTATTACAAAACTTTTTATTACGTCAGTCTGATAAAGAATTAATAGAGAAAACCAGTTCCACTATTACACCACAAATTAGAGAAATAATGCTCAAAAATCCAATTGAGTTGAAAAATTTGCTAACAATCCCAGTTTTTGTACAATCTGTTCCTTTGAAATTTATTATTGAATTATACTCTATATGTAACCTTAATGTTGCAGATGTTATCTTACATTTAAATATTCAGGATTCAAACAAATTTGTTGACGATATTTCCACATTATTCCATGATCTTACTTCAGAATATACAGATAAGGATATTTCCTTCTATTACATGAAGTATAGAGAGAAGATATTTAATTTCACATTTATTTTATTAACTGATTTACTTAAAGGTGATGGTAAGGTCCAATTAACTGATTCTGGTTTTAAACTATTACTAAATCAAATCATGGATATCTATGGAAACGAATTTGATAATAGATTATATTTCAATTTAATGTTCCAACTTTATTGTCGAAGCAAGACACCTGTGTTAGAAAACTTGATAACTTTAAATTTAGTCTCTAAGAAATTGAAAATATCCAATGAATTACAACAAAGAGATCCTTCATTTGAATTACCAAGTTCCAAGAAGTTACAAGAACTCAAAAGAAAGGAAAAAATTGAAATTGATTCTACTGAAGATGTTTTCACTATTAAAGATCATGATGATGATACAAATGTGAAACGTTACATGGAAATGACTATGGTCAATCCATTTAAACAAAATGGGTCATTAGATGCAACAATGATGAATAATCGTATCCAAGAAGCCATGGTTAAACATGAAGGTAATGAAAATGACACGGCTTCACATACCATTGATAATACAGAAAGTAAACTTTCTCAAATGACTAAAGTTATTAGTGTTTATCAAACCGCAGATTCATTAAAATCTAGCAATCCAAAATCGTTAGGCGATGTTAAAGAAGAAGGTGAGATGGATCCAAAACAAGAAGACATCGATTTGAGTGATATATTTGCCAAAAAGAGACAAATAAATGATTCTAATATGATTATGAAAAAGGAGGATAAACCTCAGCGTAATGGATCAGGTAATATCGATCTAAGAAATGAAGACGATTTTAAAACAGAACAAGAACACACTGTGAAATTTAGTACAGATCCTCCCAAAGTTATAAATGATGAGTTTGTTGTCTCGGTAAAAGAAAATCAAGATGAAGCTACAAACGAAGAGGAGGATGTCAATGCACCAATCGAAATTAGATCCCCTGAATCCACTATGAGGACGGTGTTAAAGTCTACTAATGCAGAAGTGCAACCTCGCATTAAGAAAGAAGAACCTTTGCAAATTACTAGAGAAGCTGATTCTACGAACAGTTTTTCTCTGATTAATAGCATACCTTCAGATTCATTTGCTTTTTTTGAATTAAATACAATACTTGCAGATGAATATAGTTCACCTTCAGAACTTAGGGCTAATAACGAATTCCAATTCACTCATCTTTTAAAGGCAGTTAATAGAATTAAAAGTGGGACATTCACTATGAAACATTTGATTTATTTGGTTGAACCGTTTATTAATCTTACAGCCAGTAGCACAACTTTAATTAAATGGCTAAGAACAGATGGTGGGTTTGCCACCTTACAAGAAATATGCTTAATGTTATTAAGGTCCACTGATGAAACCATTTTAATACCAACAAATATGACTAGTAAAGCATTGATATTGTTACAATGTCTTATTATATCAAATGATTGGATAACTGACACTGAACCATTATCTTCTAACTTCATCACCGAAGTATGGAATCAGTTTGTTTTATTAATTGGCAAGTTATTTGATTACAATAATGAAATATATATTCTTTTGGTGGAATCAAGACAATTGCTGATCAAATTTAGGCATTTTACTTCAAAGGATGTGACTAGAATATTAAATAAGTTACTCTTCATTGTTTATGAACATGAAAAGGATGAATCTAACAACAAACAAAATAATCAAGATTTAATTGACGTCTCAAATAAAAAGAAGGGAATGGTTGGATCCTTCTTATTGGGTACCCTATCAGATATTCTCAAAGATTATAGAACCCGCAGTGATCAACTAGATTTAATTATTAAGAAAAATCAATTTTCTGAAATCATTCAATCATTAGGCTCATTTACTGAATTAGAACTAACTGAGTGGAGATACGAAAGTTGTAATGTACTTTCCAGTGTCTATTATATTTTAAGCCAGATTCAAACTACACCTCAACAAGAGATAGATGACATGTTTGGTATCCTCAACAGTTTTTCGTATAGGTTAATTAAATCCATGGCTTCGAGCCGAGGTAATGGGACATAGGTCCATTTTTGAAAGGCATACTTTTAACAACTATATTGCATATATACATAGTACATACTGATACAACAACATAGAAAATTTTGTATAACTTTTTAATTTTCTTCCTTTGGGCGGCTCTTCGGATTAGGAGGAAATATTTTGTGTACGTTTTGTTTTGTTATAAAATCGCCCATCTCGATTTGAGACGCGTAACTTAAGATTTTTCTTTTTTTAAGATTTCATTTTAAAGCAGAGAGGACTATTTTACGTGTTTGTAAACTATATTTTAAAGGTAACACCACAGCGACGTCAAAGTATCAATCCATAAATATTATAAAGTTAATCTATGATGTCTGATAATGACGAAATTTCTCAATATTTTGGGCCAGAGGCTACCCAACCAGAAATCAATTCTGCTTTGAAAAATTTAACTAAAATACACGCTATCTCTGCAGACGATTTATTCATCAAATGGGAACAATTCTCTCAAAATGAAAGACATGAAACCAGTACAATCCTTTCTACCACCAATGTGGATCAATTTAAAAACTTTTTACAATCTAAAATGGAAAAGCTTGCCAATTCTGTGGGGGATCATTCTTTATACAGTATTGGTAGTAACAGTACGCCATCATCTGCAATTAAGAAACCAAAAAATATTAGACCACTTAATGGGGGTGGAAGTTCTATGTTTGGGTTCAAGAAGTCCCCAATGGTAAACAAAAAACGTAAGTTACAAGTTAAGAAAGAAGTTGATCATTCCGGTGATTTACAATTTAAAAGTGAAGGTGACAGTTCTTTTGCCAATGATTCAGATATCAAACAAGAATCTTCAATTAAAGCTGAATTATCCATTAAACTTGAATCCACTCCAAGCACCCCCTTCTCTTCTAGTCAAAAAAGAAGTGTAAGTCCAGGTAGTATTGTGGATTCTTTAAACCCACAAAATATGGATGTTGCTCCAGGTACTTCTGAGGAAAATGAAAGTCATATTAAGATACAACCATACTATGATCCATCCAAATATAAGTTCAGAACCATGAGACAAAAAATTGTTGATTCTTCGGATGTCTTAGATGAACAAATCGAAATTGCTAGTAAATTGATCCAAGAAAACTATAAATTGTCTTCCTCTGATTTTGGCGATCCAACAATCCAATCTCAAACTGAAATTTACACCGTGGGTAGAATTGTTCCAGACTCTCCTGCAGCAGAAGGGTTTTTAAATATTGAATCTTTATCCTTAGAAACATCTCGTATAAGTGGGGTAGGGAGAAGAATAAGGCTTAATTTTGAAAATATAGAAGAAATATCATTATTTTCTGGCCAACTTATTGCTTTGAAAGGTAAAAATGCCAATGGTGAATTCTTTTTAGTCGATGAAGTTTTGAACTTACCATATCCAGATGCCCCTGTATCTACTGAAGAAGATATTATTGACTATCAAACTTTACTAAACAATAATTCATCCAAGATTGTTGTTACTTCGGGCCCATATATTCCAGAAAATGCATTCGATCTATCCCACCTTACAAACTTTGTTGAAAAGGTGAATGACGATATTAAACCTCATACTATAATTATGCTTGGACCATTTATTGATGTTACAAATACTATGGTGATGAACGGTACATTACCTGAATTTCCAGGGCTAAAGGTTCAACCAAAAACCTTAGATGAAGTTTTTACCAAGATTCTCACTCCTATATTGAAAACTATAAATACGACCATCCAAGTCGTATTGGTTCCATCTACAAGAGATGCATTATCCAACCACGCCTCGTACCCACAAGATTCGTTTGATAGAAAATCTCTTCAATTACCAAAAAATTTTAAGTGTTTTACTAATCCATCAACTTTCCAACTTAACGAAACATACTTTGGTTGTTCAAACGTTGATATCTTCAAAGATATGAAGGAAATTATCAAAGGTGGTGAAACATCTGCCCGTAACAGATTTGATAGAATTGCTGAACATGTTCTTCAACAACGTAGATTTTATCCTTTGTTCCCCGGTGGAATAAAAAAAATTACACTAACAAATGGTGACAAGAAATCATATAGACATATTTCAGGCGCAGACCTAGAAGTAGCATATTTAGGTTTAACTGAATTCGTAGGGAATACCGCTCCAGACGTGGTTATCATTCCATCAGAAATGAATGCTTTTGCAAGAACTATTAAGAATGTCCTTTTCATCAACCCTGGGAAATTTGTGAAGCCAAGAGGTGCCAAGGGTACTCATGCCCAAATATCGATAGCCTGTCCTACAACAGAAGATGATAGTCTGACAAAAGTGGGTGCCGATGAGATTTTATATCTTCATAACACATGGAAACGTTCTAGAGTGGATATTGTTACTAACTGATGAACGGATTATTCAACGATTAATATTAAATGTACTACTAGGAACAGCTGGACTATATATGGATTATATAAAATTAGACATGTTATAAGATAGATCAATGTCACAATTTGTGTTTAATCTTTTTGACTATATTTTTGATGGAAGAACGACGAGAATGTGAGTTTTCATTGTTCAATTCTGGTTCTTCTCCATCATTTAGACTTTTGGATTTATTGGATTTGTTCGACTTATCAGAAATAACAGATTTTCTTCTAAGAGAAAGAGAGTTTCTTATATTACCAATGTTATTCAGTGGAACTATAACCTCATTGTCTTTCTGTTCGTCACGTTCACTTGGTAATCTTAAAGGTGTAATTGGAACTTCATCCCTATCTGCTTTTACAACAGTTGCCGCTGCCTTTGTTGCAAGTTCTCTACTATCAAGTGAACGAACTGGTGCCATCCCCTTAGTGGAAATATCGATAGGATTTCTGAATCTCTCCTCCATCACTTCATCAATATCGTTTTCAACAACATCTTCTTTACCTAGAAGTCTTGGAGATCTATTAACTTTAGTTAAAGGGTCAACATCGGAATTCGATCTCTGTCTGCCTGTTCTTGAGTTATAATTCCTAGAAGTTGGGATATTGTCAGGTAAGGTTGCTCCTGCAGTGCTTGATTTTTCGAACCCACTGGATGACCTTCTTTTGGTGGGGGTAGTGTTAATAATTCGAGGTTCATTAATCACCTTAGTAAATTTTGGTGAGGAATGAATCTTTTCTTCAGTTTCATCTTTCTCCATCTCAAAAACTTTATTATGTGGTGGCTTAGGTGAAACCTGAGGAGTCTTCTTTGTAAATCCATAGATATCCTTTGTTTTCTCGACATCTTCTTCTTTTATTGAACTCATGCTTGGTTTTCTGGTTCTTTTAACAGGAACCTTTAACTTCTCCTTCTTTAATTCATTTTCGATCTCAGCCATGTATTTGTTGGTTTCCAACGACACTTCTAGTAAATTAGTCTTCTGTGGTAACTTTAATGCATTAACAGGAATATGGCCTGTCTTCGGAGTTTCCTGGGCGGTTATCAAAACTTTGCAAATAATTAGGTATACAGAGAAACCAAGATGCTCCATAACTACTGCAAAAGCTAGAATTGTATACCAGTTATATTGGAATGGGTAAAATGTATACCAAAGATCTCTTTTTTCAAAAGAATTTGTTTGTCCAATACCAGGTAATTTACAATTTGAATACATCATTGTTAGAGTTGGAGCAACCACTAAGGAAAGTATTAGAATACATTCAGTGATAATATTCCAAGAATCAGCAGGAGAATCTTCTCCTCTGAAATCATCATCTACCTCAGAACTTTCAGTATTATTAGGAAATGAAATCGGGGTACATTTCTTTATAGCTCTCCATAAATCTAATTTTAACATAATTAGATTAAATATTAAGAAGAAAGCAGGGGCTAGTGGCCAAATAACAGAGAACATGGTAATGTACCCAAATTGAATCACCAATTTTTTCATTCCCTCATCAAAATCAAATTGACCCCACTCATTATTTTTGAGAAAATTAACGTATTCCCAAACTTTAACATCCCTGTGGTGAGTTGATTTAACACGTTTTCTTAGCTTTGAATAGACTGAATCTTCTTTTTCATTACCGCTCCTCTTAAGATTTAAAATATTTAATCCTAAAGGTAACAAATTCTCCATTGCAATGGCGACCACTTGGTTTGTTATGGTGAAATATAATATTTGATCTCTATATCTCTTAACATTGACAATAAAATCCTCTTGTTTTAATGGAATATGGAACTTTCCAGTTATCAGTGAAATATTTTGTCTTTCTTCATTGGTAAACTTATAACCAAAAGGCAAATAAAGAAACAGAGTGATTATCAATGGCATGTAACTAATGAAAAAGCTGAGAACAAAATTCTTCTCAATAATTGACTTGTTTGGATTAGAACCATTTTCCCATTTCACAAATTTGTTTACGAACACTATATTATAGATTATTGATAAAACTGGAGTAAAGGTACAAAGTAGTGCTGTAGGAATTAAAGAAAGTAAACTAACCAGAGGGCCTGAGTATAATTGGGTAATTAAGATTTCAATCCCAAAACAAAGTAGTTGAAAAGAAACTAAGGCAGCAACAAACAGAAGAGTGATTGGGATAAAACAGCATTTTTTTATAATAACTTTGGAGTGGTTAGCATATTTGATAGTTCCATTTCTAGGTTGAAATAAGGTTGCTTTGTGAACACCTCCTAATAAGTCGATATAGTGCTTCTTACGTTTATAGATCCAAGTAGCAGTGAATAAAACGGACCAGACAAATAAACAAAAAGTGTAGAATTTATTGAATTCCCAAGGCACACTACCTCTATACCATAATCTTGTGATTATACCAATAATTGAAAGTGGTATTAACCAATGAATATAAAATTTCAAGTAGGCAAAATAAAGGGATTGATCCGGGTTCCCTGTAAGTAAAGCCAACTCTACTAACTCTTTTTCTGTGGGAAGGCCAATTACCTCTTTCTTTATTATCCTTTGTAGGAGCCTATCTAATCGTTTTGATATTCTTTGATCATATAAGGGAATCTGAGAAGTTATAAAGGGTAAACTTTGAGATATAGCATATAAATCGTCGTTCTTAGCTCTGTCAACATCAACCCGGGTAAAGACTAACACAGTGTCAGGTTCAGCGCCGATATGCGTAACTGCCTCTAGACCTCTTATTGATAGTTCCGCCAATAATTGAGCCAGGTTATCCTTGGAATATTTAAGCGAAATGACATAATTGGGATCTAATTGATCCAACGATTTCATATTGATATTTCTAGTATGTGAAAAGTGGTGTTTCTGATATGTTTGATAGTTAATAATATCTCTAATGTTAAAGATATAATTGTTTGATTATATATGTTGATGGTTTATGAGGGTATATCAAGTGATGCTGGTTGTTCTTAATGCATATCCTTATTTCTACCCTTATTTTTGCGAAGGTTGAAAATTATCTTTAAAGGAGTTTCTAAATAAGGCAACCTGGATTTGAAAATGACACAAATTGATACTGGCTGGATAAATAGACAGAAGAGGAAATAGTTATTATTACAAAAGTGTCATCAGACATTCATTTATAAAATGTATATGTTATGTATGTATATGTTATTGTGGAATTTACTCTGAGATGATTTGTTTCAGACAGTCCACGACGTAAGAGGCCAATGGGCCAGCAACAGTTGTCTTACAGGTTATGTTGACTCTCCAATTTGGTTGGCATTGTAACTTCAACAAGCAACCAAAATTACCTTCGGTTTTGGTGTGAATAATGCCAGCTACAAACAAGGTATTGGCAACGTTAGTTTGTTCGATAACGTCAAGACCAATTCTTTTCAAATTCATTTCTAATGATGTTAACATTATGTTAATATCTTGATTCTTATCAATATTTTTCATTAAAATATTCTCCACTTGACATTCTGCATCTTTCCCAAGTGCTTCACCCAAAGTTCTCCAGCGAGTGATGAATTGGGGTAAAGTGACAGCTGACGTTTGATTGGCATTGGTGGATTGAGAGGTAATTGTAGACGTTATTCCAAGGCCTAATTTCAAAGTAACATTGTTCGAACTGCTACCACATTTGAAGAAAATATTTGTTAAAGGACTTTCTTCAATATTAAATGGTTTTCTAATGACAATTTGAAAGTTTTGTTCCACTCTTTTATGTGGCGGGATACTTGAATTCGTTATTGGTTCGACATTTTGAATAATATATTCCGGATTATTTTGAATATGTGCAGCAATCACTTCAGTTGAAAGACCGGTAATATCCCATTCTGTTTGGTTAATATATGTGAAGGAGATTTTTAAATGGAATGGTTCTTGTTGGGTGATACGATAAATAATTTTTATTATGGGTGAAGTATAGAAAATACCTTGCTTATGTAAAAGCATTCTAACAAAACCTTCTCTCCAATTAGTTGATAATCGTTGTTGAGTGTATTTCACATTTAATCCATCACTTTCAAATGTACCATTTTGTGGAATTGGTGTCAATACACCAGTATTTTTTCTAGAAGTTGGTGCCATTGGCGGTTGTTTTATACTCATTCTACGAGCAACAGATGGCTGGACATTTTCAACATTTTGCATTGACTCTGTTAAAGAGGTGGTAGAGGAGTTTTTCAAAGTAGTAATACCGCCATTATCTGGTTCTAAATTACCTAGTCTCTTTAATAATGGGTTGGACATAGTATTAAATGGTGGCATAGGCGCTAATAACATGTTCAATAAATTCATATCCCCGGACATTTTTGAGATTTGAATAATCTTTAAGTACTCGTAAGATCTAGTTTGTAATTCAATATCTAAAGAGTTGATTTCTAGTTGGAAGAATTTGATAATATTAGAACCTAATTGTGGAGCAAATTTGTACAATTGAATCATAGTGGTCAGTATCATTGCTCTGGTTAAATTAGTAACAGTAAAGTATTTCTCAGCAAAAACAGTGAAAAGATTTTCTACAGATATCTTATCCATCACTAAAGGTGGATACTCCCCGAGTAAAAAGGCGGAGGTTTTCACGATATATTCAGAGGTTTGTTTCTCTACCAAATAATTTAATAGGTTGTGACAAGTTATTCTTCTTAGTTGAGGATTATTAACCACAATTTGACATAATCTATACCATAATTCATCGTCATTAAAGGAAGTGTTTATGGTTAGAGATAAAATCTTTAAAGATATATCAATATACCAATTTGGATCAGTGGCATATTTCTCAGTTAAAATTGCAATCTTTACAGATATATTAGATCTAATTTGTGGATCTGAAATATGTTTTGAGTTGAGAAAGAAATTCAATAAATGATCCACAATGGTTTGAACATTATCAATATCCGCAAAAGTGTACAATAAATCAACAATTTTTCTCAAGATTGACATATCTCTTTCCGTATTCATTAAGTGAATAATTAAATCTAAGTTATCATATCTGACAGTATCAATTGCTACTTTCCCGTTTGTAGAACATAATTGAATCAAAGAGTCTAAGGTTAAATATCTCATATTAATCTCACGAGAATTTAATAATTGACAAAGTGCATGAACAGAGTTAACAATAGCTTCATCTGAGGGATCTAGTTTTGTTGCAAATTTAATTAATGAAAATAAAATAGTATTTTGTACAATTCTTTGCATGACATCATTAGAGTTTCTAGTACCAAGACTAACAGCCTCAACAGCACATTTTCTTAATTTGTTTAACGTTTCTGGATCTAACTCTGATGGGTGTAAACACTGTGATTGAGCTTGTAATGTTGTGTTGTTACCATTTGATAATTCATGTGGAGAAGCAATTAATACATTTAATAGAGATACAATTTTTGTAATCAACCATGGATTTGGAATGCCAGCAAACTTATATTCTGAGGGGAAACGATATATGCCAGAATCATTGGTACCAAGAACCACACAGGTATATAAAATATCAGTTAATTGTGGAATAATTCTAAAACAATATGATGGGTCAATATTCTTGGCAATATGTTCAATTAAAGGTAATGCAGTTAGTGTGACTCTATAATTATCAGTATCATCTAATAAACCAATAATTTTTTGAATCCAAACTTGTTTTCTTTGAATATCATCAGTTAAGATTGATAAATTATTTTTTAATAATGCCAAAAATGCTAAAGTAGATTTTTTCTTTAAATATTGTGGTGAAGTTGGAGATCTCACTATTTGAAACACTTTATCGACGATTTCTTCATTAAATGCGAAGTTTGATGATAAACTACCAACAATACCAATAAAGTTCAATGCTAATCCCGTAAAATTGTCGTTATTAGCAGATAAGTCAGCCAATAATCTTGGATAAATTTTGTCACCAATGATGTTAACTACCTTTTCATGTTCAAATAATAATTCTAATATCATGTACCCCATAAATTTTTCAGAGAAATGAGTAGATTTAAGAAGATTTAACATTTCATCTAAACCAAATAAGATATCACTTAATTTTGTCGTGTTGGTTGTAATATAAATGTATGCTAATTTTGCAATATATTTCTTTCTTTGATACCCATCTAATTTGATACTGTTATTATTGTTATTGAAATTTCTACTCCCAGAAGCATTTGGTGCAAAATGTTGCTTGATTTTTACTAATTCGGAATTGATTCTTCTTTCATGATCCTGAGAATGTTGTGATGTTCTTAAATCAGCAATAAAGATTTGTAAACCCTTGATTGTGTTTGTGTTTGTGGTAATCGGATTACCAATGAATGATTTCTTTCTATCCACGTTCATTTTTAAAGAGAAAAGGAAATGGAGGACAGGTTTAAGTTTAAATAGTAGTTGAACCTTTTAGTTCCTTGGCAACAATGGTATATTCACACTAATTAATCTAAATACAGCGTAGATACTTGCTTTATCCTTTACTTCCTTGAATGAACCTTGTTGACAGATCAAATTTCAACGTTATTTCTTTAAATTTCAGATTTCAGATATTGAGATCTTAAGTGAAATAGCGCTTGATAAACAATAGAAAATATAGAAATTTATAAGAATCACAGGCTTTAAGGTGGTTAAAACTAAATAGAGTTGTCATAAGTACAGTATCATAAGTACTGATAATATTTAATAATTAAAACAATTTTTTTAATCAAAACACAAATCACTCTACACCTTTTCCCTCTTGCTTTCCCCATTTTAATCACTGTAAATTGAATCGCCAAAAATGAAAATTTTTGGATTTAAAGCTTTAGAAACGCCAAACTTACAAGTTACAAAGAACAAGTGGAAGGAAGAAAACTGTGCTTGAGAGATCACAAATTCAATTAGTCCAAGAAAAACATATATCACAAACAACTATATAGTAAAATTCAATATGTCCTTGTGGGTGGATAAATACAGACCAAAAAATTTACAAACGCTTTCTCATTCAGATGATCTAACAGAATTCTTAAAATCTTTATCCAAACAACCAAGAGATCTGCCCCATCTTTTACTTTATGGTCCAAATGGGAGTGGTAAGAAAACTAGATGTATGTCCTTATTGGAATCGATTTTTGGTAATGGTGTCTATAGATTGAAGATTGATGTTAGACAATTTGTTACTCCATCTAACAGAAAATTAGAGTTAAATGTCGTCAGCTCCCCTTACCATTTAGAAATTACACCAAGTGATATGGGTAACAATGATAGAATTGTGGTGCAAGAATTATTAAAAGAAGTGGCACAAATGGAACAAGTCGATTTCACTGATTCCAAGGATGGGTTAGCACATAGATATAAATGTGTTATTATTAATGAAGCCAATTCTTTAACAAGAGATGCACAAGCTGCCTTAAGACGTACTATGGAAAAATATTCAAGAAATATTAGATTGATTATGGTTTGTGATTCAATGTCTCCAATCATTGCTCCAATTAAATCTCGTTGTCTTTTAGTTCGTTGCCCTGCTCCAACTGATGAAGAAACTGTTAAAATTCTTTCGGAAGTCGTGTCTAAAGAAAACGTTAATTTAGAATCAGGTTCAATACTGAATAATATTACCAAAGAAGCTAATGGTAATTTAAGAGTCGCTTTATTAATGTTAGAATCTATGGCCTTAAACAATGAAATGCAATTAAAATTAACTACTCCAGTAATTAAACCAGATTGGATGGTTGTGATAAATAAAATCGCTAGAAAGATTCAAAGTGAAAAGACTGTTGGTTGTCTTGTAGAATGCCGTGCTATATTATATGATTTAATGGCTCATTGTATTCCAGCTGATACAATTTTACAAGAATTGACCTTTGCATTAGTCACTTCTACTTTCATCACAGATAAGCAAAAGATGGGTGTTATTGAACATGCGAGTGTATTTGACGAAAGATTGGCTTTAGGTAACAAAGCTATCTTCCATTTAGAAGGTTTTCTTGCCAAAGTTATGTGCACATTGAACGTTAACGAATAATTGAAGTAAAGTGATTGTTATTAGATTCGTTTTTTATTCTGAATATATATTAATATTACACGTATACGTATAATATATCGTTAAAAAAAAGTAAATATAAAGTATATACAAGTCATGAAGCATTGAGTTTTTTAACGACCTCTGTAAAGTAAGTATTCTGGTTCTTTCGATTTTTCAATACTGATCAATTTCTTCTTTGATCTTTGAGATAAAGAACCTGGAGTCACATCAATATCCCTTTGAACAGTGTCTAAATCTTTAAAAGTATGTAAGCCGGCTCTTACAGGTGACTCTCTAGTGACAAATTCATAGACACCCGGTAATTTGGTGCCAGCTTTACGGAATGCTTCTCTGGCAACCCTTTCATGAAGGTTATCACCATCCATTTCAAAAATAATCTTCCCAGTAGGTACTCTAGCCATCCAATGGTCAAAAGCACCTTTACCTTTCCCCATTCTAGTTTCATTACCTTTAATACAGACAGCAATATCAGTGACTAGTCTTCTCCATAATTGACCATTATTTAATGGTCTTACATATCTCATAATAGCATTATCAGCTTCTTTCAATTGGATAGCAGCTAAACGGACCCCTTCAGATTTTAGTCGAAGACCATACTTACCAAATTGTAGAGTGGACCCTTTTACTGATCCACCAGTTCTCACAGCCACTCTACCCTTTTGTTTCTTACTTTGATAATTAAATCTGGGAGCATATTCATGTTTCCCACGGGTAATATTCCTTAAAGAAAGTGATACTTTACCTAATTGGACTTTTTGAGTGTTGAACAGCATATTCCTTAATAGTTCTTGCTCTTATGCTAATTGCTTGGGTCTCTTTCTCTTTGTGTTATCTCTCTACTTATAAAGTAACTTTTTCTTGTTTAAACGTTCCTTTTAATTGAATATATTCTAATTCTAAAATTAAAAGTCCTTCAAGATTTGTTAATTATCTTTAAGCACTCCCTCGAATAACAAAGACAAAAAAAAATTACAAAGAAGAGCTCAAGGAATATTAGTTCAAGTGTTACGAAGATGAAATTGAATAATACTAACTCATTGCTATGGAGTGTGAAGCACATTGCAAGGAGATATAGATCTACGACTACTCTCCCTAAAACTTTGGAAATCGATGGTAAGCCCTTTAAGACAGATCCGGAGTTTACCAATGTAACACCATCCATCATATCACATCTTAATAAACAATTACATTTAAATGAGAATCATCCGATTGGTATTCTAAGAGAATTGATTGAAAAAAAAATGAACAGTGTTGATAACGCATTCACAACTTTCAATAATTTTAAACCTGTAGTGACAAAGTTTCAAAATTTTGATTCCTTAGGGTTCCCGTTAGATCACCCAGGGAGATCAAAATCTGATACGTATTACATCAATGACAATCATTTATTAAGAACTCATACTTCGGCGCATGAAATGGAATGTTTCCAAGCCATTAAACAAGACTTAGAGATAAGATCTAAAGGTTATTTAATCTCTGCAGATGTTTACAGGAGAGATGAAATCGATAGAACTCATTATCCAGTTTTTCACCAAATGGAAGGTGCAAGAATGTGGAAACATGATGATATTGAATTGTTAAAAAAAGATCTTACTAGGCTTGAAAAGGCTTTAGCTGAATCTCAACAAAATATAACTTTAAAATGCGTTCGAGATGACCCAGAAATTGATCCAAAGGAAAATGATAAACAATTATACATGAGTGATGAAGAAGTTATATTATGTTCTAAACATTTGAAAAGATCTTTAGAATTGGTTGTTTCGGAGGTGTTTAATAAGAAGGTTCAAAGTATGAAGAATCAAAAACTTGTTCCTAAAGAATTGAAGTATAGATGGGTTAAAACATATTTCCCATGGACTACTCCATCTTGGGAAATTGAAGTTTGGTGGCAAGATGAATGGTTAGAAATTTGCGGGTGTGGGTTAGTACAACAGCAGGTACTTCTAAATTCTGGGTTTAAGAAAGATTCTACTATTTGTTGGGCCTTCGGTTTAGGCTTAGACAGAATTGCCATGTTATTATTTGAAATTCCAGATATTAGATTATTATGGACCCAAGATGAAAGATTCCACAACCAATTTAAATCCGGGCACATTAACAAATTTAAACCATATTCTAAATATCCTGGTTCTGTGAGAGACATGGCTTTCTGGTTACCAAAAGAAAGTGGTGTGGAAGTTCATGGTAATGATATAATGGAAATTGTCAGAGATGTTGCTGGTACATTAGTTGAAAGTGTAAAATTACAAGATACTTTCGTTAATCCAAAAACTAATCAAAAATCATTATGTTATCGTATTAATTACCAATCTATGGATAGAAATATCACAAATGCAGAAGTTAATGAATTACAACATAAGGTTGAAAATGAACTTGTTCAAAGATATAGCGTTGCATTAAGATAAGCTTAAACTGAATGTAAACTTGTAAATAATAATAGAAGTTTTTAAAAAAGAATATACATGCTTTAAGAATATATAATTGTGTAGACTTTATCTATAAATATATGTACTGTCATAAATATTTTATATTTAATATTCAAAAGATAACAAAACTGCAGAGTTATTAGATTTGTTCCGGAACGAGTTCAGCAGTAACTTGATAGCAAATTAGACCCTTGGGCAACTTAAATGAGGTTGAGCCATTCTCTAAAACTGAAACGTCGTCAATTGTTAATATTTTACCAATAAACCAATCTCTGCTTTTCAATGATTCATTGTTGTTTTCCATCTTGAGTATATATCTTGTGTCTTCATCAAAAGCAGTAAATATTGCCCATAGACGTGGGGTGTTGGTACCATTTGGTGAGTTTTTATCTACAACAGTTCCCTTCTTCTTGGGGGATTCTCTAGTAAGGTCCATTTTATCACCTACCGAGGACATTAAAACAGGAGGGGTTGATAAATCTACGGAGGAGAATGAGGAGGTTAAGGAGGATGGTACGGATAAGTTTGAGTCTCTGTTTAGATAAACATTATCTCTAGTTGGTAGAAATAGGGCCAAATCTCCAATTTTGAAGTTCTTCAATGTAATCTTCTCTCTACCAAATTTTTCAAGTAAACTTCTATTAGATTTATTTTCTTTGGTTAACTTCTTAGCTAAAGTTTCCATATCAGTGAATCTTTTGATGACAGCTTTTTCGTATAGCTTATTATCATAAATTTTCTCCAAATAAGGTTTCAGTTGTTTTATTAAATTTTGTGTTGAATCTGTTAAGTCTTTATCACTATCTTCGAGATAAATTTCGAAAATATCTTTTAATTTATGATAAACATCACTTTGAATCACTTTACTTTCATCTAATGTAATTGCCTTGTGAATACTTTCATCTAACATAGTATGACTTGAATTTTTCCGCAACCCTTTGACTCTCTTAATTTCAATAGAAGAGATGGAGTTATCTCTACTTTCATTAGTTAATAAAAGACCCATATTCTCTAAAATGAAAACATTAGTCTTGAAGATGTTAAATAATTTGTTCTCAATATTGAATATCGTGGTTTGATAATCCTTGATTGTTGATGATGTTTCAGGAATTGGAGCTTTAATTTCCTCAGTATCAGTTGAAACCATACCTTCTTTCTCATACTTTAGAGTTTGGTTTTCATCCTGTAGAATTGTATTTTCACTCATTACTCTTTGGGTCTCATCTGTTAAAGTTTTGTTCTTTTCATTTAAATTAGCGATTTTAGTTTCAAGTTGAGATTTGGATTGTTCCCATTTGGCTTTTTCTTGTTCAAAAGACTTTCTTTGTTGTTCTTTCTCTTCTTGTAAATGTTTAAATTTTTCTTCTAAACTATTTGTAATCATCTTATTATCTCTTTCTAACCTTTCAACATTGAGTTTATTATTGTTTAACAAATTTTGAATTTCTTTCATATACTCGACTTTATTTTTATTAAGTTGAGTAGTGAGTTTATCTTCCAAGTTTGTTAATCTTAATAATTCTAGATTTAAATTAGTTAAAGTTTCTTTATAAGCGGCTTTCTCTAAATTCATATCAGATAATTTTGAGTTCTTTTCATTAATAATAGTTTCTTTATTTGTTATTTGTTCCTTTAAGGAAACTATTTCTTGAGAAGTGTGTGTCAGTTCCTCTGTCAGTTGTGTTACACGTATCTTGAACAGTTTTAAATCAGATTCATTTATTTCTTTTAGTTCATCAAAATTTTCTATTAATTCTGGGTTATTCATTGTAATTTCATTACCATTTGAGTCCATAATCTGGTTATTTAGTATTGTTGTAGGCCAAGAGGCCAGATTTGAATATTTAGCTTCATGTAATAAAGATTCTAATTTTTGGATTCTTCTTTTATATGATTGAATTAAATCAGAATTATCACTTTCATTTGAACCTGTGCTAACATGAGATTTAGTCAAAGTTCTGGTTCCTTCTTCAAGTTCTAAGTGTTCTATCTCATTTGAATTAGTACTCATTTCTATTAATTTATCTTTTCTTACAACTTCTTCAAATTGGTTTATTTGTGCTTCCATTAATCTTTTCCTTAACACTTTAATAACTTCTTTATTATCAGTCAATTTATTAAAGGACATAATATAATATTCAATAAACTTCAGTAATTCACTACAAGTTAATTTCAGAAAAGTAGTTGCGCTCTTAATGTTTGTAGAATCAATTGAACTTAAAAATTGTTGTTTTAATGATTCAATGTCTAATAAGACGAGGGGATTCTTATTTTGATGATCAGAAGATGCAACCATATTATCTGAGTCTACCTCATTAAAAATGGAAGATATTGAACCAAATATTTTTAACCATTTATTTCTTGTCATTGATTCTTTTTGGAAAGATTTCGAGGTAGATTCAAGATGAGTAGAATATTTGTCTAATATAAGTAAAGTCCAATTTAATTTTCTCCACATTTCAATAATATATAACCCATAAACAATTGGTAAATCTTCCATGTGAGCAAATGAAAGATCTAATGATTGGAATTGTTTTAAATCACGATTTAAATTATTCAATATAAATTGTTTCAAGTCCATTATATTAATTTGAATTTGATGAAATTGAGATATAATTGATTTAATTTCATTTTGTAATTGTCTTTTGTTATCTAACAATTGTAAAGATTTATCATAAAGTGAATTGGATTTTTCATAAAGATAAGTGAGATGACCTTTATCTAATTGTGATAATTGAGAAATTAAATCTGAATTAATTTTTGCGGTGCTATCGTTATAAGTTGAATCGTTGAGGATATTCCTACTAAAATCTTTAACATATGAGATTGATTCTTTAAATTTGGTGAGTATTTCCACATCTTCTTCTTCTTTTTCTTCAGATTGAAGGGATGAAAACTCCTTTGATTTCATATCATTTAATTTCAAAATCAAATCACCATTTTCATTTTCTATTTGATTTAAATCAGTATTAATCTTGGTAAATTTTTCATCTAATATATTTTGCAATTGATTCATTTGTGTATCAAATTTGGTTAAAATATTCAATTCGACTAAATCTTGTAATGTCTTTGTATGTTTATCACCTCTCATACCATTAATTTGAAACATAATTAATTTATTTAATATAGTGTTATAAACTCTTTGCCATTCTAAATTTGATCTATCATTTAAAAGATCTTTATAAAAATCATGATTTCTTTGTAACAATTTAATTAAATCATTAAGTAAACTTGTTAAATATTGATGATATATGTAAACAGCACGAATCAAAAATTTCAATTGTAATTGCATCTTCTCATTAATATCATTAAGATAGAAACCATCAATTTCTAATGCACTTAACCAACCTAAATTTGTGGTTAATAAAGAAATGAGTTCTGGGTATGTTAACTGGTTGAGTGAAATATCAACAAATGGGGATGGAATAGGTTTAATTAAAACCAAATCATCATTGGAATTATTCTGATCATTTTCATAAAAGCCAGATCTATCAAAACACCAAATTTCCAGTGTTTCGTTTGAATATGACAAATTATGTAAATAATGATTATAATTAAATTTATCTAATTTAATATTCATGGGACTTATTATTAAATCTAATCTATCTATGGGTATCCCCCATTTATCTTGAATAAATTTACAAATTTCAATAAACGTTAGAAAAAATTGTAAATTAACCGCATGTGAATCCCCCGACTGGGTATTAATTAATGTTATATTTGTTGTCCCCATGTCTGTTGTTTACTCTTAGTTAGTTGGGTATTAATAATGGTAAGAAGTGGTTTGACACCTAGTCATCGGGAACCTTAAATTTATAAACATATTTTCAAAAAGATTGAAATTATTTAAGCAAAAACATGTAAAACTGATATTAAACAATGTGAAAAGTTAGTAAAGACGAGACAACACCAACGCATAATGACTATTATTTATAAACCATTAGATATTAATAATTTATCACATTTCAATAAAATTAAAGAATTGATTGATATTGATCTTTCTGAACCATATTCAGTTTGGGTTTATAGATATTTTTTAAATCAATGGCCAGAATTAGTATTTCTTGCATTTGATAATGAATCCACACAAGATTTACCTATTGGTTGTATAATTGCAAAGAGTGAGAGTCATAGAGGAGCAAGATTAAGAGGTTATATTGGTATGCTTGCAGTAGATAGTTCGTATAGAAAACGTGGGATAGCTAAAAAATTAGTTGAAATTGCTATTGAAAAAATGGTTGATGATGGTTGTGATGAGATAATGTTAGAAACAGAAGTAGAAAACAAGATTGCATTAAGATTATATGAAGGAATGGGATTTTTAAGAGTAAAACGTATGTATAGATATTATTTAAATGAAGGTGATGCATTTAAATTAATTTTGCCATTAACAGAGAAAGCTTGTATACGATCAACATTTCTTGTTAATGAACAAACCAATGAAAATAATAATAATAATAATAATATAATAATATAAAGATACAATTTTAATTTTTAATAAAATATAGAAGATAGGATATATATACGATATAAAACTATAATAGAGAATTTAAAATAATAATATTAATAATAAAAACAGAGAATAGAGAGAGGAGGAGTTGGGATTGAGATAAAAGGAAAAAAAAAACTTTGTATATATATACCTATATTAAATTAATCTCATGAGATTAATTTAATTTAATTTTGCTTAGTAGCAAGATATAATTCTTTTTCAGATTCATATCTTCTTTTATCAGCTTTAGCTTTAGCATCATAAGGTTCTCTATCTTCAGCAGATAAAGCCTTCCATCTTTCACCTAATAATTTACCGACTTGACCGAAAGTAACATCAGGGTTTTCAGACTTAATAATATCTCTGTTTTCGTTAGCGAAGAACATATAAGCGGATAAAGCTCTCTTTGGAGCATTTGGATCCTTCTTTCTTCTAACAGTTCTCTTTCTTGGTTCAGCCATTTTAGTTATTACGCTTGGGAGTGGGTGTTATTGTAAATAAAGTTGTGTTTTTACTTACTTGTGTTAATTTATGTATTAAACAAAAAAAATAATATATAATTCATAAATAAGAATAATTTGTGACACCTTATAATACTCACTATACAAAGTTCTATAGTGTGAAAAACAAGATACACTATAGAGCATAGTAAGCCTTAGTTAGTGAGAGTATAGTGGGAGTACAGAGTATAGTAGAGTAAAGAGTACAGTGTAAAGTTGCTAGTAACGAATGTGAACAAAACAAAACAAAGACAACGAATATTTTCCACAAAACCGTGTGCAATGACAGCGGACGGGTAAACTTCAAATACTGTGGGCTATAACAATGGTACAATATAGAATTTCAGAACTACAGCAATTGTTCTATTGTCTTTATACACACAGTACTATTGTTTTGTTTGTCGGAAAAAACAAGAGGTGACGGCATTGACATTGTTCTGTGTTGTATTGTATTTAATTAAGAGAAAAAACCGGTGCCTGGAAATAAAAAAGCTGTGGGTGTCTGGGTGTAAAGCACGTGATGTTGGAAATATTGGTTACCCGAGTGTCTACAATCATGTGATAATGGCGTGACTATCACGTGTTTGTATGATATAAACTTTTATTATAATTAAATACTAATCAACTATTATATAGTTTAATAAGAATAGTTTTACATATTTTACAACTATCTTTATACCCAATTATATAATTTGTTTATTTTAGAATACTACTTTATAGGTTTATAAGTAATTTTCGTCTAAACATAAAATTAAAAAATCAGTAAATTTAAAAAAGAAAAATGTCACAAATTTACTAACCTTAAATGAATCAATTAAAATATATATAAACTATCCACCACTATCACAATATGAACTACGATTTTTTACCCAAATTACCAATCACACAAGACAGTAATAGACCAGTTCATGAAAATTTGAAAAGAAGAAATTATACAGATATTAAATTCTCTGTACCACAAAGATATGAAATAATAAAAGTCTTAGGAAAGGGTTCATATGGTACAGTTTGTTCCCTTCGTGATATAAATAACACCAATAATAACTCAAATTTACAATTTATAATGGCTGTTAAAAAGATTACTAATATTTTTAACAAAGAAATATTACTGAAAAGAGCCATTAGAGAATTAAAATTTATGTTTTATTTCCAAGGTCATCAAAATATTGTTAATTTTATTAATGTAGAAATTATATTTAATAGACCTTATGATGGATTATATTGTTATCAAGAATTAATTGATTATGATCTGGCAAAAGTTATTCATTCGGATGTTATATTCACTGAATTTCATATTCAATGGTTTACTTATCAAATTCTTGCTGGTGTCAAATATATTCATAGTGCAAATGTCATTCACAGAGATTTAAAACCAGGTAATATTTTATGTACTGTATATGGAACATTGAAAATATGTGATTTTGGTCTTGCAAGGGGAATTGCAAATAATAGTAATAATAATAACAAGAAACACAAAGAAAGATGCTCACACATTACAAATTATGTAGCAACAAGATGGTATAGAGCACCAGAATTAATTTTATCGAATAATTCTTATGATGGCGCCATTGATATGTGGGCAATTGGTTGTATATTAGCAGAATTTTATCATAGAAGACCAATATTTATGGGGAAGGATTCAATACATCAAATTTATGAAATTATTAAATATTTAGGTTCACCACCAGATAATTTATTGAAACAATTTGGTTCAATTAGAAGTTGGAATTTGTTAAATAATCAAACTATAAACCCAGAAAATTTAGTTAGGAGACAATTTTGGAAAGAATGTTTCCCATTTGCTTCAATTGAAGCAATGGATCTATTAACAAATTTATTACAATGGGACCCATTAAAAAGATTGACAGTAACACAAGCAATTGAACATCCATTTGTTACCCCTGTAAGACGAATGGATGATGAACCTGAATGTCCTCATGGATCATTCGATTTCGATTATGAATTGGAATTGGATTCGATGAATAAATTAAGACAATATTTAATTGACGAAGTTATAAGATTTAGAAATTCTAGGGAATAATATAGTTATATACTACTTATCTACTTTTCATTTATAATATATTCTTCTTAGTACCTCTTTCTTCTTAACCTTTTCTGAAATTGTTAACAATTTAAAGTGAAAATAAAATATCGAACAATAAATCTTTGAAAGTTGACCTGTTAAAAATACGATCAAAACGAAACAAACACACCACAATTCAACCCCCTACCATTCAAACCACAATTATACAGGCATAATGGATGAAGTTCAAGATCCAGAAAGACTTGGAGTCAGAAGAGGTAGACAAAGACAATTGACTATCACTTCATTAAGTGAGGATCAACAATCAGCAATGAATTCTTCGATTGATAGTTTACAAAATGATTTATCTTTAGTTAAAACTCAATGGCATAACATCTTATCTACTGACTCAAACCCATTAGAAATTGCCTTAGCATTTTTAGATGATACTTCTGTGGGGCTTGGGTATAGATATAATGAATTTAATCAATTAGAAGCCACTTTAGGGAATCATTTACAAGAAGTTGTCAATGAACATGCTCAAGCATTCAATGCCAATGTAGCGTCATACACTAAGACTGTATCTGCATTAACTGACGCTCAGGAGAGAACAACTCAATTAAAGAAGGATTTCAAGACTGTTTCAGAATTGATTACAATGGAAAAGGGTGAATTAGAGGAATTGGATCAAAAATGTTCACAATATACAAATATGATTAATTCTCTATCTCAAATTGAAGAATTAATGAAAATTCCAGAAACTATTGAAGATAATATTAGAAAAGATGATTTTAAAGGTGTTCAAAATTTAATTCAAAGAAGTTTTGTTATCTTAAATTCACCAAAATTAAAATCTGTTGAACAACTAGCACCGATTAGACAGCAAATTGAATTACAAGAACATATCTTGTTTGAAAATATCATTCAAGAAATTCATAACATTATTTACTCAAAGAAAGGGCTTTCAAAGACAGATTCTGATATCTTAAGAACAATTAGTATATCTCAAAATGGGTTTACTAGTTTGGAAAATTATCTTTTCAATATTGCAAATATTGATATTGTTAAGCAATCTAAATTGTTGAATGGTAACTTAGAGAAATTTATCAAATTATTACATGATAATAATGGGTTCCAAGACACTGAATTAATTAAAGAAAACGATTCTCAACAATCCGAATACTATAGAATTTTCAATTTACTATCTTTAATCAAAGGTACTAATAGATTACCTTCTGCTCTAACCATTTTAACTGAAAGAGCTAAAGAAGAAATTCATAACATTATATTAAAATCTACTGAGCAAGTACGTTTGAAACATCCAACATTACTAAAGATGGTTAATAAATCCGTTACTGAAGATACTTTTGGTCCTTCTGTGAACCAAATCTTCTCCTTGGTTATGAGAGAATGTTTCTGGGAGATTTTCTTGAAATTACTCTCTGCTATTCAAGGTCACAGAATTATCTTTGAAATTGTTTCCCTTTTACAAAACTCTCCTACTAGTCATAATGGGTATCGATTTGATAAAGTTTGGAAAAAACTATTAGAAGAAGTTCAATCATTATTACACAGATACTTGATTAATTCTAACTTAATTACAAGTAGCCACAGTACTACCGCTAATGATACCCAAGAAAATGAACCTGAAAGAAAACGTCTTGACAAGATTTTCTCATTACAAGATAACATCGAGGAAGATGACATTTCAAAGAAACAAGCTGGGGATTTAAAATCATTGTTAAAGGATATTTTCCTGGGTTTTACTGTCAATTCCAATATTGATTTGAATAATATTTACTTAGAAGATGAAACTTTTGAACAGGAAGAACCATTAATCCCACCTTCTGTTTTCAATATGAAGGTCATCTTAGAACCATTTTTATTATTTTCTCAAGCTTCTTCTAATTTAATTCCACCATTATTATCAAAGGATTCTGTTTCCTCTATAATATTTTTTAACAAAATAATGGAAAAGAGTTTCTTTCCTAAATTACGCGATACTTTAGACCATCTTTTCATTGCTAAAGTGGAACGTAATAATAATTTTGCTGTGGAAACCATTGACGATACCAGAATTATTCTTAAATCTGCCGTCGATTTCCAAAGATTATTCTATAATGAAATTTCTATCCTTAATGCATCGAATATTTTTAGAATTGATATGGTGGAATTATTGTTAGAAACTTTATCCAAATTCTTCAGTTATATGACAACCATTTTCAATTCGATACTGGATGGGTCTGATAAAAATCTAGGTAAAAATTTATTAAAAGAGTGGTTTAAAGATGAAGCATTGATTAAATTAGAAGAATCAATTATTACTGGTAATATTGATGCAATTAATGTGGAAGCTGATGCATTATTTCAACACTGTAAAGGTTTCTATTCCAAGACAAATCATCTAATGAGTGGTGATTACTTAAACAATGTTATGTTTGAATCTTTGGTTTATTTATCTGGTACTTTAACCTGGATTAATAGTTGGCTACCTCAATTAAGAAGAACAATAGACACAACTGAAACTGGTCATGAAAACACAACTGTGGTGTTGAATGCGGATCAATTAAGAAATAAATGGTCCTTCTTTGAATATTCAGATATTAGCTCCTTAGATAACAGACTGGGTAGTGTTTCATTACTGCTAAATGATGAAAGCATAGGTAAATTCAATAAATTTATTACTGGCTTCAAAGATTTAAATTTGAAATCTCTTGCTTTAATGAGATTTGATATCCGTTCTAGATGTCTATTCAAGATTGGTAGTTTATTTAGTACAAACAAAGACTGGAAATTAGAAGTTGGTGGTAGTGAAATTGACTCAAACATATCTGGTTTAATCTCCGATCTAAGGAGAATTGAAGATAAATTAAACAAACAAAAGATGGAAGATGCCAAAGATACTGTATTTACTGGTATTGATATGGTTAATAATATGGCCTTTATTAAGGGTGCTAGATCAATCTCTGTTTTGAATCATAATGGTATCAAGAAAATGGAGAGAAATATTAATGTGTTACAGCATGGTATTAGAAATATGTATCATGAGGCTTCGACAGTGACAACGCTAGGCCATGCATTGAACTTTTACGAGTTAGCTGGGTCCAGTGAAAGAGATCTTATTGCTAAATTAGAAGCAAAGGAATTAACCATGTTCTCTCCAGATGACTTAAAGACTATTTTAAGGTTACAATTTAGTGAAGATTTTGCTACTCAAAAGAAAAGAGCTAGTGCTATGGCTGGTAAATCTATGTCCATGGCTAAACCATTGAACAGAAGATACGATACAGCATTAAAAACAATCGAGACATTGACTAAATAATCCAATTTATGACAATAATTTAACGAAAATGCATATAAATTTATATATTACTCTATCAATATATTATAACTGTTATTATTACTATGAAATAATTTTTCAATTTGAAATCATTTCTTAATTGAAAACTAAAGATATAGAGAGTTGAAAAGTTCCAAGACACTAGAAACACTCTCAAATCCAGATCAACTACCACCACAACTGCATATATATATACAAGAAGATGGATGCTATTGCTGATCCAACATTTCAACAGACAAAAGCCAGGACTGTGCTTACGGAAGAATCGCCATCATTACTTACCGTGGTGATTGATACTTCCCCAAAATCATGGACAAGATTCGATGAAGAAACAGGAGAAAAGGATAATATATTGAATGTGTTACAAGCACTAGTTGTATTCTTAAATGCACACCTATCATTTAATACCTCAAATCAAGTTGCTGTGATTGCAGCTCATTCACAGGGGATTAAATATTTATATCCAAGAAGTAATGAACCTAATAAGAAAGTCGACGGTGAATCAAATAACAGTGATCAATCAATTATTAGTACTGGTATGTATAGACGGTTTAGAAATGTGGATGAAACATTGATTGAGGAAGCTATTACATTATTTAAAGAAGAACGAGAAAGAATGGATAAAATCACACAAAAGAGTACATTGCCTGGTGCTATGTCAGCTGCCCTTGCATATACAAATAGGTTGTTAAAGGACTATGAGACTCTATCATTAAAATCAAGAATCATGGTTATGACATGTGGTAATACAGATCAAAAGGAGGAAATTTTTCAATATATTCCTATTATGAATTGTATATTTTCAGCTACCAAGATTAAATGCCCAATCGATGTGGTTAAGATTGGCGGTGTGAAAGTATCCACTTTTTTACAACAAACTACTGATGCCACAAATGGTGTTTATTTACATGTTGAATCCACAAAGGGTTTAATTCAATATTTATCCACTGCAATGTTTATTGATCCATCTTTAAGACAAATTATTGTGAAACCAAATCAAGGTTCTGTTGATTTTAGAACTTCTTGTTATTTAACTGGTAAAGTCGTTGCTGTAGGGTTTATTTGTTCCGTGTGTCTTTGTGTTCTATCAATTATTCCTCCAGGGAACAAATGTCCTGCGTGTGATTCAGAATTTGATGAAAGGGTTATCGCTAAATTAAAGAAAAGACCAGTGGTACCAAGACTTAAGAAGAGAGTTCAAAAACCATAGAAATATTTCAACCTACAGTTATATATAATCCGTCATCCCAAATATATATATTTATCTTATCTAAATATCTTCAAGAAATAGACTCAATTGCATAATTAATTATTAGATCTATAAAGTTGAAATTTCATATTGTAAGAAATGTTGAAATTTTAAGTGTGAAATATTTAAAGACAGTTGAGATGAGTTGTGAAATGCAAGGAATGATATCACAGCAGCTACAATTACAACTAATACCGTTACAATAATGAGTGGGAAATTTGATCCTTTGTTTGGTCAATCCAAAGTGTTCTCTACTGAAGATGAAAATGTAAATCCTGATGTGATTGAATATTTGAATAGTGTCAGAAACGAGGCATTAACTACTAGTGCCATCTCAATGAGTTCTGTAAAGCAACCAGAAATTGACATAACTATTAGACATGATGCATCGATGTATGATGATGACATTGAACTCACTACAAAGAAGAACAAGGGTCAATTCGAAAGTAGTGTTAGTTCTACTATACAGAACACCTTTCCTGATAACTTAATTAATTTCGACCGAAGATTAATCCCAGAAATGAAATGGTTTGAACAGTTACAAACAGATGTAAACTCACAACCAAACAATTTAAGTTATCATTACGATTGTACATCATTAGATCTTTTATTGCTGAATATTAAACAAATCTTAGAAGCCAAGAATACTCAATCTGAGAATAAAGGTATATCTTTACATCTAATGAATCTTTTAAAAGATTGGATACCCCAACAAACACTTCCCGAAGACAATGAATTCGAAATTGATGAAGAATGGATTGAAATCTTATTAATCAAATTACAATGCGTCAAGATCCCAAATATTGAGTTTTTGAAATGTGTTATCACAGGTGATTATTCTTATTGTGAACCTCGTGGGTTTAAAGCCTGGAATCAATTTCTTTTGAATAATGAACCTTGTAAAGATATGTTTATTAGCATGATTAATACAAACAATATTTGGTTATTAGTTAAATATATGGCCCAAACATGGATAACTCAGCTATGTTCCAACAAAGCCCAAACTTTAAGATTATGGTTATTATACATTTTAATATATTTACCACGTTCAGTAGTGGCTAATAATACAAGCACACTACGTGATTTAGGTAAGAAGTGTAGAGATATAATATCACAATTTTATTGGGAAGAGAAAGAAGATAATGTGACTAATAAAGAAGAGAAAGAAATTGTTAATACACTCGTCGTTCTTCCCCAAGAATTACAAGTGGAATTTAAACAGTTTATTTGTAAGCAAATTCCCCCAGAAACCTCTCTTCTAGAATTAACTTTATACATCATCGCAACACGATATGGACAATTAGACCTCTTAGAATGGGGAGACTAAATGTATTCTCCAAAGGACAAATGATCCACCACATTAACACCCCGTTACCCTTGTGTTATTTCATGTAATCCTTACTGCATGCCTGGCTTCTTTAGCCATAAACTGGTTTATTACTCTTATCATTATTATTATTATTATTACCATTGTTTACCGCTGAAATTTGTCTTATGGAAAATTTGAAATTGAAAATTAGTGCAATGTTGAAGAAAAAAAATATAAATCCAATTTTGATAGCCATCTCATCGATTGATTGATAAGATATAATTCCATTTTTTGATAAGGTTTATTTCTCATTGATAGGCGGCTGAACCGTTTAAATTGATTTAAAATAGAGTGGAAGCAAGTTTCTGCATTTGCCTAATTACGATTATCCCATAATTCAAAATCCCCAACCAGAATCAAATCATGTCTGAAGAGTTCCCAACCCCACAATTAATCGATGATTTAGAAATTCATCCAGAACATGACAACACTAGAGTGTTTAAAGATTTATTAGCCGGTACTGCTGGTGGTATTGCTCAAGTTCTTGTGGGTCAACCTTTCGATACTACTAAAGTTAGATTACAAACTTCTAGTACACCAACCACTGCTTCCACTGTGGTGAAGAATCTTTTGAAAAATGAAGGCCCAATGGGGTTTTATAAAGGTACTTTAACTCCATTGATTGGTGTTGGTGCATGTGTTTCATTACAATTTGGTGTCAATGAAGCAATGAAAAGATTTTTCCGTAATATTAATGAAAAGAAGACTGGTGGTGTTAGTAATAATAATGGTCTTTTATCATTACCACAATATTATGTTTGTGGTCTTACCGGTGGTATTACTAATTCATTCTTGGCCTCTCCAATTGAACATGTTAGAATTAGATTACAAACTCAAACTGGTTCCGGTAAAGATGCTGAATTTAAAGGTCCAATTGATTGTATTAAGAAATTAAGATCTCAAAAGGGGCTAATGAGAGGTTTAACACCAACTTTATTAAGAGAAGGTCATGGCTGTGGTACTTATTTCTTAGTCTATGAAGCTCTTGTGGCAAATGAAATTAATAAGGGGTTTTCTAGAACTGATATTCCTGCATGGAAATTATGTATGTTTGGTGCTTTATCTGGTACTACATTATGGATGATGGTTTATCCAATCGATGTTATTAAATCTGTTATGCAAACTGATAATTTATTATCACCAAAGGCTGGTAAATCTATTAAGAATGTTGCTAAACATATTTATAAGAATCATGGTTGGAAAGGTTTCTTAAAGGGGTTCGGTCCAACTATGATCAGAGCTGCTCCAGCTAATGGTGCTACTTTTGCTACTTTCGAATTAGCCATGAGATTACTTGGTTAATTTTTTTATTTAGTACTTGTTTATAATATTTATTTATTTATAACTTTTATAACATAAAACAAAACACAAAAAAATGTACATATACTTAGTTTATCTATCAACGGTTTTTAATTTGAATCTTCTAATCTTCTTAATAAATATTCGACTTCAACTTCTTTAGTAATAGGAATAACGAATTCTTTATAAATTTTAACTAAATATTCTGGTGTGATTCTTCTTTCACCTTCAGCATTAGTTGGATCCACACCATAAACTTCAGCTTTAGTAGTTAATCTTTCTAAGATCTTAGCTTCAACAGCAGAATTTGTAATTTCACGCATAATACCTTCAACATCTTTGTTTGAAATCAATGTATTATATAATTCTTTACTTGATTGATATTTAGCTTCAGCGACAAATTTACCAAAATGAATTCTTCTACTTAAACTTTGTAAACATTCAATATCACATGAAGCGATCGAACCATAATTATTTGGATCATCTTTATCCATCTTGGAAATTAATGGAACCATTTGTTCAATATAAATTTTTTTAATCTTATCATTATAATTAACTTCATTTGAATAATTTGCTAATAATTTTGGATAATTAATACTTGGTAAGATTGATTTCTTAAGTTTATCTGGGAAAAATGGAGTTTGATCAGGAGATTCAAATCTTCTTAATTCAGAATGTGTAATTTCTAAATGCATTAATGCCCAATCAAGGAAAGAACCATGGAAATTTGAACCTAATGTTAAATGTGGATTATCAATTTGATAAACACCATTACATGTAGCGAAATGTGATCTTTCAATGAATTTAAAGATAATTGAATCTTCCATTTTAATTAATTCATCTCTAATATTTTGTAAATTTAAAACAGTTTCAGGTTTAGTAAAATCCATCATGAATTGTTGATTGATTGATTTATGTTAAAGAATATATAAAAAACTGTTTATTAAAAGCTTTAAGAATATGTAATTGTGTTTAAGAATATAAATAGATAAGAATATTATATATTTTTTTTCAATTGGATTAAATTTTTTTGCTCTTTACAAAATCATTTTTTCGATTTAATTAAATTTTCAACTAAATCTTGATTCTTTTGTAAAGATTGTTTAATATTATTATCAGCATCATCATGATCAATTAAACCTTCACTATGCCATAATCTAATCCAAAGAAACCTACGAATGCGATCCATTTTAGCACCAGAGAACCCAACATATTTTTCATAAAGTTCTTGCCAATGTGCCATTTGAATATCTTGTTCTTCAATTCGTTGTGAATTTGTTGTATATTGATTTGATAAATGAAGTGAATTTTGTAAATTTGTTAAATATATGGATCCACCCCATACAACACATGTCCCAAGGATAAGATATAAGATATGCCATGGATTTATATCAACTGGATCAGGTTCATGCATATGAATATTATTGTTATATGAATTATTATAATAATAGGGATAATCATATTGTGTATATCCACATGATGGATTTGAATTAAGAACTCTCCCCGTGAGTAATTGTTTATATGCTACACTAACATTTTTAAATCTTTGTAATTTTTCGTGTGATGATAATACCTTTTGACCATCCCAAACTGTTACATTTCCGGAGATATCAGGATGATATAATTTAACATAACAATGATAAATTTTTTTTAATTGTTTCTTATCGTATTGTTCCCCCTGTTGTAAATTAAAAATCTCATATGGTGATGGATTTATGGTTCCCTTAGGCCATAGATGATCTATTGATTTTCTTGAACATAACCTTGTTGTCTTAATCATTTTTTTTTTTTGATTATTCTATTTGTAATATCTCTTATATCTCCTGCTGCAGTTAATTAAACTTTTTTTTTTTATTTTATAGAAATAAAATAATTACTATATAAAAAACCACTAATCAAAATTTTGAAAATTTTTTTTATTTAAGTATGTAAAAGGAAAACGTATCAACTCATCGATTCAAAGAAACAAAGTGAAGAAAAGATGTCTGGTAAATACGATTCAGTTGGTTTACAAATTGCATACGAAGAAGCTCAAAAGGGATATGATGAAGGTGGTGTTCCAATTGGTGGTTGTTTAATTAATAATAACACTGGTGAAGTTCTTGGTCGTGGTCATAATATGAGATTTCAAAAGGGTTCTGCTACATTACATGGTGAAATTTCTACATTAGAAAATTGTGGTAGATTACCTGGTAAAGTTTATAAAGAATGTACATTATATACTAGTTTATCTCCATGTGATATGTGTACTGGTGCGATTATTATGTATGGTATTCCAAGAGTGGTTATTAGTGAAAATGAAACATTTAAATCACCAGGTGAAGAATATTTACAAACTAGAGGAGCTGAGGTTGTTGTTGTTAAAGATGAAAAATGTATTGGTTTGATGAAACAATTTATTAAAGAAAGACCACAAGATTGGTTTGAAGATATTGGAGAATAATTAAATATATAGTTATATATATATATATATATATGTCTCTAGATTTCATTTGGTTGTGGGAATATTAAATTTAAATAACACACAATTAAACCAATAATACATAAGATAATTTTCAAAATTGGTGATTGATCTAATACATTTGGTGTTGAATTTGTTGATTTTGATAATGATAATTCTTCGGTTGAAGTATTTAATAAGAAATGGAAAGATTGTAAAAATGAAAACCAACCAATAAATTTATTTCTTAAAAACATTGCAGCCATTGGCATTGATTGATTTATTATACTTGAAATACTTGGTGTTGTTGGATACATACCCTTTGGTGGTAAAATTGGTTTATGACTATTGAGGATTGTTAGTAAAATTTGTTAAATGAATAATAAAATAAAATAAAATAAAATAAAATAAAATAAAATAAAATAAAATATAAGCATACGCAGCGCATAAGTCTTCTCTCTTAATGTTATTGATAGGCATATTATATTGTGTTAGTGTGTTGTTATTGGTGTTATTTAATTCAAGTATAGTGTTAATAATTAACAATGTTTGATTTCTATTTAGAAAATAATAATTACTGATTATTATTTTAAAAGAGAGTGGAGCGTATCACGTGAAACGCACGTGATTGCTATATATATATTTGAGTAGAGAGTTATGTTATGTTATGTTAAAATAAGATATAACCATTTATAACACTTCTATATTATATTAATATAGTGTAGTGTAATATGGTAGGTGGTACAGTATAGTAAAAGGGTAATAGAATAAGGCAATAATAATAATAATATTAATGTGACAGATTATATTATTATATTGTTGTAATATTATAATAAAATAAGAATAAAGGGATATAATGATAATAATACTTAAATGTGTCAATAAAATAGTAGGAATAGTGGTAGCAGGCACACGTGAGTATCACCTGATACTCACGTGTGCCCACGATATAAAGAGATTGTAATAATAACAATATAATAATCGCATTAAGAATAAATGAATTTCGAATTATGTCCCAGTGATAATAATCTGAGAAAACAACGGGGGGACCCTCTTGGACTTATTGCGACTGTCGAATACCTAATAATATTATAACGTGGGGTTGATAATAATCGGAAAATTGAATACATATATATCCGGAGATAATGAATAAATACGGCATTATTGTACTTTGGTACTGTTGATAGTATAGTGTAGTGTGCGACCGTGCAGTGTGACAGGAGTGGATCACCGTGACGTAAGGAGGTGCATGTTAGTATTGAAAGTATAATAATAGTGCAACAATGGTGCGATAATAGCATGATAGTGTCAATTACCGGACACCCATACCTTGTATTCGGTAGGGTCGGACAGTTGTGGTCCAGCTGAAACCACTCTCATTGTAGTCAGCAATGCCACGACGCGAAAAAGTAACCCATCACAATCCTTACACCACTCTAACCGTTATCCCGCGTGAAAAACAAACGAACAAGCAAATAAAGCCACGTTTGGTGCAACAATACCGCCACCCACAAATACAAAAGAAGTGAAAAAAAGTAACACCATCTAATATGTACACGTGTATTGTTTATTCTATTTTAAAAAACCGGGGGCCAAAAGAGAGTGTTTGTTTGTGAGAATAAAAATAGAGCAAGAAAACAAGGGTCAAACAAACACAATACACACATAATAACAGGAGTTTACAATTTAATTTCCTGTTTTTTTGTCTTGTTTTGTTATCTTTTCAAATCGTAAGGTTTTTTTGTTCGTCGTTGTTGTTTATTTCCAATGTGCTAACTGAATATTTTCTTATATAAAAGACAAATTTTATTATACTTAGTTTTATTATACTTAATTGTATTATTATATTCATTATATTATTATTATTATGCATTAAAATGTTTTTTTTATATTTGAGATTATTTCCTTTTATTCTTTTTCTTCCATTCTCAAAATTTTCTTAACTTTACTTACCCTTTATATATTATATTCACTATTATTATTATCATCATCATCATTATCTTTCTTTAAAGCTATTTGATCTCTTCGTTTTAACATCTTTCTACCCCACTATCAAATATACACAAGGAACACAAATATGTCTATGGTAGGTGCTCATAATGACGGTAATCTAGTTAATAACAACAGTAGTAATAACAACACCCCGGTTAATACTAATGTTCAAATTAACTCTGCAAATACTACAAGTACGAATACTACTACTACTACTACTGCCACTACTACCACTGATGGTACTACCACCACAAATGGTGGTGGTAGTACCTCCCCAAACAACAACTTAGTCACTTTAGAACAAACTCCTTCTACTATTAACTCAAATATTACTACTAATAATAATACTACTACTACTACTATTAACTCAACCTCTGCATCAAACTCTACCCCACGTACAAACACCACTCCTGTCACCGTACCACCAACTAAATATAATCCTAAAAATTCAAAGATTCCACGTCCAAGAAACGCTTTTATCTTATTTCGTCAACATTATCATAAAATCCTAATAGAAGATTGGACTAAGAAAAATATGGATATACCACATAATTCTAAAATTTCAAAAATTTTAGGTACTAAGTGGAAAGAAATTGATGAAAAGGAAAAATTACATTGGGAAGATATGGCTAGACAAGAAAAATTAGATCATGAAAGAAAATATCCAATGTATAAATATAAACCTGTTAGAAAACATAAGAAAAAATTATTACATAATGCTGCTCAAGCTGCTGCCGCACATGCTCAAGCACAAGTTGTAGCTGCACAACAAGCTCAAGTTGTTGCTGCACAACAACAACAACAACAACAAGGAATGGGGAGAACTCCACAACCAATGGTTAACTTGGTTAATAATGGTAATGGGAAATTAATTCAACAAGGTCAAAATGGTCAAGTTTATGGCGCTAATGGTCAAGATGGTGGGCTTTATAATCAACAACAACAAACTTATTTACAACAACAATTCTTATTACAACAACAACAACAAGCTCAACAACAACAGTACTATAACAACAATCCTTATCAATTTAATACTATGGCTATGCAATCTAATCAATTTATTAATCCATATCAAAATGCTCAAGGTCAAAATGCTCAAGGTCAAAACACTCAACAACAAAATGTTCAAAATCAACAACAACAACAAAATGGCCAACAGGCTATCCCATTTTCTCAATCTTCTTTAAGTTTATTAAATGATAAATTCTTATCACGTACAAATACAAACACAAATAAAGATTTCACTTATTACAATCAACAAAATGGTCAACAACAACAAGGTTATCCACAACAAGATTATAATAATGCAAATTCTTCAATTCCACCACCAAGTATTCAAAATCATACTGAATTTGATAATACTAACACAACAAACAATACTACAAGCAACAACCAAACAAATAATTCAACTTCACCTGCTCAACATTTTATTCAAAAAAATTCGAATACTCCAGGTTATAATAATAATACAACTAATTATCAAAATTATAATAATAACAATGCATCTTCCAATAATGGATCAAATGGGTATAATTATGGTAATCCATTACCATCATTAAATAATAATAATAATAATGCTACTACTGCTACTACTGCTACTAATAGTACTGGTACAACAAATAATGATAGATCTATGTCTCCACCACATGCATCTTTTTTCCCAACTAATAATAATAATAATACATCAAATAATAATGCATCATCAAATGATCATAATAATAATTCAAATTATGATTCATCAAGATTTCAAGGTGGTGGATTCTTATATAATACAGCAACATCAAATAGTTCAACAGTAACACCAAATACTGCAACTTCAAATAATACTGCTTCAAGTTTACAATATCCACAGCAAACTGAGTATTCAACAAATAGATCAATGACAAATAATTATAATCCTGTCACTAACACTACTACTACTCAACCGTTACCTTCTATGATTCATGGTAATGATTCAAATAATAATAATTCTACTTCAGCAAATTAGTTTAGTTGGTAAGTAATTATTTTTTTTTATCTCTATCTTTTTGTTATATAACAATACCAAGTATATATATATTTTTTGTTATATATTTATATATTATCCCTTTGATTGTAATTGTATTAATATAATGTTTTATTCCATAATCTATTTTATTTTGTCAAAATTGAAAGAAAAAAAAAAAACACACAAACTGAAAATTGAAGTTACCAACAACAACAACAACAGCAACAACGTATTAATTAATTAAACACTGTATTGTTAACACTAGTTTAAATCTACTGAAACAAAACAAACACAGAGTCGCAAAGATGAATCCACAAATTACCAACATCCTAATCATGGGTGGGATGATGATTATCTCTCGTTTCCTTGATTTTGAAAATAAAATTATCTTAAACGTTGTTAGAATAATGTATTTTTCATCAATGTTTGCATCATTATTAATTCTTCAATTAACTAAATGGAAAGTTCAAAAGACTAATGATTTAACTGTATTAAAATATGTGGCTAAGGATTCAAATTCTATGTTTAACATGGCCGCAGCTGATGTGGATCCAACAAATGAAAATTCTAATGGTGAAAGATTACATGTTATCTCTGTGAAAGATTATGATTTATCAGAAGTCAATTCTGCTTTAAAATCTTTATCAAATAATTTAGTCGTTATGTTATTCATGCATTTATATTTAGGTTATTCAAATCCATTATTTATGCAATGTATCTCTCCAATTAAATCAACTTTAGAAAATAAAGTAGTTAAAATTGTTTTATTTAATCATAAAGATACTGGTTTCTTAAAGAGACCATTCAAGACTGAACCAATGTTTGGTAGTGACAATGGTAAGAATGCCGGTGGTTCAATGATGAGTATGATGACCGGTGGTGATATTAAGACTGATAAGAAAACTATTGAAACTTATGAAAAGGCAGGTAATGGTGGTGTTAAATTAGATTAAACACACATTTAAATTCAATATTTTCTATACATTTGTCTGTTTTATAATCAATATTTATATATTAAACATCCTTTTTTAAATTATATATATATAATTGAATAAAATAATTTATCTTATACATCTATGAAAAGTGATTAAATCACTTTAAGTTGGGAAATACAGAACCTAATCAAGCAAAACGCTAACATGAATTTACTGATATTAGGTGCTGGTGGACTTGGTTGTGAGTTATTAAAGAATGCTACCATGATGGTTGAAAGAAATGAGATCCAATTAGATAAGATTACAATTATTGATATGGATACAATTGAATTAACAAATTTAAATCGTCAATTCATGTTTAATACTAATGATATTGGTCAAAATAAAGCTGAAATTGCAGCTAAATATGTTATGGATAGATATAAAAATGTCGTGGAAGTGGAAGCTATTGTCACAGATTTGACTTTATTAACCAGAGACTTTTATGATCAATTTCAAATTATTATATCTGGGTTAGATGCTATTGAACCACGTAGATTTGTCAATCAAATGTGTATACAAATTGCACAATTGAGTAAATTTAGTAATGTTATTCCTTTCATTGATGGTGGTGTAGAAAGTTTAAAAGGTCATGTTAAATTAATTATTCCTGGTGTAACCGCATGTTGGGAATGTTCCATTGCGACATTACCAAATCAAGAAGTTACTGGCTTTGATAATGGGAATGTTCCTTTATGCACTATTGCCACAAATCCAAGATCTTTAGAACATGTTGTGGAGTTTATTTATATTAAAGCTATGGAACAAGGCCTTCCTGAGAATTGGGATCAAGATACCACTATTGTTAACCCATTATTGGTTCAATGTCAAGAGAGAGCACAAAAATATAATATTAACAAAGATAAATTAACCACAAGTTATATGCTTGGTGTCATGAAAAAGATTATCCCCAACGTGAGTACTACAAACGCAATGATCGCAGCACAATGTTGTTTAGAATTGTACAAGATTTATAATGATTTAATTGATTTTGATTCAAATCCACATAATTTCCTTATGATTAATGGTAATCAGGGTCAATTCCATTATAGTTTTACATACGATAGAGACTCACAATGCCCTGTTTGCTCTGCATTGTTTTAAACTTGAAATGCTTTTTTCTTTCCTATTTGTTTTGAAGCATTCTTAAAACTGTTGCTTTGAATTTGAACTTTTATTTTAATTTGTTTTGCTGAGTCATATGGAAGAAGAGTCCAACTACAAATCAACATAAAGAGCCCACTCAAAAACATACTTATAAATATATGATGTCTTTATCATACACAAGATTGATGATACCAAGAAGTTTGCTAGTTGGAAGAAGATTTCTATCCACAGCATTCAAAGCAAACCGGATACATCACAATCCATTATTTAAGTCCATCTCTCGTCAGTATAGTTTAAAAGATGCGTCAAATGATGTTTTGATATCACCAGAGAAAATATGGAATAAACCTGAAGATATGAGTATGTCAATATCTGAAAGAGCAAGTTTTAGATTAAATGAGATTTATGATAATACAAAAGAGATTCTACAAGTTGGCGTGGAGAGTGGTGGTTGTCATGGTTATCAGTATACACTAAAACTCATACCTGATTTAGTAGATATGACAGTTTGGAAACAATTAGAAACAGAGAAAGGAATTCAAGAAACTGCTTCAGAGGATAAGGCTGATGATTTTGGTGATAATGGTGCCATAAACCCACAGGACAATGTACTTTTTGTTCTACCGAACAATAAGGGGAAAGTCCTGGTTGATAAATTATCTTTAAAAATATTGAATGGTACCACATTAATCTACACTACTGAGTTGATTGGATCCAGTTTCAAAATCATTAATGGGAAGTTAAAGAGTAAATGTGGTTGTGGATCTAGTTTCGATTTGGAAGAATAAGGGACAATTGTGCTTGTAAATAACGTAACCTAACTCCTCCACCATTGCATCAACTCAAACTTACCTCCACCCCATTATATATAATATTCCAATACCTGTTTAATCAATATTTATTTATTTATTTATCACTTTATTTTAAAGATCTTCCCACTTTTTTAAGGATTTTTTGATTTATTTCAAACCACCGAAATCTGAAACTTTTAAGGACTTGCTTGAGGACAATACAAGTCAAACAAAGAGAATTATCGCTAAACTTACGGAGTGATTATACTATACTATAATAAAATAACCAATTGACAAATGGATTCATTGAAGAGTGGTTTAAAATCTGCTGGGAAATTAGGTGTCAAAGGTGCTAAATCTGGTTATAATTTTGGTAAGAAACATGTAGACAAGACCCGTGGTAAATCTGATAGCAATGATGCTGATCATGATTATGATTCACGTAGAAATTATAATGATTCCTATGCTGACAGGTATGATGATAGAGATCATGATAGAGATGGTCCTTCTTCATCCTATGGTAGACCAAAGTCTATGTATGGAGCAAACAATAACGGTTCGTATGCCAATTCATCCTACGGTCAACCAAATAATCAATCATATGCCAATTCCACTTATGGACAACAAAACAATCAATCATATGGGAACCAACCCTATGACAATACCCAAGCTGGTTATGGCCAAGACTCTTACAATCAAGATGGGTACAATCAAGACTCCTATAATCAAAATGGAAATGCCCAAAATGGTTATGGTCAAACAGGCTACGGACAAGGAGGATATGGTCAAACAGGCTACGGACAAGGAGGATATGGTCAAACAGGTTATAATAATCAACAATATGATAACTCTATACAACAATCAGCTCAATCTAGTTACGGGACTAATACCACATCTCAATATAATGCTAATCCAGGTTATGGTAGCCCAGCAGTAAATAATACTGCTACCTCAAATCAATATGGGACTGTTCAAGCCTCTACAGTTGCCGCCGTACCACCGGCTCAAGCTCCCTATGCGGAAAATAGTTATACCACCAGTCAACCAATTCCAGCTTATGGTTCACAATCAGCTGTAGATGTTTCCTCATTACCACCTCCACCAGTCCATAGTGATCGTGGTAAATCTACCCCATCGGTTCAAGAACCAGTAAATGATGAGCTACCAGTTGCTGGATTACCTGCTGATAGCGGAGTTCAAGAACCAGTGGGACGTAATGAACCTGTCAATCCTGGCCCTGGATATGATGATAGAAGGGAGCCATATGATGATAGAAGAGGTGTCGCAAGAGATGCCACAAGAGACAGTAGCAGAGGTGGATATGATGATAATGGTAGAGGAAATAACAGATATGATGATAGATACGAAGATAGAAGAAATGATAGAAAGCTAAGCGGAAGAAGTAGTTATGATGACAGATATGATGACAGATATGATGACAGATATGATGACAGATATGATGATAGAAATGGTCTTTCCACTGTGAGACGTGGTTTCAGTCAAAGAAGAGGTGGTGGTCGTGATTATGACGATGATAGAAGAGATGGCTATTCTAATAAGAAAAGTTCTTATTATCCCGATGGCGGTGACCGTAATCGTTCCCGTGATAGTGCCCCCCAAAGAAGAGATGATGGACCTGATAGAAGAGATGATAGATATTATGATGATGATGATGATGATGATGGTAGATATAGATCTAGAGATGGTTATAGATCCAGAGGCAATTCTAGAGCTGAAAGAAGTGGACCACCTCAACAAGATTATAGAGATGATAGTAGAAATGTTTCTCAAGATTCGAACCATTTAACTGTAGACAATCAACCACCACAAACTATAGCTGATGATGATGTTCCACCCCCATTACCAGTGAGATCAAGGGCTGCTTCAATGGCTACTCATTCAAATGAAGTTGAAAGAAATGATACCTTTTCAATACCTCAAATTAATTCTCCTCTTGCTTCTCCTGAACCTGATGATGCTCCAGTGGTATCTCCCAAATTATCATCTCCATCAGTTGCTTCACCTCGTGTTACTTCGCCACAAAATCAACCAATCATTACATCTCCTGAACAATTAAGAGGACAGCTATCAGCTGTTAGATCAAGAAGTTCAACAATGTCTCCACCACCTGTGAGATCAAGAACACAAACTATTGTAACTGAAAGAAAGACATCTTTACCTCCAGCTTCAGAACAAAATGTTGAAGATGTCACCAATGAATTAGCCCATATAAAGCTTCGTCATACAAGTACAAATGAACCTACTTCACCAAAACGTGTTGAAACTTCTGATTCTGAAGAAATTGATTTCAAGAAAGTGTTAGACACTAAAAAGAAGGTTCCACCAAAAGTCCCCGTAAAGAGGAGTATTCCACCTCCTGTTTTTCCAGCCAAGAATAATTCTTTGAAGAAGAATATCCCACCACCTGTTGTTCCAGCCAAGAGCAATTCTTTAAAGAAAAATAACCCACCTCCCGTGGTTCCAACTAAGAATGATGGATTGAAAAAGAAAATTCCACCTCCCGTGGTTCCAAGAAAAGTGGCAACATTAAGAAAGGCTGTTACTGTTAACAATGCAGCTTCGGTGGTAGATACGACCAGTAAAGCAAACAACAATTCTTCTATAGTTACTGATGAAGAAGATGGTAACTTATCTCCTCTAGAACGTTACAAGAAAAATCTCGCTACAGCTAATAATAGTTGATATGCAAAGAGGGGGGGGGGGGTTCACACACCTTGTAAACTAAATATAACATTATATATTTTACGCTCACGATTTTGTGAAATATAGAAACATTAAACTTTGATATCTAAAACTGATCCAAATATATTGATATTAATTTATATTATTATTACATATATGAAAAGAAAAAGGAAAAAAAAAAGGGTTAAACATATACAGTAAAAGAGAAAAAGAGTATGATCATTGACATTATTTTTAAATTATATTAGTTATGATTAGAATTACAAGGTGACATATTGGTAATGACGAAGTCGTGCGAAAAAAACACTTCCTCCTTATTTGGAAAGTAAATCAGCAAATTCAGAAACACTAATCTTACCAGAACCTTTACTAACTTCTTCAAACATAGCTTGTAATTCTTCATCAGATAATTTTTCACCAATAGAATTGAATACAAGTTTTAATTCATTAAATGATATATACCCATCCCCATTTTTATCAAAGACTTTAAATGCCTCAATAATTTCTTGTGCTGAATCTCTTGGTTCAGCTTGCCTAGCCATGAGACTTAAGAATTCTTCAAAATCAATTTCGTGATTACCATCTTGATCAATTTCATTCATAAGATCTGTAATCTCAGTTTCATTTGGGGATAAACCTAAAGATTTCATCACTGTAGCCAATTCAAGAGGGGAAATGGACCCACTATTATCCTTATCAAAAAGATTGAAGGCTTCTCTATATTCCTCTATTTGTTCCGGAGTTAACGTACTACTCATTGTGGATTATTATTTGTGTGTTGTTTGTGACTATGTATAATTTGGATTACTCTATCTGAATAGATCAATTCTTCAAACTAGTCTCTTTTGCTCCTTTTATTTAAATAAAATATATTCCATGAAATATTGTTTTGTCTTTTTTCCATTTTCAAAATTTTCTTGCAATAACAAACAATAAGACCATATTAATTATTCTTCATTATTAAGCCTTGTTTTGCCAAGCCAAGCCAATTTGACTTTGACGATAACGATGACTATTAACGCAATTGTTTGAGTTAGCGGACTAAGCCCTCATTAGATGTATTCACTTAATCTAGTTGGTAATGTGTTCTAAATTTAGCAATTAGTGAGGGTTTATTATCGTTCTTCAAAGGTTTGTACAATGGCGACCCGTCTTGATCATAGATCCAGAATTTATAATGCTCATCATCGCCATAAAACTCATTGTATGGATGATCAGGAATCAATACATCGTATGTGGTGTCATTATTGTCCTGAGAATGTGGATCTTCAAACGGGGTTTCCCGTTGGGATGTGGAGCTAAATTCATTCAATACGCTCCATGTCAAATATGCATAAAATCTGCTTGTCAATGTCGGGTTATATCCACCTCCACCTAATAAGATTATATGACATTGTGGGAATGATTTCATGACTTTAATAATATTGTGGGTCAACCCTTTTATGCTTAATTGCCATTCATAGAAAGAGTCTCCTCTTAACCCATCGGAACCACATTGAATAACAATAATTTCAGGTTCAAACTTATTCAGGCAAGGTAGAATAACTTGTTCGGTTAAATGAGTTAACAATTTATCATCGAACCCATGCATTAATGGTAATGTCACTGTATTTGTGCCTTTGGATTCCTTCAAAGATCCAGTACAGGGGAAAAATCCAACTTCATAAAGATGTAACGATATGGTTTGAACATTCTTTGAATATAACATTGCTTTCTCCACCCCATCACCATGATGTAAATCGAAATCTAGATATGTAATCTTTTGAAATCCCTTCTTTCTTAATTTTTGTAAAAGTAATACAATATCATTGATATAACAAAAACCTGACGCTTTACGTTTCATTGCGTGATGTCTCCCACCGTCCCAGTTTATACCAATAAATCTTTCTTCTGAAGTTTCATAACTTAAAGGTTTTAAATTTATACCTGGAATATCTAATAATCCTAATGTTGCACCTGTAATAACTCTTAAGTATAAAGGCAGGAAAGGGAACATAGGACAATCACCGTCCAAATTATATTCTTGCAAAAGCGACCGTTCATCATCTAAATCATCTTTTGCTTCGTCTTCATCAAATCCTGTATCTATAATTGATCTTTTCCTTACTATATCATCTTCATCTGTATATTTCTTATAATATTCCAAAAGATCATTAGGTGACATAAACATGTCCTCGTCACCTTGGTTTCCCAATTGAGCCAAATTCCTCCATTGTTCTAACCTCGCACCCCCACCTTCCTTAGGTATTTTATTCAATAAATCATCTAATAATATTTCTACATATTTCCTATCATGGAATTGTAACATATCTTCCTTAGAACAGGACGGATTTGTAATAATATGATCGAATTGATCTAATAACTTATAAGCCTTTAAAAGTCCCCAAATTAATTGTGATTTAGATGATTTGTTGCATGATAATAAATCTGATACCTGTGATTGGAATTGAGAGGTGGAAATTGCAAAATTTACCATTGGATTGGGCCATATCTTGTCAGTCTTTAATTCTCACCTTGTAAGTTTCACCTTTCAAAGATTTATTTTCAAGTATGTCTATGTGCTTTTTTTGATTTTTTTAATCTGAGTAAATTCATTGAAATAAGTAGAAACCACATTATAAATCTTTAAACAAGTTATATAGGTCAAACTAAGGACGTTCCAAGCTTCAACTAAGTGATCAAAATAACTATCTACCTATACAAACTACATTGGACATGGCTGTTGATTCATATGTGGAAACTTTGGGCCAAATGGTTCAACTTTTGAGAGATTATAAACCGGGTTCAGTAACTTTAGAAAATCTTACCAAATTATGTCAAACATTGGGTCTGGAATCCTTTGTGGATGATATAAATACAGATTTAGCTAGATTATCTACAGCATCCAAAATTATTGTCATTGATATCGATTTTGATAGACAAAAGAATAAAGTGAAAGATGTTAAATTAGTTCTTGCATCGAATTTTGATTACTTCAATTATTATATAGATGATTATGATGCAACTAAAGGTGAAAGCAATAACATTTTATTAAACTCTCTAACATTATATGACGATTTGAAACAGTTTCATAATAATCTACAATTTCTGTATCTTTTGGACACTTATTCACAAGTGGATATTGATAACGCTACTTCCACCACGGCCACTGTATCAATGACAAATTCGACCATTGGAATGGCTCACTCCACATCAATGGGTTATAATTCTATAGATGGAACCATGAGTGGCAGTGAATCTGGCAATCCTACTTCATCAAATAAGAATGGGAAACTAGATTTATTCAAATATTTCACCGAGTTGAAACAATACACGATTAAATATTTCAAAGAAAATAATATTGAATTAGACGTTATGGCCAATCTTAACAATACAATTGGTTTATACATCACCAAACCTAAAGACCATCTGGATTCTGAAGATAAAACATGCCCTAAAATTATAGCTAGAATTACTTTAGAAAAATCCAAAAATAGTCAACATCGTCTATTTGAATACGTTTATTCTGACGCAACTAAGAATTGGATCAATGAATCCCCAGATAATAATATTAATGGTATAAGTTTAGTCTTAGAAATCTTCGACAATGATATGTATATTCCAGAAAGTTTTATTACTAATGAAATGATATTTGAACATTCATCAGAAAATTCACGAGATAAGAATAAATATATTTCACAATTATTGAACAATGTTATTATAAGTACTCAAGATTATAAAGAGGAATTAAATTTATTAAATGATTTTACTTCAAAATTAATAAATGTTAGGAAAATCGATATAAGTAATGATAATTTAGATATCTTGAGGGATATATTGAAATGGATGGAATGGTATAATGTTGTGTTAACTCCACTGTTCAATTTAGTGGATAAGAATCTTAAAGAGAGAAAATATAAAGACGATAAGAAAGACTTACATCGTCATCATGGTCATACACATAGAAGAAGACTATCAAGTTTGACTATGGGACTAAATGGATTACAAAATTCACCGTTAAGACATAGAAGATCATCATCGAAAAATAAGAAACCAAGTTTAACTGAGTCTACAATGCTTAAAGATGAAGGTTTACAACAATATAATTTACATGAAATTATAGGACAACCTGTAACAGAAGAGTCTGAGCTATCTTTGGCCTTAGATCCAAATAATGAAGAAGCCTTAATTATGGATGGAGATGATGTGAATGATAATATGGATACTGGTAATAATAATAATAGTAATAATAATAATAATTCTGTATCTGCTTCGTCAGTTGTTCCAGAAAATAAAGAGAAACAAATTGTTATTTCTGAAGATCATATACATTTTGATGCTAGTAATTTCGAATGTAGTTTATACGATACTAGAAAAGATTGGGAAACCTTTATGACAGAAATTGAAAAGTATATATAGAATGTTTAATTATTTTAATAGATCTCCGAATTTTTGTAATTACATATAAGGTGATGTTAAAATGCAAAGACTAAATGAGTTTTATATAAAATATTGTTCAGTGAAGGTGTTTGAGAAGTATAAGAAAATTATTCATTGTTAGTTTTTTACAGAATCAAATAAATCACAGATACACTCACTTATTTCATATTCCGTCATATGTTCATATTTAGAATCATAATCTATCTTCCAAGTTTTCACTTCATTAACTCAAAAAGTTTTAAAGTAACAGCTTTCCGGTTATTTCTAAGCAAATTTGTTGCAGGGCAAATTACCAGCACTTCAGCTGGTGATCAAACTATCAATGAAATCCTATCTGTGCCAGTTGGTGAAATATTGATTATCGAAGTTGGCTCTAACTATGTGTCTAACCATGATATTACTATCGACGGTACTATAGTAATTGTCGGTGACTAGGCAACGGGTATTACCAATTTAGAATTTACTTCTACCTCCACTATTAGAAATAATGGTATCCTCAACATTGAAAATATAGCTCCCACTGGTGTAGCTGATGAATATGTGATTGCTCCCGGTACTTTATTTAATGATGGTGAGATAGAACTTTCTCAACTCGGCACGGGCTCTATAACTTGGTTAATTTCACTTTAGCTCCTACCGATTTAATTAATAGAGGGCAAATCTCATTTGATCCAGACGGTTTTGGTGGTGACACTCCTGGGACCTTGTACATTGATGGTCCAAATTCACATGTATATAATGGCGGAATAACTTCCACTACTGGTCTAAGAGATGCTTCTGTTAGTAGTATCCAGTTTGCTCGTTCTCAAATGAGAGCTATTGAATTTCATAGTCCTGTAGAAGGTAAAGGGACTGTAGAATGTCATAATTCCCAAATTGGTATTAGTTCTCCATGATTAGAAAATTAAGATTTTAAAGTTTCAAGCAGCTCACTATATGCGAGTCATTGATAAAGATGCACATTACAATTATGAAGATCATGGTGGTTCTGTGGTTGCATGGGTTGTCCCCATGATTGACAGTATGTCTAACATTGCCGGTGATGCCTTTTACTTGTATAACAATGGGTTTAATGCATCATTTACTGACCAATTCAAGTCAGGAGATGATACTTCTAGTGGTATATTTTCAATGATACACCAGACCCAACTGAATTTGATTTAAGAAGTATGTTAGTGTTCAGAGAAAATGTTGAATGTGCCTGCATTTATAGTCCACCTCCAGTCACTACTACTGTCGTAGAAAATTCTGGTTAAAATAGACATATTGTTACTGAATATCTCTCATTTTACCCTTTTCCTTCAGGGGGTATCGTGTTTACTGGTACAGTTACTAATACAGTTATGTTTAGTATGAAACCTCCTGTTACTATCACTTCTAGTACTGCAACTGAACTTGAATCATATTACACTACTTCTGATAAATACGAGGATTTAGGGACGGGTACTACAACTATTACAATCTTTGTTCCACAGAATACAACTACAACCACTGTAACAAGATCAGTTACTGGTCCAATAACCACTACATATACATCTACTGTCATTGGGAATGTTGGCTCTGAAATTGTCGAAGTTGTGATTAGCATTGCCACTCCATACGCAGTTACACTTGTTTCAAGTTCTACCGTCTCTAGTAGAGTTTCATCTTCCGATACTAATGAATCTATAATTTATTCAAATAATCCAACCTCACAAGTTATTATTCCAGTTCATCCATCAATCTCCACTGGGTGCGTATATTACGGCAACAGTACCCTCCCGACTGGACAGTTGGATATCATAACTAGACAATTGGATACCACAACTGATACTGTTAATACTTTCATTGATATAATTGAGATGCCATCCACCACTATACCAAAGTGTAATCCAACTTCCAAAAAACAACCTGTGGAAGAAACACTAACTGCAAAGAAGATAACAAATGACGCTTATAATACACAAGTTACTACTACTGTTCATATTGGCCGTATACCAACTCCAAACAAGATTGAAAACAAGGGGGATACTGGCGGTAGTAATGCAATTAACAACCTGGTTTAGATTTTCATCAAGTATCTCCTGACAGCGGTGTTGATGTTGGATCAAATGAGGTTCTGATGATAAAAATGATATTGCAGATCCAAATAAAAGTCTTAACAACGACACCCCTATTTATAAACCAAGTGAATCAAACAACGATGAAGTCAATAATGAATATAATGATAATGAAGTCAAAACTAACGAAAATTATTCCAATAAACAACAACCAAACCAAGCTGACTTCCACGATTCCGGTAACACCCATAGATACGGTCCCCTATGACTGCTGCATTTAAATCAGGTCAAGAACATCAACTCACAAACCAAAATCTCCATTTCTGAGTTTGCTAACGAAGGTACTTCCACCAAACAATGGTCTCTATCTGGTTTTTTAGTTGGTTTGGCTTTAATGTTTGCATAATTCCATTCCTCGACCCTTCAATTCTTATTTATTTATTTATTTATTTATTTATTTATTTATTTATTTATTTATTTATTTATTTATTTATTTATTTATTTATTTATTTATTTATTTATTTATTTATTTATTTATTTATTTATTTTTATTTTAACTTTATGTACTTACCTTCTATTCCAATATTATATGTCTTAATCTCATTCTGAAAGCGTTTTGACTTCTTGATTCAAGAAGATCCTTGCCAAGGAGCGGCTCCTATTATTCTGTTAGGTAGGAAAATCAAAATCGAAGAAAACTTATTTCTTTATTCGGAATTAGGAATGATTTTCCGGTAGCGGCACTTTTAGTCCAAAATATTTCAAACTTAATTTTTTTTTTCTTTTTTAAAATTTTTAGTATTTTCTTATAGGGCCATAGTACTTTAAAAAGTTGGGTCTTTTTTAATATTCTTAGGTTACACCAGAAAAATGAGGAAACGTAATTCGGCATGTGAGTTTAAAAATTACTGGCCCAAAAAACCAACAATGGGGGGTGGTGCTTTAAATCTTTGTAAAAAAGAATTTAAAGTAGATTGGTTTGTTTCCTTTTGAAGCTTCATAATGGTGTACCAGTGCATTATACCTTCTCTTATTTATTGAATATAACATATACAAGCTTTATTTACAATGAAATCTTCTTAGAAAATTTTACTATTTAAAAACTGGGTTACGCGCTGAGGCGCCCTAGTTTACTAGGGCGCAGAATTGTTTTTTGGAATATTTGTTTTTTTTTTACTAAGTTTTAGGTTTCCAAATGGCGCAGGATTTGAAATTCTGATGCGCAGGATTGCGGAAAATCATGCCCACCGAGGCCTACTTCTTGAAACAATGAACAGTAAACTGTACGTTTGGAAGAAGATCGGATTTAATTTCTTTCGCATCGTAAATCAAAACAGTTTGGAGTTTCCAAATGAGGGAATCATCGCTTGTCTATTCCGAATAAAGAAATAAGTTTTCTTCGATTTTGATTTTCCTACCTAACAGAATAATAGGAGCCGTTCCTTGGCAAGGATCTTCCTAGAAATATAACAATATGATCTGGTAAAACAATTCCATCACATAATCCTTTATTATACTTTTGCTATTGTTTAGGAAGGATGTGGACTGACAAGAGGAAGCTTTTAGATTTTTAGCGGGTTCTTTTAGTAAGATTATTCAAAGTAAAGCTTAAGCTTCACTTATATTCCAGAATTAATGTTTGCAGATCTCGGCTAAGTTTATTCATCCCGTCAAATAGAAGCGTGATTTAACACAGAGTACGTCGTTTTGAAGAACAGAGAAAAAAATTTTCTTGTGTGACATAGAATACCAACAATGTCTGGATGTATTCATTCCATTGGGGGTCAACTTGTAATTGATCTGCAAGGATAAAAATTATTATATAAATAGGCAAACATATGTTATGATATTTTAAAACATTTGAAACCACCTTCTCTTTTTTGCTTTAGCTTCTCACTTATAATTTATCCTAATCTTTTAATTTTCTAATCTATTTAGACCAACAAACTTCAGTTTGAAATAATCATACTGACCAAACAAACTTATAATGACTAAATCATCGAAATCAAAAATAGCTAAACTTATAAGTTTATTATTTATTTTTCCACAAATTACTAAAGGTCAATCAACTCGTACGTTATCGGGTGACCAAACCATCTCAACTCCTATAACTGTGGCAGCTGGTGATACATTAATCATCGAAGGTGGTTCTAAATATTCCTTTAATAATAATATTGTTAATGATGGTACCATAAAAATTATTGGTGATTCTACAACTGGTCTAACTGACTTAAATTTTGCGTCAACCTCTTCAATCAATAATTCTGGTGAATTTGATATTGAAAATATAGCTCCAAGTGGTCCTGCTAATCAATATATTATCGCTCCTGGCACAATATTTAATGATGGTAACTTTACCATATCACAATTAAATACTGGTTCTCAAAATCTGGTAAATTTCACTCTAGCACCAACCAATTTGGTCAATAGAGGTGTTATTTCATTTGACCCAAATAAACTGGGTGGTGACACTCCAGCTATTATGTATATTGGTGGCAATAATTCTTCAGTGTACAACGGTGGTAAAATTGAAACTTATGGTTTAAGAGACACTTCAGATCATGGGGCCCAGTTTGCGCGTTCTCAAATGAGAGGTATTGAATTACATAGTCCTGTTAATGGTAAAGGGACTATTGAAGCCCATGACTCACAAATTGGTATCAGCTCTAATGGTCAAGAAGGCCAATACTTTAAGTTAAAGGGTTCATTACTTTATGCAACTATCCTTGACCAAAATACAAACTATAATTATGAGGATTTAGGAGGTTCTGTGCTTGCTTGGATTGGTCCAAATATTGATACAATGTCAAATGTTGATTTGTTTGCATTCTACTTATACCAAAATGGCCACAATACATCATTTACTGATATGTGTAAAACAGGTGATGAAACTTTTGAAGGAATCTTCATTAGTGATCAACCTGACCCAAATTATTGGACTTTAAGCGGTATGTTTTCTTTCAGAGAAACCAAATGGGCTTGTGTTTATATACCACCTCCAGTAACCACTACGGTAATCGGTGGATTTGGTACAGATAGGTTTACTCGTACTGAATATCTTTCATTTTTCTCCTCTACTTCTGGTTCTCAAATTGTTACTGGGACATCTACCAGTTCTATTATTTTCACTATTCCAACACCTATCACCACCACCATGGGAAATTCCTTAACTGAAGTGGTTTCTTATTATACCACTACTGGTAGATATGGTGACTTAGGTACAGGTACTACTACAGTAACATTATCAGCTTCACATGATATCTCCTCATCTACTTTGTCTTCTGCATTGAATACTAATTCTGTCAGTCTATCTAATCGCCAATCAGTACTTTCGTCTACACTAGGTAGATATAGTGACTTAGGTACAGGTACTACTACAGTAACATTATCAGCTTCACATGATATCTCCTCATCTACTTTGTCTTCTGCATTGAATACTAATTCTGTCAGTCTATCTAATCACCAATCAGTACCTTCGTCTACATTAGACTCAACTTCTTCCAATTCAACTATTTTCGCCAGTGTCCATTCTGCCCCTCCTGATAGTTCAGAAACTACAATTTCGAGTTCCAATGTAATTTCTGTTGTTAAATCTGTAACTTCCGTTTCAAATACTGTCCATACATCGATGACAAACAGTAAATTCCATTACGGTAACAATACTGTACAACGTTCCTCTAAAAAAGTTGATGCAGAATCGAAATTACCAAGTATTTCAACGACTGACATTCCAAAGACCAAAAATACGCCAAAGGACAGTTTAAAGCCAGAAATACGCTCAACTGAAAAGGTAGATGCTGTTAATTACAATCCTGCCACCTTAACAAAGATTGGTGTGAATAGTCATAATAATAAACACCAAACAGCGATCGACAACAAACCAACAACCAGTGCAGATGTAAATAACGGAAATAACAATGACAGCGTAAATACCCTATCTCAAGACAATTCACATAACTCTTCCCAAAACGAAGGATCCAACATTGATCCAAATCTAAATACTGAAACAGGTAATGCAGAAAAGAACGGGGATGAATCCCAAAATAATAGCAAGTCTGGCGATGATTTTAACCCAGATGACAGTGGTAATACTTTTAACAATGGATCTGACCAATCATTTGATACTGGTTCAGGTTCTGAGGGTACTAACAACGTTCCAAACGAATCTTCAAAACCTGGATCATATGTAAATTCTAACAGTGACCAAAATAATAACAATGTACCAAGTTCTATCTCATCTCCAAACCAATCGCAAAATAATAACAATGTACCAAGTTTTATTTCATCTCCAAACCAATCGCAAAATAATAACAATGTACCAAGTTCTATTTCGTCTCCAAACCAATCGCAAAATAATAACAATGTACCAAGTTCTATTTCATCTCCAAACCAATCGCAAAATAATGATATTGAGGGAGGAGATTCAAACCATGTTACCAATATTGCTGTTAATCCAACAAACGCGCCTGTTATTTCCAACTATCCCGTTGATGCTCATGGTAGTTCAATGGATGCTTATATGCATTCTAGAACTAAGGCTTCATTTTCTGAATATGCAGGTGAAGGTACTCCTATGAATTCTTCTTGGAATTTACCTAGTATTTTAGTCAGTTTCATCTTTATTTTTATATAATTTTTGTCATATAATTTATCCTCATATAATTTGAAATTACACCAATATAGTTCTTATTAGTTTCTCATCCTCCTTTATGCATTTGTTTCAGTTCAAATGGCCACGTTAAACAAACATCCCCAAATATCTTCAAAAACACATTTGGCCGATGGCACAAAAATAAAATAAATTCGATAGTAATTACAAATAGAATCAAAGTCTATATAGATATATTATAAAACAGTAATATAACAAACCGACTTATCTAATCGTCGTAGTTTTCATCTTCTTCGACATCTCTTACTACACTTTCTTTTGTTGCAGTAGCATCGGTCTTTTCTGCATCATCTTTAGATGAACCATCTTTATCTTCAGCTGAAGAACCATCAAGCTTATCTTCTTCACGCAATTTAGCCTCTTCTTGAATCTTTTCAATAGCCTCAGCGGTTGGTTTGATAACAGTTTCTTCTTGTTCTTGCTTCTTTTCTTCTTCAACAACAGCAGTTTCATTCTCAGTAAATGCTTCCTTACTTTCTTCTTCAGAAACAGGTTCAGCTACCTTTTCTTCTTCAATAGCAGGGGTATCAACCTCAGCAGGCTTTTCGGCTTCTGTTTCAACTTCCGCAGGCTTTTCAGCTTCTGTTTCAACTTCAGCAGGCTTTTCAGCTGAGGTGGTAGACTTTTCTTTAACTTCAGCAGTTTCAGTAGGCTCATTTTTCTTTTCTTCAGCTTCTTTAGTTTCAGTTTCTTCAGTAACAGCTTCCGCAGTAGTTTCGAGTTCCTTTTCTTCAGATTCTTCAACAACAGGAGCAGTTTCAGTGTTAGCCTCTTCCGGTTTAGATTCTTCTGTAGCAGTAACTGTACTGTCTACAGCAGTTTCAGGGTCAGCAACAACCGGGGCAACAGGAGCAGCAGCTTCTACCGATTGAACAGGTTCTACAGCAATCACAGATTTTTGCACTTCGGCAGCAACAGTTTCAACCTTTGGACTCTCTGGTTTGGATGCTTCCTGTGGTTGTTCTTCAACCTTAGGCTTCTTTTGTTGTGGCTCTTCAGGAACGTCATCATTCATAATTGAACTGACGGTATTTTGATGAACTGGTTGAACTGGAGAAGGTTTTGGTGATTCGTTCGAAGAGGAAACAGCAGCGTTAACTAAAGTATCAATGTTATTGTTATGAGAAGTTTCAATAGATCTCTTTCTTGGAATCACTTGGTCTGGTTGAGCCGTTGGGATAGGGTTGCTCTTAACATAAGATGGTTCAGAGATGATAGAAGAAACGGTTGGTTGGGTTGGAGAAGCTACTTGAGAGGCCAGCTGTTTTGGAGATTTAACTTCAGTGATTGCTGGTGAAGTCACAGGGGCAGGTTGGATTGGAGCTGGTTGCTGTTGTTGTTGGACAAGTGCAGGAGGTTGTTGTGGAGGTAATTGGGTTTGAACTGGAACAGGCTGAGCTGGAACAGCGACTGGAGTCATTTGTTGAGGAGCTTGAACTGGTTCAGTAGCAATTGGAACTAATTTAGTAGGCGGGGAAGTAATGTTTTGAACTTGTGGTGATTGCTGTTGTTGTTGCTGTTGAATTGGAGCTGGCATCATTTGTTGCGGTTGTTGTTGGTATTGTTGTAATTGTGGAACACCTGGCATTTGTTGAGCTTGTTGAACTTGTTGTTGTTGCTGTTGTTGAGCTTGTTGTTGTTGGACTTGTTGCAATTGTTGTAATTGTGGAGATCCTTGTTGTGGATGGTTCAATGGACCTGGTGGATACATTGAAGTGACAGCTGGTCTAACATTTAATGGATTGGTTTGATCATTTTGTTGTAAAGTTGGTTGTAACATAACAGGTTGTTGCTGCTGCTCCTGTAGTTGTTGTTGATGCATAGCGACTTGTGGAGGTGGTGGAGGTAATTGTTGTTGTTGCTGTTGTTGCATTGCTTGAGCAGCAGCAGGGTTAGATAATTGTTGTGTTAAAGCTTCTAATCTCTTTCTAATATGAATATTTTCAGGATCTAATCTTGCAGCTTGTTTATAAGCATCAAGAGCATCAGTTAATTGATTATTACATGTTTCATATAATGTACCTAAATCGTACCAAACTTCACTAATGTATGGATTTAATCTAATGGCTCTAGTGTAAGCATCTAAAGCATCTCTATATTGAGAAATTTGATAATATAAGACACCAATAGAACACCAAAAAATTGGATTTCTTGAATCTCTATTAACAGCTTGTTGGAATGCATCATAAGCAGCAGTGTAATCACTTCTAATCATATGAACGCGACCAAGATGATACCATGTAGTAGCATCAGATGGATCAACTTCTAAAGATTTTAATAAATAATTTAAAGCCTTTTGTGGATCATAAAATTGAACATTATTCATACCATATAAACAACCTAATTGTTGTAAAACTTTAGCATGATGTTCATTTTGTACAAGAACATGTTCATATGCTTCACGAGCACCTTGCCATTCACCCATACTTTCTAAGACAGAACCTAATTGGAACCAAATATCCCATTCTTGTAATGGAGCAGGTGGCTGTTGTAAAATATATCTAAAACATTCTAAAGCTTGTGACCATTTACCTTGATGTTTATATATTATCCCTAATCTAAAATAAATTTCATTAGCTTTTTCAAAATGTGGATCTAATTCTAATACTTTAGCAAAGGCTTCTTCAGCATAATCTAAAGAACCATATCTATCATAAAGAATACCAATCCCATGCCATAATTTTGGTACATTTGGATTTGATAAATGATATAAAGCTTGTTGATAAGCATTATAAGCACGTTGTAAATCATCTAACATTAAATAACAATGACCTAGGGTTGCCCAAACGTCAGATAATTCAGGATTAATTTGTAATGCTCTTTCATAAAGTTCAGCGGCTCTTTGAAACATATCTCTAGATCTATATAAATGAGCTAAAGATGTTAAAGCCTTTGTTGAAGATGGATTATATTGTAAGGTGGCATCATAAGCTAATGCAGCACGATCAGTATCTCCAACGGTTTCTGCTAAAGAGGCAATCGAAAGCCAAGTTTCTGCAGTAGATTGAGTCAATGGATCATTTTCATTAGTTTCTTTACCATTGGCATCAGTTTTTTTATTCTTGTTATTATTATTATCCTTTTCAGTCACTTGTGGACTACCTTGTTGTTGTATGGAAGGAGTCTTATTCAAATTTTCCATTTGTTGTTGTTGTTGTTTATTATTCGTCATACTATTTGGCATGGTTATAAGTGTATTATCCATAATAATAAGAAAAAAAATGTGTTCAATCCTTTTTAGATAGGGCAAGAATAAAAAAAAGTTAAAAAAGAAATAAAATAATAACAAATAAACAAGAAAAGAAAGAAAGGAACTGTTGTTAAGTTGTTTTGCACTTACCGATTAAAAGTTGCAAGTATAAATACTAAAATTATGAAATGAGGAAAGGAGGAGAACGAAAAAGTGGGAAGAGAAATTAAGAAAAGTATGTTTTTGTGCGTTGTGTTTTTGTTTTTGTGTTTTTTTTTTTCTTCAATTCGTTAATGTGTTTGTTTTATTTTATTTGTTGTTATTTTTTTCTTTGAAGGAAAATAATTGTGCAACGAATGGGGAATGTCTTCAAGTGGGATTTTATTTTAACATAATGTACTGTATTATTCAAGTGCTTTTTTTTTTTTAACAACGGTGGTTATTGTTTAAGTGGCAAATAAACAATATAATTGAGATTAAGTAACATAATAGGGATAATCGATATCGCAAAACAAAAAAGAAGCAACTGGAAACAAAATAACACAATAAGAGGATTTTTTGCCAATCCTAAAATTAGCAACATTAAACAATATAAAAAGACAATATTAGACGGATAAGAAAAAAATCACATCATTATTTGGCGTAACACAATATAAACTGGTAAAAAATCATTTGATTTTATTGTTATACTATTGTATAATTGACCCCATGGAATCAGCTATTAAAATAAAGGAAACGTTTTTTTGGGAAAGAAGAATGGCAAGGAGGAAAATGAATATTATGATGTTTTAAATTTCCCGTGAGGGAACAAAAGAAAAAGAAAAGTGCGAAAGACAAACTGGAAAGTAAAACAATAGAGACTGGTTTTTGATGCTTACAATTGTTTTTGAATTTCTCGACGGGAAAACAACAACTAAAGTTTAGTATTTATAATTTTCCCAAACAAAATTAATCGGTAATATAAAAGGGGAGAAAAGGCACCAGTTAATATTGTTCTATTGTTGTTTTGATTGAGTTTTTGTGTGTTCTCCTCACAAAGTTTTCTAAAGGGAAGCCCGCGACTTGTAAGAAAAGAAAAAAAAACACTCGAGGCGATCATTCTTCTTCCTTAGTGAAACGCAATTTTTACAATATTAGGAACCGGGAAGAAGGCATAGAAAGAGTATGCATTGCTATTGTCATAGAAAAATTTTATGTGTTTTTTTTATCAAAATACAAATAAAATCATTACAAAAATGGCGCAAAAAATAAAGGGACAAAAGAAAGTTACTTAGAGTGGCTGAATCGGGTAAAAGATAAAAACAACAGATAGCTGTCTGTGTGTCACGCCTCACGAGGTGGTAACTTTTCCCGGCGTTAATAACAGGACAAAAGTTTTATTATTTGTGTTTTTGGAAAGTGGGGTCATTTTTCAAATTACGAAATTACTCTTTCTTTATTGGGGAAAATTAAGTTATGAGTGGGATTTTCCTTCCAGTCTCCGGACAGAAGGGAGGCTTACCGGATAATTGAACTTGAAATTAAAGGTGTAAGTTACAATTAAAGGTACAACAAGTTGGCAAGGAACAAAGGGCCAAATTTTTCTCCTTTTAACATAAAGGCTTTTAAAGATCAATGAATTGCGATGAATGATACTGGAAGTAAAAAAGAAAGGAGCAGTTAGCTAATCGGATGAGATTCCAGAACATCTATAAAAAAAAACACCTTAAAAGAGAAGAAAGGGTAACTATTACAAATGTTGTACGTAAGAAATTCTCATAAAAAGATCTTCTTGTGTTTTTTTTTTTGAAGCGTCTTATCCGGTAAAGGAAAATTACTTGGAGTAACATACCCTTTTTTTCTCTCTCTATTTCTTTTGTCTTGCAGGAAGAAGCGGGTTTTACGTAACAACATTTTTGACCCCTCTCGGCTCTTCCTACAAATCAATTTTTAGAAAGGGAAAGAGAAAGAGGCTGTAATTTGTGACCATATAGGAAGAATTTTAGAAATAAAATTTAAACTTAAAATGACACAAATTACATTGAGGCTTTGTTTGTATAAATAAATATTTATCAAAAGTAAAAATACCAATTTTTTAGGGGTACTTTGACACAATTAGATTTGACAGATATGTTATTTATACCTTTACAAGAAAACAATAAAAATACAATACTTGTTAAATCAGATCTCATTGTTATAAATAACCCTTTTTATAATTTTAAACCATATATATCATATATATATATATAAGTAACCTATATACTCACCCCTCTCTTGTAAGTTTTATATAGTTATTCTCAACTGACCAAGACAAAAAAAGCAACAAAGCAAAGATGAAGTTTGTTAAACCAGGTAATTATTGGTTTTTATTACCTTGGATTGCATTTATACCATGGTATGGTATGTTGATTACAATGCTAATATGTTGGGCTGCACAGGGACATCCAATTTATTGGTTTATGCATACAGATCAATTCCCTGTGTTTATATCTGATATTGGTGCAACAAATTTAAGACCACTTTTCATTGCATGTTCAGGTTGGCAAGGTTTGGGATATGTACTTGTTGTCTTTATCGAATTTTATCAAAGACATTCATTTTTAATGAATCCTTGGTTTATTCATCATGAAAGAAATCTAATTTTTGCCTCTTTCCTATTGGGGTTAATTGGTGAATTAGGGTTATTATTTTGTACAATTTGGTCAACTGCTTTATTCCCCCATGTACACACTTCAATGGTATGTATATTTATCATATTCATGTTTCTTTCAATTATATGTCTTACAGCAGAGTATTTTTCGATGGGTAGACATTATGCTTTAATTCATTATAAATCAATACATAATCAACCTGACCCACCACCACATGTTGATCAGTTGAAATGGTGGCAATGGAGAGGTTATGTTTGGAATAAATTCACCATTTCTGGAATTTTCAAAACAGTATGGCTAATTTGTGCAGTAGTATGGGCAGTTTCCTTTGCAACAATTAAAAGTAATTCAAATTCAGCAAAATTTGAGTGGTTATTAGCATTTTGGTTAGGTTTAATTTTTATTATAATTTCAGTAGACTTCTATTTAGGTTCAATGTGGAAAAAATCAAAATATTGGTCACAGATTTCTGAATATAATGGTTATTATAAATATAAGAATTATACAAATAATAGAAATGATTTAGAAATGACAAGAGAAAAGAGCAACACCGAAGCTGGCACATTCGCAGATAATATAACCTCAGATAGTTCAGAAGTGTTTGCAACCCCCCAAGTAGAAGTTATACCTGCTATTCAGCCTGCATAATTATCATTATATTTATATTCATTCTTCTTAACTTAATGAACTTTGTTATAACATTATGTAATTATTTATTAAGTAACTAATTAAAAAATTTGAACTAATTTTATTTCAATTTATATTTAGAACTAGAACACCTCTTTGAAAAGACTGTTCTTCTTGACTGTATTATTCTCTTCTTCTTCATTAAACGAATTTGTTTCATTAGTTTGTGTACCACTTTTAGTGCCTTCATTATCTTTAATCGAACCTTGTGAAAATCCACTAAAAGATGGGACAGTATCTTTAACGCTTACAGAACTACTAGGAGTTGAGTTATCTTCTGGATAAGTAACATTCTTCAATGGAGAATCGTTATCACGAGCAGTGACAGCAGTAGGTTGTGAAGAGGCTGATGAGGTAATACCGTATGGCTTTCTTAACTTCTGTTTCTCATAATCCGTTCTGGATCCAAGGAAAATACTATTTTTCCATGTTCTATCTTTATTACTATTTTTAGGTGATTGTTTATCCACAGAAGAGAGTTCATTCATAACCCCACTTACACCGGTTACTGATCTTGCTGAAGCAGATGCTTCTGCATCGTTTACACTATTACTGTCAATACTATTCTTAGAACCATAAGATATTGATCCATTACTACCACTATGATTTTGAGATGATATAGTTGCTGTCGAAACCATTATAGGTTTACCCATCTTCTTTGCTTTTTCCGCAGTATGAATCTTAGCCAGAGCATTCGATTCTTCATCACTTTCATCGTCATCTTCGTCATCATATTCGCTATCTTTAATCACATTAGCATCATCAACCTTAGCAGCTTGGTTTTGTTTCTTAATCACGTCAGAGTCGCTAAATTCACTTAAAGCATCAGTGGATGAGATTATATTTTTGGAAGAAATAGGTAAAACGCTGTATTCAGATTGCTTAATTGATTGGAGCAAATCTACTTTCTCTTTCTTAATTAATAATTCTTCTTTATTAATTTCCAGCTCATTCTCACGAACAGAAATTTCGCGTTCTAAATTGATTAATTTTTTCCTCTTTATTTCTGCAAATTTCTCTTGTTCACGTTTCTGACTATCTAATGTGACTAATAACGTATCATGTTTCTTTTTAGCTTTTCCTTTATCTTTCTTATGGATTGTTATTATAGATGTCCTTCTTCCATGGGGTAATTCGCCACCATTTGTTGCTTCCTCAGAGGAAGATGGTACTTTCTCCAATTCTAACCTGTTATTCAAATCAAAAATATTATTATCATGAATTTGGAGCTCATTTCTCATATCTTTGATTTGAATGTGCAAAGCATTAATTTCATCTTTCAATTTCTTTTGTGTGTTTTCACTCTCATATAAAGCAGTATAATAAGGTTTTGTTAGATCAGTCTCTTCGCGGTTCAACTTTTCAAGATCTTTATCATTAATTTTCATCCAACCATCTAATTGAATATTATGCGATTTTTCTAGATCACCATTTTTGTTTGACAAGTGTGCTTGTAAAGTAGTTCTCCTCTGCTCAGTGGAAGCCAGTTCTTGACGTTTTTGGGCCAATTTTTGTTCCATTTGTTTAGTAAAATCAGCAATATTTTTCTGTAGCATAACATCCACTTTCTTCCTCTCTTCTTCATTTCTAAGCTTTACCTCATTACCAAACTCGAGGTCATTTTGATTTCTGATATGTTGCAATTGTTTCCATTGTTCGTATTCATTTTCGTATTTGTAAGTTCTTCTGTCTAATTCTCTATCCATTTTTCTTTCCAACTCCGTTTTATAGTCTACCTTTTTTATCAAAGGTTTCACATAACCTCTAGCGATTTGGTCTATATCTCTACTGGAAAGCCAAAGTCCACCACCAACATAAATTTTACCTTGAGTTTGTTCGATAGTAGTAGCCTCCTTTTGAGAGTTTAATTGAAACTGTTTTTGGGCATATTGGACTGCTTTTCGATTATATTCCAGATTTCCAAACAATAACTCCTCAGGGTCAACAACATTGATTGAAGCAATCTTAGATGTAGCCCTAGTTGTAGCAATTTGCCAAACCTTAGGAGATGTCATGTACTTGTAGATTTCCAGTTTTTGTCTCTCTAGTTCAGCTTGATGGGTACGTTCTTGAGTAAGATTCTCTGGTAAATAATCTGCGGCATTGACAGCATGAGCAGCATTTAAAGCATTTTTATTTCTTAGCTGAATATTTTTTTCTGATTCAGGAACATATCTCTTGTCAATTCTTTTAGCTGCTCTCTTTTCCGCACCAACTAAAACTTTGGACAAGTTGACTTTTTTGCGAAGATCGACATTCTTCTGTATAACCTTGGTCGGCCTTAGTGAATCTGTGTAAACTTTAGCAGCCGAATTTGTAAAATATAACTTATCTCTAAGCACTTTCTTCTCTGCTTTAAGTTTATCATGGGTTGTTCTTTTTCTGTTTTCCATGTTCATTGTTTCAAATGCATAAGAACCTAAACTTTTTGCAGCACATAAGGCATCTTCACTCACTTGTTCTGGCTCTTCCACTACTTGTGGTTTAGGGTATAGTTGAGCATAAATAGCGGCTCTACCAGCAGCGGTATCAGCGTTAGGAAAACCAACATTTGTTTTATTAGCTGGTGATTCATAATATCCATATTTTAACTTTGTAGTATAGATAGCTTCCTTACTCAATTGATCACCCGTCTTCGTGTAATGTTTACTTGGGGGTAACATTACCCGTGGAACAGATTCATCTTCTCCATACTCATATTCATCAAGAACTTCAGTGGTTTGAGGAAGTTGAGTTTGGGTAGTAGATAGAACAGTTACAGTTTCTTTCTTAATAGATGTTGTTGTTTTGAAAGGTACTTCAGTTATATTATCCCGTGCAGATACTAAAGACATGTTGATTGTTGTATTGATCTTGTTGGATTTGATCATGAGATAATAATAGTGAGTTATTCATTTAGTTTTTTCAAAGTTGTATTTAAATAGTGGAACCAATGTCCCCTCATATTTTTGAGGCAAGTTTCAAACTCATACATTTCTTAAACAACTTTTTCAATATTCCTTGCCATAACTGGTAAAGATTCTTTGCAAAAACAGGTAAATAAAAATTAAGATGATCTTAGTACCCTTATTTATAAAAAAGGGCAGATAAAGGTCACATATCCTAAATCTCACACAACTTCTTGGAACACCGAATGTAGTTTGTTTACTAAAAATAATTAAATGAATTGGCCTCTAATACGTCTGGCTAATTGAACGTCCTTCTTCATCAAGGTAATTCTTTTTGCATGAAGGGCTAAAAGATTGGCATGCTCTAATAAACCCACTAAGTAAGCTTCACTTGCTTCTTGAAGGGCTAAAATAGCCATAGAATGCCATTGCAGATGTTGATTCTCTAATACAAAGTTATCAGTAACTTCCTTTACTAATCTAGCAAAAGGGATCTTAGAAATCAAAAGATCAGTAGATTGTTGATATTTCCTGATTTCATATAGTGCAAGATCACTTGGTCTATATCTAGGGGTAGCCTTGTTTATTTTTTCCTGTTGGATTCTTCTGATCTCTCCACCCAAATTTTCTCTACGTCTGTAATTCTTAGTAGTGATATTTGATGTCTTACCCAGTTTTGGTCTTGTATTCTCTCCATAATTGCTATCTAATTCTTGTAATGGATCACTATAATCGTTTTCATCATAGGAATAATCATGTTCCTCTTCACCAACGAAATCAGCATCATCAAGATCACTTTCGGATGTTTGAACAGCGTTCTTGTAACGGTTAGCAATAGTGTCCAACCCACTTTTCAAAGATTCTCCATCTGAGTGGTATTCTTCATTTTCATCTATATCATTAAAATAGAAATTTTCTTCCTCAGTGTTTCCTAGATCTTCAACTGCGACGGTGTCTGGTTCATATCTTCTTCTATCATCTTGTGCTCTGTGCAAAAAGTTTCTATGTTGTCTAGTTCTTTGTAGTAATTGCAAGGCCCTATCATTAATGGCGTCTTGATTCGCACTATTTACTGGTCTAATTGTCTCATTTACTAATGATTCATCATCAAATATACTCCCCTTTGGTGTTAAATATTGTTGACTTTGCATTAGAGATAAAAAATATGTTTGTTGTTTAGTGTAGATCTATTATTTTCGCGTTGTTTTAATAGTAAATCTTTAAGGTTCTTTAATAATTCGAGTTTTTTGTTTAAATGGCAGTAATATATTAAATATCTTATAATAAATTAGAATACCTCGATATTATATTCCAGTAATCTCTTTAAAAGTCGAACTCGATCTTGGTTTATCTAAGTGATGATGTCTTTGTTTTAATTGTGTTTGTATATTTCTATCCATTTATTTTTTTTCTGAAAAATAAATATAATAAACATTTGAAGAAAGTTAAACTCGAAGATTCTTAAAAGAAACAACTAGTGAGACAACTAGATAAAGAACCGCCCCAACATAAAGACAAAATGGCACCATTTAAATTAGATAACATTTTGATTATCTATCCTAAATCAGAAAACACATTGGTCCAATTTGGGTTGAATGATGAAACCTTTACTGTTCCAGAATTTGAAATTCCTACCAAAATTTACAAGTCCATCGATGATGAAAACAAATACTATTCTTCAGAGGAGTACAGAACATTAGAAGTATGTCCTATTAGAAATGGGACGATTGTTAACTTACCAGCATTTTTACAATTCTTAAAAGTTGTTTATGGATCTGTTTTATCAAAAGCCAGAGAAGATATTAAAAAGGCCATGGCCAGTGAAACATACTCTGGGAATGCCCCAGACTTGACTAACATCCCTGTCATGATTATTTCACAAAATTCGTGGTCCAACCTTGAACAAGAAAACATTACTCAATTCTGTTTTGAACATTTAAAGATGAACAATTTGTTGTTTGTCCAAAGTTCCTTAGCTACTACATATGCCCTAATATCTCAACCAAACTCCATTATAATAGATATCGGTACCAACCACACTGATATTATTCCTATTATTGATTATATTGCTTTGAACCACATAGCAGCTAAGATGAAGTTTGGTGGTAATCATATCAATGAAACATTAAAAAGACTATTACCACAATTTGATGATGAAACTATTGAAATTTTAAAGAAATCTAACATCTTTGAAGTGGTTAATGATGATATGAAGAAATTACATAACATTGGTATTCTTAGCGGTTCCAAAAACAATGACGAAGAAGAAGGTTCCTTAAATGTGGTCGATATTGTTACATCTGGTCGTGATACTAGAGAAGTTCTTGCAGAAAGAGAAAGAATGAAGCATGAAAAACACAAGAATGTTGCTAACACAGATTTAGAATTCAACACCTTTTGGGATAAAGATGGAAAAGAAATTACCGTTGGAAAGGAAAGATTCCAAGGTTGTGATGATTTCATTGTCAAGATTTCAGAAATGGTTGGTTTTGTCATGGAAAATGTCCAAGACCAAACTAAGGTCAGATCCGCGTGGGATAATATAGTTGTTACTGGTGCTACCAGTTCTATTGAAGGTTTTAAAGAAGGTCTTTTGGCTCAATTAATTAAAGATCATCTTGTTATTGAACCTGAAGAAGAAAAAAATAAAAGAGAACAAGAAGTTTTAGATTCGCTACCTGCTTATAAGAGAAACAGAAGTAAGTTTATGGATTCCTCCTTTGTTCCAACTATTGAATATACTCAAGTACCAAGTGTTATTAAACTTGCAAAATACCCTGAATATTTTCCTAACTGGAAGAAACACGGGTATGCTGAAATTCCATTCTTAGGCGCCCAAATTGTTGCTAAACAAGTATTCACACATTCCAGAGATATATTATATATCACAAGGGAGAAGTATGAAGAAAGTGGACCTTCGTGTATATGGGATATCGAATTCTAGATATATATAGTTACATGTAAAATTGAATAAATTTAAAAAAAGATCAATGAAGTATCAAATATCTATAAACATACGTAATAACAGTATAAAGAAAAAGAATATTTATGAAAAGTAATTTATGTGTCTGTCTGAAACATGTTTAATTATCGGCGTAGTTCAAATATTGTTTTATATCTTCAATAGTCTCGGAAGATTCCTGCTCTTGAGGACTTAATAATGTTTTGAAATTGATGATATTACTAGACGCTGGGATTCTTCTATTAGTAAAACTTAATTTGTTTGGTTTAGAATGGTTCGTTGGTGAGTGCTTTTTTTCAGGAGTATTATTAATACGAATTAGTTTCTTTATTGGCGTTATTATTTCTAATGAAGCCGTTGAAACTAAAGTGTCCCTTCTGTCGGATAGTTTATGTGGAGAAGTTGATAGTCTTTGTTCTGACTCTGGGAAAGAGTGGGTATCTCTCGTGGCATCTAATTCTGCGATTTCATCATCTAAATCGATTCGATTGTTTACTGATAATATTTCTAATGGATCTGTGACCAGCACAGGTTCTTCGAAACTGGAAACGATAGATTCACCATCTGAATACACTAAGTGCTCGCTATTATTTAATGGAACAGAAATGTTTTTTTGTGTCGATTTTTCAAGTTTACTGTTGTTTAAACGGGATGGAATTCTAATGGTTTTATTTTTGTTCCAAAGCTTGTTAAAGAAACCTTTAACAGATTTGGCTCTATCCTGTTTTGAATTGGTAGGCTTGTTTGGTAATGTTGGTACAAATTTTTGAACTTCACTCAGCAAGGCTTCAATGCTCATCCTTTCTTGAGGATCTTTATCTAACAGCCTTTGAATAACTAAATTTGTTAATTGATCATCATCACAAGGTTCAAAATACAGTTTTCTTGAGGTGATTTGGTGGTATGTTGCAAACTCATTATCTCCGTAAAATGGTAGTTCGTTAAACATTATACAATGTAACATTATCCCAAACGCCCAGATATCGATCTTGTATCCATTAATGATGGGTGTAATTTGTTCATTTTCTAAGTTGCCAAATTGACATAATTCTGGGGGAATAAAAGCTGGAGTACCCACAATCTTGCTTACTTCCTTCTGATAGCATTCTTGGATTACTGAAAATGGAATCTTAGCACCTTTGTAGTTAAATATACTATCATCGGTAGGTTCAATTATACTACACCCATAGTCCGATATTTTTAATTTACCAGTAATACTATCCACTAAAATATTAGCAGGTTTAATATCTCGATGGATCACTTTACATTTTTTCAAAAAAGCTAATCCATGGGTAACATCATGTAACACTTTCAACGCAAAATTATGTGTATTCATTGGGTGGCATAATGGTTTATTGCTCGTATGAGAAAGAATCATTTTCCATTGTGATGGGATTGAGCTGACATTTTCTCTTTGCCATTGTAATTCACCTTGATTACACCATTCATAAACTAACCAAATATTGGAACTGCTATTAAAATCCATACATTCAATAAAATTTATCACATATGGATTTGGCTGGGTTTTAGCCAATCTTTGCATGATAACAATTTCCCATCTAATCTTAATTAAATTTAAAACCATTATTATTTCATCGCTTGACCAATCTTGGGACCACCCCATTTGTTTCCAACGTTCTAATTGTCTTAAGATTTGGTTCATGCCAAATATGGCAACATTATTATTACTATATCCATGTTTTGATAATTTCTTGATTGCAACAATCTTATGGTTTTCTTTATCTTTACATTTATATACAGTACCATATTGTCCTTTTCCAATTTTAGATACAAAATCAAATGATTCCTGAGGGTCATCTTCAACAATGCCAGTAGCGGTAATTTGCTTGATATGTGGTAGAAATATTTGAATTAAATCATTGTATGTTTTGATATGCTCTGGATGTATATTTGTGAAATTATTCAGTTGTAAAACCGAATCAGGTAATAAAGACGGAACTCTGGGTGAACGTTCCTGTATGGCGTCAAACATCAATTGAGGGTATAGGTTTTACTTGTTTTATTGTTTTAGTATAATCTATCGAAATATGTCAAACTTCGATGAGTTCCAGATTGCTTATTTGTTAAAATGTCAACTTATTTTTTCAGTTTCAAAGAGTTCTTCAAAACAGAAAAAAATAGAAAATGCATAGAAAGGTTAATGATAAAGAGATAAGTAAATCAGAGAGCAATATAATATTACTTTTGTAAAAATGATTAAATGAGTATATACTAAATTAATGAATAAATGAATGGTATAAGAATTTATGTGTATAAAGAATAAAAGGAAATAAAAAAAATATTAAGTAAATTAATAATTAAATGTATTATTATAATTCCAAAAAAAAAACGCAGAAAATAAGCACGAATTCTTCTTTTTGTCTTGTATTTTAGGAGAGCTCAAATTAGAAATCACCATGTTTCTTATGAGTTTTTAAATGTTGTGATAAATTATCACTTCTACTAAATTTCTTTTCACATAAAGTACAAGCAAATGGTCTTTCGTTTGAATGTACAGATCTAATATGTCTTTTTAAATGTTCACTTCTCTTGAATGCCTTTGGACATTCTGAACATTGGAATGGTTTATCTTCTAAAGTATCAAAGTTTACCGTAGATGGCCCCACTGAACCACTTAAACTATTTCTCTTACTTTGAGTAGTAGTATTATTGATAGTGTTAGTTGGAGCAGTAGCTGGAGTATTTGGAATCATTGATGGTGGAGATCTCACTACACCAATGGTTGATTTACGTCTTGCACTGGTGAAAGAGTTTTTATGTACATTTGAACCATTAGAGGTGGCAGACGACACGGATTTTCTCTTTGTAATTCTTGTTGGATGGTTATATGGTTGGAAATCAATAGTCGGGAAAGTATCTAATTTAGGTAAACCTTTAATGGCCAATTTAGCAGCCATTGAAGCCTTTTCACTTAACATCATAGAAGGTTTAATAAATTTGGTTTCTTTCGAAGTACCATTTAATTGATTTAAGATTTCATCCACATTATTTGGTAACATATTATTAGTTGGATCTTCTGTACTGTTGTTTCTGCCAGGTGTGGTTAAAAGATTGTTGTTGCTATTATTAGATTTAAACGGAGTCATTGTTAAATCTTCAGGATCCAAATCAGATAATAAAGCATTTTCATCATCAAAACTAAATTTATGATTAATTTCAGGTGTCTTTGTAATATTATTGTTATTATTTGTATTTTCAGAACTGTTTAAAGTAACATTTTCATATAAAGTATCAAATATAGCACGATCAGTAATTGATGGCATTGAAGATCTTTGTCTACGTGACATATCTTGTTTTGGTGAATAAAGGTAATTATTGAAATCAGTAGTTGTGATGTTATCATTATTAGTAGTTGGGATACTTGAATTTTCATTACTATTATTATTTTTAGAGAAATCCATATTATATCCATTTAATACTTGTGAAACTGCATTATCTAAAGATTGGATCGTGGCTGGGTCATCTGAATTTGTCATCATATCATTAGTGTTGTCGTTGTTAGTAGTAGTAGTAGCAGTCGGGTCAATATTTTCATTATCAGCATTATCAATATCCATGGAAATAGGATCATTTTCCGAAGATTTATCCTCATTTATATTCCAAAAATCTATATTATGTGATATAGAATTTCTTGTATCTGTAAAAGATGGGAACATATTATTATTATTAATCACTATCGAAGTTCTTCTATCCTTTGTTGTATCTTGATGAGGTGAGAAGGTTTCATCTAAGCTCAGAAGATTTGAATTATGTGGTAAATTATTAATTGAATCATCATCAATGAAAGATGGAGATTGATTTAATTTATTTATTAATTGTAATGGTGAAATAAGTTTGTTATTATTTTTATTTGAAGAATGATTTTGTTTTTGATTCTTTTCAGTTTCCTTTGCATCTAATAAATCTAATAAATCATTCATAACAGATGGACTAGAAAGATTATTGATTGGTGAATCTTCCATGGCAATAGAACCATCAGAAATAACATGTGTACGAGTCAAATTATTATTATTATTATTTGATGATGATGAAATATTAGAAGCAGAAGTGGAAGAAGGTAAAATTAGATTTTTCACACCATTATTATTTGGATGTGAAGAAGTGATATAATTTAATCTAAAATTTAACTTAGATAAATTATTCATACTATTATTAGCAGTATTTAATTTAGTTGTTGAAGAAGATAATGACGGAGAAGAAATGGTTGGTGTATTGATTAGATAATCATTTGATGAAGATGTTGTAGAATTGTCATGTGCTAGATCATCTGTGGGACTTAATTTATTATCATTTGAATCATCCATGGCTGAATCTATACTATTCAATTTTACCGTATTGTTGTTGGTTGAAGTTGAAATAGTACTATTATTATTTTTATTTGTAGAAGAAGATAAGGAAGAAGTGTTTGTTGTTGTTGTTTCATTATTACTGAATGGAGTTGTACTTGAATCAGTTGCCATTGGAGATTCAACAGAATAATTTAAATAATAATTATAGTCAGGTGAGTTAATATTTTTATTGATTTGATTATCTTTATTCATATTCTCTTGATCGTTAGTTTCTGTTGTTTGTGGGTCAATTGAATTGAAAAGATTATTAATTTGTTGTTTTGAAGTAGCTAACATTGTGGGTTATTTTTTTGAAGTAATTTTGCAAAAACAAAGTCGGTTGCAAATCTTGGGTTGTTATCTTTTAAATCTAAATTAGAGTGTTTTTTGGAAAATACGAATTTAGAAAAAGAAAAAAAACAACACAGAAAATAAAATAAATCAGAGACAAAATTTATAATCACACGATATAGTATTATTATTATCTTATCTTATAGTTGTATGTGTGAGTTGTTCAAATATATATATGTATATATATATATTAACTTTTTCTTAAATGGTTATAGTTAGTTTTGTTGAGAAGAGGGGAAAAAGGTTGTCTTTAATAGATTAAAAGAATATAAGTATATATAAAACTTGCAGAAAACCGAGAAACGTTGACCAGGAAAAAAGGTTGTTACTGTGAAATAAACAATTAATAACTGAATAAATGGAATAAAAAATATAAATAAAACGAGGTGGGTGAGATTATCACAAGCTCAAATTATTAAAAGATTCAAACCGACACGTTAGTTTTAATTATTTAATTAATTAATTGAGAATAAGTAGATCGTTAACCCAATATCCAAATCTGGATTATCGAGTTTCGTAATAAAATCACACCATATTAGTCCCAGTAATTGGATTGAGAGCGTAAAGAATACACAGAACCTAAACGGGTAACTGGACCACCTCATGGGGACAATACCTGTTGTTTAAAACAATATTTCCCAAAGGCTCCTTCATGTAGATCTTGTTATTTTTTTTGGGTGGCCCGCTATTGTTCATGTAGAAGCAATTATTTCGGACAAGCAGTTACTTTTTTATTTTTAGGGGAGAAAGTGGGGTGGTTTTTTTATTTAACTTTCTATTTTCAAACTATTTAGGCAACTTTGAATTTTTACAGAAAATGGGGTGTCCGGGTGTCCGGTATGTATTGTGTTGTTGTTGTTGTTTTTACAAGAGGAGAGAAATCTATTGTTTTACCCCTAGAGGTATTGTTTTGTCAGTGCGAATCTCTCGTTTCATTGGTCGAGCGCGTGTCGTTAAGCCTGCTTATTCAACAAAACCCCGCGGGTAAATAAATGAATAATTTATTAATTATAATAGTCAGGTTCTTCCAGTTACCGTATTGGGTCAATAAGCGCGTCATGCAGCTGTTGTCTTTGTAAAGAAGTGGGGCCCGTGGGTTTGTTATTGTTTTTGGGTTGGGTGGGTAATATTGGTATTGTTCTATTTGTTCCGGGTAGGCACTGCTGCAATGTCTGTTTTTCCTTTTTTTTTCCAAACCCTATTTACTTCTTAACTAACCCTTACAAAATAGTGCTACTGCCCTTACTGTTTTAATCCCCCGAGAATGGTGGTTACCAGGGTTACGTTACGTGACAAATGATTCAATTTGTTGTTGTTTTTTCAGCTTTGCTTGAGATTAACTCAATATTTGAAAAATTAAATAAATAAATAAAATTATACATAAAATATTTGGTGATTATTAAAATGACAGCAAACGTCAAAAACTTGTAATAAGACATCAATCAATCAAATAATAAACAAAATAGCAATTATGCAAGGTGGGATTAGAAGAAAGAAGGATTTATTACCTCGTTATAAGAAAAATGGATTAAATAATAATAGAAATGGTTCAATGTTAACCACTCCAATGAAAAAAATCTTAGTTTATTTAGGTCTTTTATTTGTCGTATTTTTATTCTTAAGAGTTGGTTATTCTGATTTAAATAAAATTCCACAATATGAATTAGATCATTCAAACGGTAAATCTTCATTAACTAATAATGATGATAATAATGAAGTCTTTGATGAAATATTAAAAGATATTAAGCAAAATTCAAATTCAAATGATAAAAAGATAATAGGAAACGAAATTGATAATAATAAAAATAATAAAGATAATGAGGCTGATGTTGATGGTAGAAAAAAGATTCCAAAAGATAAATTTAATAATGAAGTAGCAATGCAACAAGAAACTAAAAATTTAGAAAATGATTTAAAACCACAAATTGATGCTAAAGATGTTCCAAGTAAAGGAGCTGGTATTGCTGCTGGTGTTCCTGCCGCTGCTGCTGCAGTTGATGAAAATGCTGCTGCTAATATTGCACAAAAAAATATAGTTTAATTCTATATGTAGTTTTAAATATATATAAAAAAAAGTATAATACTGTAATGATAGAAACTATTCAAAAACCAAATCTTTTCTTTGTATAAACATATGCACCATATGCTAAGAATAACATACAAAGTAAAATACTGAAAAACCAATATAAATTTTCATTAAATTGTCCTGGTACAATAACATTCATACCCCAAAGACCTGTAATAACATTCATTGGTAAGACAATAGTACCAAGGATAGTAATCTTCCCCAACACATCATTCATATCATTATTAACTTTGGTCATATCAATATTAATTTGGGCTAAATAATTCGAATGAGATCTACTTAATAATTTCTCATAATGATTTAATGATGAAACCATTGTAATAATATGATCCTGAATATCATCTAGATACATACCAATCTCAGTTTGTGGGACAGGATCCCATTGACCATTATATCTTTTAGCAAAACCTTTAATAACATCTGCTTTTGCACCTAATAATCTTAATATACTCATAACACGTTTACGACAATCACCAATACGACGTAACATATCACCTTTCTTTTTCCAACCAATAATATTTGCATTAAATGTAGATATACTTGATGAAGATCCACTACTACGACTTGATCTAGTTGAATTGGTTCTTGAACTTGATGTCTTACTACTTCTTGATGTTGTGGTAGAATGTGTCGCACCTGTATGTCTTGAAAATAAACTACCATGTCTTGGAGAACGTCTACCACGATTAAACAATCCATGTGAGTTAGATGATACATCACTACTATTATCATTTTCATTATCCAAAAATGTTATATTATCCTCAGATTCTGATGAAGATGATTCAGATGATGATGATGACGATGAAGTTTCTCCAGAATGATTCATTTTCAAAATTGCATCTTCAATATCATAAACTTCATCTTCAATTAATTCAATCATTGGACCAAAAGCATCAGTAATATCATCAATTAACGCGTAGGCAATCCAATCTGATGTGACATTCAAATAATCCTTTAATAATCTTGCCCTTCTTCTAACATTAATTGGATGTGGAGTTGGAGCAAAATGGAACGTTAGTACCCCAGTACGGAAAACAATAATATAAACATTTAATGGTTCTAATTCACCAGCACGAGGTTTATGTCTATCACCAGATTTACGTTTAAATTTTTCTCTTTCTTCACGTTTCTTCTTTAAACTTTCTCTGCGTTTTCTTAAAATCCCACTGTGATTTATTGAACCATACTCAGTTTGTGATGAATATACAGATGATCTTCTTCTATTCCTATGGAATAATGATTGGAACCAAGAGGTATTTTTCTTACTCTTTGTAGTATGAGTAGAGTCATCAGATGAATCGTCACTACTATAAAGACTTTCATTCTTATTTTTCTTACGTCTAGTATGTTTTTCTGCTACAATATCAAAACTTCTAAAACAAATCAAATAATAATCTTTAAATAATTCCACTTTTTCTCTTACTTCACCAAGGAAAATATCTTCTGTAGTTAAAGGATGAATACCGAACGCTTTACTTAGCACTTTCATTTCTTCTTCTGTTGGATTCACCACATCAAGCCAAAATGGTGGAATATCTTCTAATGATATTGATGGTGTAATCATTCTATTACCTTGACCAGCACTCATAGTGGTATTATTATTTGCCAAATTAGTGGCGCTTGTATGTGCCGAGATATTTGAAACATTCTTATTCAACAATTGATGAAGTTGTTGTTGAGAAGGTAAAGTAGGGCAAATAGTAGAATTGGCCACATTAATACTTGAAGCATGATGCATTGGAGAATTTATTATTTGATTATTTGTTGGTGGAGAAGGAGACATAATTCTTGTTGATGTCATATCTTGGTTTGTATTATCACTATTCATATAAACAGAACTAACAAAAAGATCTTCGAATTTTTGTCCTGGTTGTAATAAACCTGAAACTGTCGGAGAATGAACAGTTGCATCTAAATCCATTCTAAAATATGCAAATCTAAAATGTTCAGGATTATTTGAAATAATGTGATGTGGGTATTGAATATTTCTACCCACTAATAAATTATCTTTCATAGTTTCCTTAACTTTGGCCAAATTTAAGGGACTACCATCAATGGTTGCACTACCAAATGGAACATTTTGTAATCTACCATTGACTAATGTACTCTTCGTATTGGCAGCTCTTTGCATTAGATGCCATGGACCAACTCTTTTAGGTCTTAATCTACCATTATTATGTAAGTTTTCAGTTTCATTAACTCTCTTATTACCTAATTCAGGGACATCAATATTTGTCACAATTGGTTGAGAAAAATATATTCCCCTGTTATTACCATCTGATGTTGTGTTTCTTGATCTTTTAGTGGAAAAGCCATTATCATCAGTGTCTTGATCAGTTTCATCATAATGGAAATGGAATCTTTCTGCATCTTCTAAAGCTTGTCTTCTTAATCTTTCAGTTTCTTCCTTTGAAAACTCTTCCAAGACAGAAACGTCTGGCCACATCTTTTGAGTGTCTGTGGTGCTTTCATCATCAATGACCAAACAAACATCGTCTAAGGATGAATTGGAAGAAGAACTATTTTTTGAAGATGGTCTTGAATTATATTCATCTTCTTCTGATGTAGAAACGGATGAATGTGAGGAGGAAAGGCTAGATGAGGAATCGTATTCATCATCTTCGGCAGTTAAAGAAGCGGCATGATAGATTGGGATGTTTGAACCGCTGTTATTATTATTATTGGTAGTAGAACTATTTCCAACTGTACTATTTTGAACATGTTGTAATAAAGCATCCACATCAATCACAACATCTCCATCTTTATTAGTAACTTCGCGTTGTTTATTATTATTCTTACTATTTCTCTTGTGTTTATTCTTTGGTTTCTTCTTTAGTTTACCATTAGAATTTGAATGTTTATAAGACACCATATGACTTGGAGCCTTTGGTATCTTATCTTTATCAAGGGGTAAAGTATGATCAATGAAAGCTGTATCATTATTTCGGTTGCTTTTATTATCATCATCCTCCCCTTGATTTCGATTTAATAATGTTGAATCCATTAATCTATCACCGCGTTCAAGATCATAATTAAAATCATAATCAGTATCAGATTCATGTAACATCCCCCATGAATCTACATGATCAAAATCAGAAATTAATTGAGTATGATTTTGTACAGTTGGTGAAGAGACTCTTTTACTGTGATTTAATGATTTATTTAAATTTTTCAATCTATTCTTATATTTATATTTATTTGACGATAATAGAGGTACTCCCTCTTTATCATCATTACTATGGTATGACATACTAATATTTTTAGTTATGATAATATGGGATTAAATTTGATTAATAATAGGATATATCGCTTCTCATTTACGTGCAAATATGGTTTAAAAAAAAGTATATTAAAACAAAATAAAGTAGTAAATTTGATCTGGAATAACTGTGGATATTTTTATCTTATCTAACCATTCGTTATCTGATCTATTGGATTATATCTCTATTAAAACAATGGTATCAAAACAAAAGATATGTCAAAACTATTCGCTATATTTTGTTTGTTATTTTTTTTCTATTTTCTGTGTTTCAATTTTTTCTGAAAGCTCATCTCAATTTTTTTGTTAAATTTAAATTAAAAGTCCCTTTTCACTTCCACGTGATAGAAACACCCCAAATTGCATATAAAAGTATGGAACAGACAGATGTGGTTTCATGTATTTCTAAATGAGGTTGGTGTCAGTTTAATATATTAATTGATATTTTCAAAATGATTTGGGTTAAAACTGATAGATTCTTTTTAGAAAGAAATGACAGTTTCCAAGGGCTGTGCAATAAACATTGTAATAACCTAGACCATGATTTTGCAACAATCTATAATAACACTACCACAATTCAAAAAAAAAAAGCTGAAAACAAAGCTTCGTTACTAACAGAATAAAGACACAAATCTCAGCTTTACAATAAATAAACTTGTTTTAAACACGCTGTTTTTACCCGCCTACCTTTAAATTTAAATTTAAATTTTTGTGGAAAGTGGAAATTTCAAATATTATAAAAGGTGTCCTTGAATTAGATTGATGGGTTGATGATCCCTTACCATGTTATAAGTGTAATCTTGTGAGTTGTTTCAAGTCATATCACAAACAAATTATAGTAAATTCATATACCTAAATTATTAATGAGTTTATATTTTACATTATTATTTGCTTTTTTAGCCTTTGAAATGGCTATTTTATTCCTTATTGTATTACCATTACCAAATAAGATTAGAAAGTTAATTTTTGCTATATGGACAAAGATTGGTAGTAAACAAGAATATAGAACAGTTATTTATATTCTTTGGGTTATTGTAGGTCTTTTATTTATTGATTCATGGAAAAGAGCAAATATTCCAATTCATACTCCAGGCCATCATTCAATGAGTGAAAATTTAGATACTTTAAAATCCAATGATCCCGTTACATCAATTCAGGTTTTTGCTACAAGAGCTTATAATCAAAGAAATGTTTATATTTCAGGGTTTATCTTATATTTTATGGTTGTTATCCCATCAATTATGACATTAATTCAAAGATTAATTAAATATCAAGATTTAATTGATAAGAAAAATAAAGAAACTAAAGAAGAATCTAGAGAAATGAAAACTGGTGATAAAGACTTGGATGAATTGAGAAATAAGTTAAAACAAAGAGAAACTTCATTACTTGGTTTAAAGAAACAAGTTAACAATTTTGAAAAACATTGGGACGAATCAGTTAAAGCTGATGTTGAAGATTATGAAGTGAAGAAAACCAATTAAGAAAACGAATATATATACATTTATTAAGAAAATAAAAAATATATAACTATATTTATTCATATCATAAATTTCTTTCTTTCTTATAAATATTTCTAATTTCACTATCTTTATTTGATTTATATTTCATAAAAACACCCCAAGATCCAAGAACACTTAACATACCTAATCCGGTATACATATATGGTTTTCTTGAACCTGTCTTTTTAGCTTGATTAAATGACCTTTCAATGCTATTTAAATATTGAGAATTAAATCTTTTAAAGATAATCATATTGTGTCTGTGTGTGATAAAATGTTTTTGTTGGCTAGCATAATTTTTGATTTGAAATAAGGGGACAATATTAAAAAGAATAAGATTTATAAGTAAGAAGACTACTTATATATGTTTAAGGTTAGAGTAAGTGTCAAACAGGTCATTAATAACTAGTACCCTTAATTATTGGTAAGTGGGAATCAAATAGATCCAGACTCTTTTTTTAGTAGAGATTTGAATACGTAATTAGCTTTAATTTTTTTTCACTCATTATTAGAAACAGAGAGAGATGATATATAGACAAGTATATATGCACAGGATATATATATTTAGAAAAGGGGTGGGGTTGAGCATAATGCAGAATACAATTATTCATAAATCCATTTAGCACTGTTAGATTCCCAGTTAATTAATTCTTCTGGTTTAAACCAAAGACCGATTTCACGATTAGCAGATTCCACAGAATCACTACCATGACAAACGTTTCTACCTAAATCAATACCAAAATCACCTCTAATAGTACCTGGAGCAGATTCGGCTGGATTTGTAGCACCTAACATAACTCTACCCTGTTTAACAACATTTTTACCTTCCCAACACATGGCTACGATTGGACCAGAAGCCATAAAATTTGCCATCTTTGGATAAAATGGTTTACCAACATGTTCAGCATAATGTTGTGCTAATAATTCTTGAGAAGCTTGAACTAATTTGATACCAACTAATTTATAACCTCTTTGTTCAAATCTACCGATAATATTCGATACTAAACCTCTTTGAACACCATCTGGTTTCACGGCAATAAAAGTTCTTTCTTCAGACATTGATAATTGTTTAATTGATTGATTTAATCCTTGACTCATTTATAATTGTGTCCACTAATATTAAACTGAACTGAACTGAAAGATAAACTTACATTCTCACCATTGGACCCCACCTTGTCTGTCCCTTGTTTAAATACTTCCTTCTTCTTTTCATAAAGCGAGGGATGTGAATTGTTTCGTTGGCATTGGTTACCATTGGCCCAAAATGGCAATTCTCGCAGCGCGTGTTTCGTGACTGAAATTTACGCGTCTCCTTTTTTGATTTTTCTGTTAAAACTCACACACTGTTAAAATTTGTGCTTGAAAATTTGTGATTGAAGAATTACGATTGAAAAATTATTCTTATTTGGGACACAAACACGTAACTTTAGTTTTAAGAAGAGGAGAGTGGTCAATTTATTGATGCAGGTCCTAATTCCTGAACTATTTGTACGTCATCGAGTGTTTACTCATCGAGTATTTAAGTAAGATTATAAAATATGTTTGTTTCATTGTTTGTTGGCATTGTAACTACAGCGAGTTAGGATATATATTTGTATATGTATTGATAATTGATCTTATTTAAAAGAATCATTAATTAGTATTTAATAATATTACGACAACTTTAAAAAATCATAAGTAAAGTAAAAGAAAAATAAAGAGTATATAAAATGTTTGAATTTCTTATGTTGTATTGATAATAGAAGGAGGAGGATGTATAATTTATTTTTTGGATTCATGTGTGGGGGGAGGGTTTATATTTTTAAAATTGAGCAGGTTGTTGTGATGATTGGAAATATTGTTGATAAGCTGGATTGTTTGCATTATTCAAATTATTACTATTGCCATCACCATCACCTTGTTGACCATTCCCAGATGGGTCTTGTTGTTGCTGTTTATTGCCATTGTTTTCATTACCTACCTGACGTGGAGTGGCAAATCCTTCCATTGAAAATCCTTGGTGATCATGTTGACCATTATCTGATTGTAATTGATGTTGTTGACCCATTTGTGAATTAGGAAGTGGTACTTGACCTTGTTGTTGTGCTTGTTGAGCGGCTTGATGTTGTTGTACTTGTTGTTGAGCTTGTTGTATTTGTTGTGCTTGTTGTTGTGCTAGTTGTTGTTGAGTTTGGGCAGCTAATCTTTGTCTTTGTGCTTCTTCATCTTCCTCTTCTTCTTCTTCTTCTTCATCTGGTGCATTTAAACATGCTTGAATTAAATTTCTACCTTCTTGTTGAGTCACAATTGGTTCAAATTTTGGTGTACTAAAAGTATAAACTAACCCAGTTTCAGAAACAACTAATAATAACACTTGTGTACCAGTTAAGACAGATAATTCAAAAGCTTTCTTCATAATACCATGTTTACGTTTTGAAAAAGTAACATGTCGTCTAGTTTTATTTTCAATAAATTTAATTTCAATCTTTCTTCTTTCTTTACTATTATTACCACCTGAACTACCAACTTCATTTGGATCATTATCATTATTAGTAGAACCAGGATTGGAACCAGGATTTTCACTAGTTAAAGTGGCAGAAGCTGGTGATAAAGAAACATCGGGTTTTAATTCTTGATCAGACATTATTTATTTTGAAGAATTATTAGTTATTGTGGTTTTTTATTATAAATTAACTTTAAATATGTTTAGTTTAGCAAAAAAAAAGTGTTTATTTAGCTTAAAATTACTTGATTTGTAATATATTAGTTTGTTTTGTTTATTTTCAAATAGATCTATATAAAATAGCTAAAATAATAAAACAATTTTAATACGCTTGGTTTGTGGTTATATTGAATATGGACAAATTTAATTAATATAATATTAATTCAATGTTAATACCAAGTTAGGAATAAACATTAAAAAGTATTTCTTATAAAAGAATACATAACAACAACAATAATAAATAAATAATAATAAGATTTAAAAATTCAAAAAGGAAAAACTACTAAGAAACAAACTTTAGAGAAAGAAAACAAGAACTAAAAGATGTCAAATTTCCTTTTTCAATAAAAGATGGCTTAAAAGGGATTGTATTTATAAGAGTTTCTGAAACGGGAAAAATTACCGCATTGGGTCAGCAAGGGGTGGTGAAAGAGGGTAACTGCGGAAAAACTAGCCAATCAGGGCTCCACTCGGAGGAAGGGTAACCCTCCGTAGATCCGGCCGGCTAAAAAAAGGGTCACTTGCAGATCATTGTTTAAGGGATCCCACGGAACAACTGGAAAAATTCAAAAAAATAAATGCGAATTCTGTGGATCGAACACAGGACCTCCAGATAACTTGACCGAAGTCTTAAATTCTTCAGTCTGGCGCTCTCCCAACTGAGCTAAATCCGCTTTTTCTTAGATGTTTTTGATGATTTTAACTTTTTCCTTTATATGTATTAATTTATCATGTCTTTTGAGGTATAAATTGGTTTAACGACTATTTAGAAGTCTTATTTAATTTTTTTATTGTAAATTAATTTCTTTTATTTATATATAAACTTTTATTAACTTTGATTTTAAAGTTTTATTGACTTAGTTTGCTACATACGTTAAACAATTATATATTTTGAATTATTCCATATTGATGCACAATACTTGGTTCAAGTCATAAGAACCGTGTTAGTAGAAAAAAGTTTATTTTTTCAAAATTTATTTTTAATTGAATCTTTTAGTTGATGTTTTATTCTCACATGCTCTGTTTTTAACTGTGACACTTTATTGAAATTTTTCAAAAATATGATATAGATGTTTGAAATCAAGGTAAAAGTCTTCATTTTTATCTCATATTAATCTACACTAATATTAAGAATGCATTCCTATGTGAAAATATATTCAAAACTTAGAATACCTCTTAAAAATAAGTATGTTCAAGACGTTTGCTTTTTGAGTAAAATTTTACAAAATTATCATTCAAATAACCAAAAAAAAAGATTAAACTACACGTAATAAATTTGAACCTTTAATACAAAAAAGAGCTAAAAATAACAGTAAATGTTGTATTAATATATATTCGTTAAATATAATGCACATAAAAAATTAACAATAAAATTTAAGTAGATTTGAAATGATTAATCAATCATCCTTACGAGTAGGATCATTTAATTTCAAAACATCTACAACAGGGCCTAATAATCTTTGAAACCCAGACTTACCTAATGTGGCAACCTTAGTCCTCTTAGTGGTCTTAATAGTAGCTTGACGTGGGATATCATTTAATAAAGCCAATTCACCAAAATAATCACCTTTACTTAAAGTAGTTAAGACACCTTTACCTTCTTTGATAACTTCAACTTCACCATATTCAATTAAATAGAAGTTTTCACCAACATCACCTTCGCGAATAATAACTTCACCAGTACCATAATATTGAGTATCTAATGCATCTGCTAATTTACTACGTTCATATGTGGTTAATTTTTCTAATACTGGAACAGATTTTAATAATTCATCATATAAGACTCTCTTCTTGAATGAAGAACCTAATAAAATCTTTCTAAATGTCATTCTATCTAGAGCCCATAATATACAATCTGATGTAGCCACAACAGTAGCAGCTCTTGGATTATTATACATTAAGGCTAATTCACCAAAACTGGAACCTGGACCAGAAGTATTAACTCTAACATCATTAACGTAAAATTCAACACTACCTTCTTCAACAATATAGAAATAATCACCTTCATCACCTTGTGTTATGATAACATCATTAGCTGAAACATGTTTTTCTTCTAAACAATTAATAACTAATTTCTTAGAATCAGGATCTAATTTGTTAAATAAGAAATTTTTACCAATAGATTTTTCTAATCTCTTTAATTGAATATCAGATTTTTCTTTATAATGTTCAGGGGTCCAATTATCAAAATGATCAGGTTGAATAGTTTCAGCACTAACAGAAGTACGTCTTTCAGCATTAAATCTAGAAGGCAATGGGTGAAATAAAGAGGCCTTTTCTTGCTTTTCTTGTAGTTGTGGTTGGTTGAAAGAAGAAATACCAGTTGGAGTTGGGGTGGTTCTACGGTTAGTAGTATCAGATGGATCAAGAGGAGAATTGATTCTCTTCTTAGAAGATTCTTTACCTACATCAAACCCACCTTTGAAAATATTATCTGGTGAGTTACTAGTTGATGGGATTGGCGCTTTAATGGCAGCAGGTGGATTGGTTGCATTACTGCTGCTTGTCTTTGGATCTTCTGATATCACCATAGGACTAACAGATTTTCTTCCAGTAGATTCACCCTCACCAAATGGAGATTTGAACATAGTTGGAGCACCTGGACCATCATTATTTTCAGCTGGTGATGAAACAATCGTTGGTAAATCACCTAAAGCGTTTCTTGAATTCGAACGAAAATTTTGGCTTGATACGGAGAAGGAAGAACGAGACCTTTGAGAAGTAGGTTCACTAGGTAATGATATGGAATTATGTTGGGACATTGGTGGGAAAAGAACAATCCCCTTAGATAATGCCAAGTCTTCTTGTTTCTTGATAAAATTTCTTTGGATTTCTAATTTTCGGTTGAAATAATTAGCACCAAATTGAAGGAAATCAAATGGGTTTTTCAATTCGATTTCTCTTCTGAATTGGTCTAATTCAAACTGTTGCTCATCAGTCAAAGGCATAATGTTTAATTTGTTGTGCTTGATCGCTTTGGATGTGCTTTTCTTAAACAAGGGAAGTGTCATTATCCCAGGAAATATGTAGTCTTTATAAAATTAAATTTTAAAATCAAGAAATTTTCACTCCCTAAAAGATGCTCAGTGAAATTTCAAGATTAAAGTGATAGTAAATTAAAGTGACAGGAAGAGGGAGACAGAGCTGTGGTTAACTCTTGCATTGACATTATCAAAGTTTGATTTATAAATAATGTAAAGAATAAGCAATCACGTCCTAAGATTAAATTGTAAGTTATCTGGTTTTTCTAGATTAACTTAAAGAGGTAAATATTGTAAAATCGCTGTTGGAATGACATCTCGTGAGTAATCAAAGCATTATATGTTGGACATTAATATAGTTTGACCCATATTTAAAACTTTGTTGTGGGGTTGTTTTTTTTCATACTTGGGTTTTGCTTGTTTTTCTTTGTAAATTATCCTAAAAATAAATAAAGAAAATTCGTAATTATGAGCTATATCGTTACTCTAAAATCAGGTTTAACCTTCAAACAATATTTTAAGTCTTCTCTTTTACCTATAAATAAACTTAAAAGTTAGTATACATGGTATGTGGTGTTAAAAAGAACACATTTCTGTAATTAAACTTTTTCAAATTGCTAATTTTTCAAATTTCTTAACTCGTAAACCTTCTTTAAAAGTTTTGTTATGTTATTATGCCTAGTCATTTTATTATTCACTATGTTAAATAATCTCATCTTCTATATTGGGTGAAATAAACCACATTCTCGTGATATTTTTAACAGCTTTTGTATTACAGTATTTTTTTAAATAATCAACGCCTGCCATCTTAGTATAGTGGTTAGTACACATCGTTGTGGCCGATGAAACCCTGGTTCGATTCTAGGAGATGGCATTTATTTTTTTAATATTTTTGGTACTGTTGTTGATAAAGTAAACACGATTCTAAGATAATAGAGGTCGGAATACCAACAGAAAGTTATTTATTCCAATCAATTTTCTTCACTTTTTTAAATATGCAATGTCATTATTTTATTTTTGGTAAATAGTTATATAATGTTATATATAAGGTTAAAATTATTCCTATGCAGTAACGATGTTATCAATTGAGAAAACATAAGTACCTGAATTTGGATCATAACTTTCAAAATGGTTTAATTCAATATTTTTTAAAGTGTTAATATGTTTTTTAACCATTGGATGGTTTGGATCCTTAATTGGTTCTCTGGTACCCTTATTAAATGGGAAACAGTTGTATAACGTTACTCTAGCCGGGATGTTAAGACCAGTGTTGGCTTCAGGTCTAACAGAAGAATTTTCATATGCAGAGAATGAACGCTTTTGGAAATTGATAATAGTACCACAAATTGAATTCAGTGGGACATTAGATAAATCAACAGGACCTACAAATTCCAATTTACCATAATCTTTATGACCAACAACCAAATTTGGAACCTTACGTAAAGCAAGTAAGTCCATTTTGTTCAATGTTTGTAGTGATGGGGTGATATAATAGCCATCATCAGTGAAACTAATATCGTCATTTATGACAACAGGTAATTTAATTGGTTTCGCATTTTCTAATGATTCGGTAGAAGAAGCTGGAGTGATTGGAGTTTGAGGTAAAGTTTCCGCAACCGAAAAATCTGGGATAATCTTAGAAGCAGGAGTTTCAGTGATAGTCGGATTACTGGAAGCGTTTTCAGTAACCTTCTTAGGGGCTTCAGTAGCAAAAGAAATTCTCTTGATAGCACCTTCATTAGTTTCAGAAGATACCTTCTTACTAGCATCTCTTTTAATAAACAGTGTCTTAAATGAGGTTCTATCCGGGTTAAAGAGCAACGGATTGGCATTTTCCAAGCTATTGTGGGATGAAACAGAAGGAGAAGGTAATGACTTCTCTTCACTTATAGATTTAACCCCATTCTTAGTAGCAGCAGAAGTAGTAGTTAACCCATTAGAATTAGATAATAACTTCTTTGCTGTAAATAATGATTTAGCAGCTTGTTTTCTTAATGGGTAAATTCTGTTCTTCTTAGAAATATCAATATTCATACGTGGATCAGTAGTAGATTCTGGTTCGGTGATGGAAGGAGGCATGTTAATCTTAACAAATAAAGTTTCATTATCAGCCGGTGGAGCAGATGAAATGGAAGGGATATTGATCCCATATGGTTGGTTTTGTTGCATCAAACTTGGTTGAATAGGAGCAAGACCACCTGTGGTGAAAGTACCAGCTGGTTTGGCTTGAGTACTAAAAAGACCTGTGCCTGGTTGTTTAGTAGTAGCAGTGTTAGTTGCACCAAATAATCCACCAGTTTGACCAGCAGTTTTAGCACCGAATAAACCACCGGTTGATGGAGCAGTAGTAGTACCAAAACCTGTTGGAGCAGTGGACCCCGCAGTTGTCGCAGAAGAGAAAAGACCAGTTCCTCCAGGAGCAGCAGAATTGGTATTAGTATTGGCACCGAATAATCCAGTACCAGTGTTAGAGGTTAACGTATTGGCTGGTTTAGCACCAAATAATGAAGTAGTGGTACCTTGTGGTTTAGCACCAAATAGACCACCAGCTTGAGTGTTTTGCCCTAATGTGTTATTGTTAGTGGTACTGAATAACCCACCGCCACCAGTTGCTGGAGCGGCAGGTTTAGCACCAAATAATCCACCAGATTGAGTACCAAACCCAGTGTTGTTATTCATGGTAGAATTTTGAGTGCTGTTCCCAAATAAACCACCTGGTTTTTGTTGTTGGATATTGTTTTGACCAAACATACCACCTTGTTGAGTAGATTGCATATTATTTTGACCAAACATACCACCAACTGGTGCAGCTGTTTTAGCACCAAATAGGCCACCACTTTGCATGGTGTTATTATTGTTATTACTTTGACCAAAAAGTCCAGCACCTTGTTGTTGATTTTGATTTGATTGACCAAACATGCCATTATTTTGTTGCATGGTATTATTATTATTATTTTGACCAAATAACCCACCATTTCTTTGTTGATTAGATTGGCCAAACATACCTGTACTTTGCTGAGTATTAATATTTTGACCAAAAACACCGCCAGTAGCAGGTTTATTTTGTTGACCAAACAAACCACCAGTAGTATTGTTATTATTGTTGTTCCCAAGCATACCATTTTGTTGTGTATTTTGACCAAACATCCCAGCACCAGCGTTATTATTATTCATGTTATTTTGACCAAAAAGACCACCAGTAGCCGGTTTATTTTGCTGACCAAACATACCTGCTCCAGTATTGTTGTTATTACTACCAAACATGGAATTAGTGTTATTGTTGTTATTATTTTGACCAAATAATCCACCACCGGTGGTACTAGTATTATTATTATTATTTTGACCAAACATACCAGAACTATTTTGTGGGTTAATAGCATTATTGTTTTGTCCAAATAACCCACCTGTATTACTACCCATAGTTGGTTTATTACCAAATAGTCCACCAGAAGACATTGTATTGTTATTGTTGTTATTTTGACCAAACATACCACCAGCAGAAGATTGATTGTTTGTACCAAAAGCATTATTATTATTTTGACCGAACATACCTGTATTATTATTATTAGATTGAGATTGACCAAATGGATTAGCATTTTGTTGATTACCAAACATACCAGCACCTGAATTAGTATTATTGTTGTTGTTGTTACCAAAAAGACCACCAGTTGACATTGTAGGTTTATTCATACCAAATGTATTATTATTATTATTTTGATTCATACCTGTACTACCAAACATTCCACCTGTATTGTTGTTGTTGTTATTCATTGAACCAAATGGAGAGTTAGTTTGAGTATTATTATTATTATTTTGACCAAACAATCCACCTTGAGAATTATTTAAAGTATTATTTTGACCAAACATACCAGCACCTGTATTATTATTGTTGTTGTTATTGATTTGTGTAAACCCACCAAATCCAGATTGTGTATTATTATTGTTATTTTGACCAAACATTGAGTTATTTTGAGCACCAAAAGTGTTATTGTTGTTACTAGAGGATGAACCACTAAAAGATTGAGATCCACCAAACATTGGACGTTGATTATTATTTCCAAACATTGTTATTATATTATTTCTTTAAAGAAGAAAAAAAAAGGTAACTTGGAAAAGAAAAGAAGAAAAGATTCTCAATTTATATTTTTTATTATACAATATGCAAAAGAGTTGAGAAAATTTAAAATTATTCCTTATGTTTTATTTGTTCCAATGATTGTTTTAAAGTTATCTTTCTTCTTAGTGATGAGCTTTTGTAAATTTTAGATCAATTATTGATATAGCATTACTGATTTTTGTGATTTTTTTTTTTGCAGATGGTCGTGTGTGATGATGGTGGGTTTAGGCCGGGTAGAAAGATAAGTGACAGCTTAAACAAGGTTTATTATAAGTTATGAAAAGAGACCAATGTGAGGGGGTAGCATTGGGAAGTAGATTAATATATTGAAATAGTGTTAATAAATCTATTAATACCTGTTTTAAAAGTTTTGGGTTATTATACAACATATAAAAAATAATTTTTGACAAAATTTGTTTATTTAATGATTAGGTTATTTAAAGAATCGTATAGTGGTGAAAGTTAAATTTTTAATACATATCCTTAATTAAATTGTTTTTTAAACAAACTAAATTAATCCAATTTAGTATATATGTTAGATTAAAGGTGATATTACTTTTATTAAGTATAATTTTGTTAAAAATGTCAAAACATAATATATTACAAGACCTATGACCGTAAAAAAAGCAAAAAATGTTAATTAAACCTAAATTACCATAAAGGTAAATACTATTATGTTATAATCGAAGAAACAGCAAGTAATTATCATCTACTCTAATTTAGCAATCAACCCCTTCTCAATTATTGCATCCAATGCAAAAATTAAACATACAAATGGAGATAGATTTGAGAATAAATCCATTTCACAGTGAGAATATAAATATTATAATTATTCTCGTAGTTCTTTTTTATTTTGTATTATTTTCCTTTATTATCTTCTGTTAGATAATCGGGGACTTATATATCTTTATCACCCATCGTATTGTTATACAATATATATTTAAAACTATCAATTACTTTTTAACTGACAATTACAGTTACAATTGAGATGACTCCAACTAGTATGAATCAACCAAACCTTGACTACGAGATTAATACAAATGATATTAATTATTCTAAAGAAAAGAATAGATAAGAATATAAATAAGAAAGTGAGTTAGAATTAGTATGTTTTTATTTTTTTGAATATGCTAAATAGAGTAAAATATATATGAATAAATATATATATGAAATGCAAAAGGGATCATTAAAAGATGTATGTTAAGTTGAATATATTATTTTTGAAATTAATAAATTTAATAAAAAAAATTATAATTTTTTCATCTTTTGTGTAATTTCACTTAAAAGATTCCAACCATGTAAAGATTGTGGTTCTAAAGAACCTGTATTTAAATCAACAACCATATCTTCATCATCTTCATCATCAAATTCTTCATCAGAAGAAGTTGCACTGACTACATTAACAGTGAAATGAGATTGTTGTTGTTGTTGTTGTTGTTGTTGAGGCATACTTGGAAATAAACTAAATGTGTTAGTGTTGGCTGAGGTCCAGACCATAGAGTGCATAGATTGGTAGTTCATAGACATTTTGTAGTATTATTGTGTGTGTTTAAGTGATGTTGTTGTGTGATGATGATGTTGTTGTGAAAAAAGGAAGTAAGAAAGAACTATTCCTTAGCCATTTGATCTTACATATCTTTATATATGTATTAAATTCTTTAAGAGTTCCCTACCAAGGCACATTTAATCTGGGGCTGCAACAACAAATTTTAATAATAATAATAATACTAATAATATGATAAGATAATACTTAAAACTCATTAACTGTGACACTTTCCTCTTAAAATGTGGTGGTTTTCTAAACAGTGAACACCACAATAATATAATTCTATTGTAATTTGCAACATCTCACAAATTTTCACACAAATTTTAAAATCATCACACGGGTTTTTGAGAAATAACATTTTTACACAGTTTATGGGTGTGCACGTGACCATGCTCTACTTGTTGTGGGCGCGGGGTGTGGGTCTTTTCCGCTTGAAGCCAGTGTTGGGCGGCTATAATTTAAATTTTCAAATTTGAGAAACTCCAGTTATTTCTGCTAAACAATAGAAACCCACAGCAATAGGGCATCGCAAATATTTGATCTTGCATAATGTGCGATATTTAAGAATTTGACACAAAAAATTTGAGCCTATACAAGTTTCTAATGTGGTGGTGGTGGAGGAGTTAGATTCACCTTATATTTTAAATTTTATTGTGGTTTTTGTTGTTAAAAAAGTAATATACATTTAATTACATAGATTCTATAGTAGCAATAGTAGTAAATAGTAAATCTCAAAGATTAAGTGGTCCATAAACGAGCGGTATTATCAGCACCTGCAGTAAATAACCATGCTTCTCTTGGATGCCAAATTGCATCAAGAACACCTAAAGAATTAATTACTTTATGACCAGTTAATTTTTTCAATGGTACAATTAATGGATTCTTCATCATATCATCATAAACTGTGGCATGGAAAATATGTACTGTACCATCATCTGCTGCAGAACTAAATAATGGTAATCTCTTATGGAATGAAACATCTCTAACAGCTTTATCATGATATCTTAATGTCTTATAAGGTGTATTTGATAAATCAAGATCATGCCATAATACCCTTTTATCAAATGATGATGCAATTAAATTATCACCACGTGGATGAATATCAATCTTTGATAACCAACGAGCACCAGGTAATAATTTCTTCACTAATACTTGTTGTGCTAAATCATAAATTCTCACATATCTTTGAGAACAAACAAATAATTGTGGTTTAAATGGATGGAATTTTGCATCCATAATGATACCTTTAGACTTTCTGAATGGTGATTGAGTCAAATGTTTTGATAATTGATGAATTAAAACTGATGTATTACCAGAATCTGGTTGAACGGTAACAAAATAATCACCTTTTCTATGCCATGATAATCTTTTAACTGTTTTCTTACATGTAATAGTAATACAAATATCCTTTTCAGCTTGTTTTTGACTTGGTTTATTCCATTGAGCAACAGTCTTCTTCACTGAGGTACTCTCTTTAGCAACATCACCATCTTCATCTTCACTATCATCACCAACTAAATTAGATTTCTTAACAGTACCAAATTTATCAAAACCAAACCCGTTTTCGATCTTTGTCTTACCTGCATTTTCAATATCAAATCCAAAAATTGGTGGAACAATTAAATGAATATTTTCACCAACAGCAACGGCTAAGATACCTGTAGTACCATCGGGATTCCATTCAATACATTGAATATGATCTTCATTATCTTCTTCATCATCGTCAATGAAATTAACTTTATAAACTTCTCTACCAGTTAAAATTTCCCAAATTCTAACAGTACCATCATCAGAACCAGTAGCTAACCATAATCCAGATGGATCAATTGATAAAGTACGTATCTTACCTTTATGACCATTATAAACAGTGGAACAACGAATTGGGAATGGTCTTAAATCCTTTGGTGATGGTAATTCAGGAATTAATGATTCAGGATCAATATTTAATTTATTCTTACGAACACGAGGAGCTAAATATAAATCCAAGGATCTTTCAAATCTTTCTCTAATCGATTCATTATAACCAGGAACTTTTCTTAATGAATCATATTTTTGAGGTAAGAAATTTCTTTCTCTTTCACTAATTTCTGTATTTTCCCATTCTTTCTTTTCATCATCATTTAATAAATATTCTGATGGTGGGTTATATGATTCTTCATTTGTTGGTGGTGGTAATTTTGGTGCTCTTAAATTCATAACATGATCATCTTGTTCTGTAGCGTCACCCCATAAATCAAAATCATGATTCTCAGTTTGTTCCTTTTCTCTCATTTCTTTTAATTGCTTTGGTGGAATAATACGACCTTCTCTAATGGCTCTAACAATTTTCATCACTCTCTTAGCTTCATGTTTTGACGGAACAAATCTTCTCTTTGGTTCTGGAATAGCAGTTAATGGCATAACTTCTTCATGTCTAGTAAACCAATCAATCAATGGTTCATATGGATTAACGGATTCATCAGTTTGTTCATTCTTTTGAATCTTAGCAATTAATTCTAATTCCTCTTGAGAAATATTTAAACTTGCACCAGAGTTTTTATCTAATAAACCAGTCCAACCTTCAGGTAAATCAATAGTTTCTAATAATTTATCTAAAGCAGAACCTTTAGCTGGTCTCATAATTCTTTTACCATTAATATCATAACCAATATGTGGCATTTCTTCATAAGCAGCTAATGGAATATTACCAATAGTGTTATGTGCTTCCACATCACTATCATCACTATCATAAACTGGTTTAATTTCTGGTTTAATAATTCTTGGTTGACCATCAGAATATTTAGTATAAATGTTTGGATCCACAATAGTCTTTAATTTCATACCAGATAATTTATCAGTTAATGATTTATCATCATCATCAGAGAAATCAGAAGTGTTATTTTCATCATCATCATCTTCTTCAGCACCTTCTTCAGCAGCTAATAAAGCATTTAATTCAGCATCAGAATCTTCTTCTTCATCACCATCTTCACCATCAGTGTTCTTTTCAACAGACTCATCGTCACTTTCACCTTCACTATTACGTTCTTCCACGGCTGATGTATATTCCTCATCATCACTGTCACTATCTTGAGCATCGATTAACCCATCAACAAGTAAATTGTCATCAACTTCTGGAGCTTCAACATCACGTTCTTCAACGTTTCTCTTCTTGGAAGAAGCAGCAGCTTTCTTATTATCCTTCACCATCTTAGTTATAACCCTTGTATGAGTGAGAATAGAGTTCTTGTTGGTCTATATATTACGATTGAATTAAACTAAGACTATTAATCAATACTACTATAAGTTTATACTCATCTCATCTTTAGCTCATCGATTTTTGAAAAATTTCATTTTTGCTTAAAGAAATCTGAAAAATTTTCAATACACCCAAACACCACGATATATATGGTTTATACATACTATAATAAAAACCTATGCTAGTATGAACAAGGTAATGTTGCTATCAATTCATTAAATAGATAAGAGCCTTGCAAATATATAAAATTAATCATATATATATATGGGGGTTTCTTTCGTGAAAAAATTAAATTGGAAGTCTTTAGAAGACTTATCTGCTGAAGTTACAAGTTTCCACAATTAATTGTGCTAATTCTTCCAAATATTTTTGATCAGTTTCACCAAATCCATTGTAATCTAGACAGTCTAAATCAATAACCCCTAATGTCTTACCTTCAGCAGAGACAATTGGAACTACAATTTCAGATAAAGTTTCACCATCACAAGCAATATGATCTGGAAATTTATTAACATCCATTACCACTTGTGTTTTTTGTGTAGATGCTGCAGTACCACAAACACCTTTACCAAATAAAATAGATTGACAGGCAACTTTACCTTGGAATGGACCTAATAATAATTCGTCATTTTTATCCTTCTTAGTAATATAAAACCCACTCCAGTTGACATTAACATTTAATGATTGATATGCATGCCATAACAAGGAGGAGGCATTAGATAAGTTACAAACCCAATCGTCTTGGCCTTCAGAAAGACTCTTATAAGACATCACTAACATCTCAAGGACGTCTTCCCTACTATGCACAGCTTCAAAATCTGTGTAATCGGCATGATGTTTTCCTTCAACTTGAACCATTTTTTCTTTTATATTTGTTTTTGAAAAAACACACTTTGTATTGTACTTGTAACTTGTCTAGATTATACCTATCCAACCTTACCATCCTTTATTTGGTAATAAAGTTCATAACAAGTGAAATATCTTTTAAGCTTTTGTGTGTAAGCTACAATTTTTACTACCGATTTTCAGATCAGGTCAGAGTCGGGAACAACCGACTCATCAAGATTTTTCTCCCCTTTAGGAAAAATCATTAAATTATACGGACCCGTTGTCATGGAAACGAGATTTTTTCCTCGAAAGAAAAAAATAAAAAAATAAATGAAACAGACAGGAATTGAACCTGCAACCTTTTGATTGCAACTTTTTCCGAACAAAATCCAAGATTTAATTGGAGTCAAAAGCTCTACCATTGAGCCACTGCTTCATCTTGTAAATTCTGTCACACAAGTGATTCTTTTAGCTCATCTAAAAGAGAGCAGTTTCTACTCTAAACCATCCCTATGGAGTTCAGAAATTAAGCTGAGGGTTCCTAACTTTAAACCAACTTATAATAGTTGAACCTATAAGGTTTAGAAGTATTTTCTTCTGTTCTACATTACAAACAACTAGGTTTAGGATTTTAATTCCATTTAATTTGTCTTTCTTTCATTCTTTTACTTTCTCAAACTTTCTTTTGTTTTACATTGTTCAGACAAGTAACATACTTGAAACTTATCCTGTCAAGGAAGTTATCTTTATTACTAATTTATCATTAATTGTGATTTTATCTCATAAGTGCCTTACCATTATCTTTGAAAACAAGAACTTGTGTAAGTTTAATCGGTATATAAAGAACAAGAATATTACAGATCAAAATCAATTTTTATACTCTGTATAAATTATATGTTATATTTAAAAAGACCAGCTCCTATGTATAAGATACTTTTACCTCCATAATAAAAGGTAACAAAGAAATAAATAATCTTACAACATCAGGGTTTTAATATAATTCATTAACTGTATTAAATTATTCACTTCATCTAATCTATCCAGGCCTCATATTTGACAATTTTTGGTAAGTAAAGAATAATTTAAGGGTTAAAATCTATCAGGTGCCAAGTTTGATAATTTTTCTTTAAGTGAATATTTACAATCGAAGGATAAATGAAATAAATGAATAAAATAGCTGATACATATTTGCATACCGTAGTAACCTTATAATCAAGGAAACTATCAGTAAGACATATATTAGATTAATGGATCCATTAGTAGGATCTTCATTATATCCATTTATCCAAACAAGTAGAAATTTAAGTAATAAATATTTATATATAAAGGACATATTATTTCAACTGTCTTTAGATATTTAGTTATTGATTTTCTCTATATATTTTACATATTTAGACTTATAGAAAATCAAGTATTCTAACACATATAAGTCAATTTAATTACCAAATAAATCGAACAACTTTCTAGTGATCTAGATAGTTAAAGTATATGTAATAAAGTCTAATCCGTTAGCCATTTTTGATAAGATTAACTGACAACAAAAATTTTTAAATATAAGTTGCCGATTTATTTCTAAAATTCGTTACATGATATTTCCATGTTTAACTCATGTAATAATCTGTTTAAAAACTTAATTATTTAAATAATTCTGAAATAATTACAAAAGGTATGATTGGGTCAGCTTTGCATAAACAAATGTCTTTTGTTTTGCAATTAGACACTATTATAAGTTTGAGGGACTTTATAATTGAGATTTATACAATCTTAACAACTGGAAAATAATAAAAAAAGTATTCTAAATGAAAGCTATATTTATTAATTATATTATAAACGCTTGTAATCATTAAAAAATAAGTTGTTTTAACAACAAAAGTGATGATATTATAAAATCAAATATGCTTTAAAATTTTAAATCTAAAAAGGTTCCTATATTAAACCACGCAAAGTAGAATAAACTGTTAATAATAATATTCATTATAAAGGTTTTTTGTTTACAAATAAACTAACTAAATATCCTTAAACTCTTTAAAACATTCTTGTGGTCTGCTTTGAGGATATTTTGAAAAAAAAAAACATATTCACATAAAAAGTGAGGTAAAGAAGACCAGTACCCATACATAAAACAAAACAAGTACATTGTCTTTTAAAGAATTTTTATGAATAAAGTATTTTTTAAAGTTGAGAATATTTAAGATCAGTGTAGTTATATAATGTGTAAAAAAATCTATAATAAGTGTTTTAAGAAATTATTTTGGATTCATGTTCTTTAAATAACACTCCCTCAAAGGCCCATACAATCCATCTTTTAATATCATTCTTAACATCATCCAAAAAATTTTGTTCTAATAATTTATGGAAAATACCTCCATATTTTGTTTGTTCAGCACTGACTAACTCATTCATATATTTATTAAGTGTAACATCGTCATCTTTCATATCATCCACAGCACCCGCCAAATTTGGCTGCAATTGGGATAGAGCTTCATCAATTCTAGCCAGTTCACTATCAAATCTATTAACATTGACTTCAACATCTCTCATACGTGTGGTAAGAATTCTTATATTATATTTCATTTGTGACGCTAAAGATTCCAATTCTTTCATCTCTTTTGATATTATTATATTCTTATTTTCAAGACCTTCACAGTAGTCTTTAAATACATGGGCATGTTTAATCAATTTATTTTTATTTTGTTGCATATTTGTTGTCCTATAGTTGAATTGTTCCAAGCTCTCCACATACTTTGGGCCACCAATAGAACCATCAAATATATTATTCTTTGAACCAATACCATCTATCTTCTCCTCTTCATCCTCATCATCTAGTAGGCAATCCTTTGCCTTTAGCATATCTCTTGCTATTCTCACCACCGATGCATCAAATGGCAAACTCCATGTTTCAAGTGCACCAGAAATACCAGACAAGGAAGAAGATCTTGACATATCAACTCCATTTGTTCTATAATAGTCGGAGATTCCTTCATCTGGATGGGAAATAGATTTTCTTCTAAAATATTCATTCTTGTAAAAGTTGTGAGATGTGGTTGGTGGTCCATCCATAGAAATATCAGAGTAAACAGAAGCTTTTTCTGATTGATCTACTAAATTTTTCATACTCAAATGACTGTCATATTTACTATCTAGATACCTTTCAGATACATTTCTAACCTTGGAAATATTTTCTAGTTCAATCTTTTGATAATATAATTCTTGTTGATGCAATACTCTTTCCACATCACCATGTTTAAACTTAAACTCGGTGAAATCCCTCTTTCTAATCTTCCCGAGATCTCTGAAAGTTCTGTCTGCCTTTTTCCAAATGATAGATAACTTACCACCATAGATATTTTTAATTAGCGTATTAAGATCAGTAGTTAAAATATCATTAGATAATTGAATAAAATTACCTCTACCTGTAATATCCTGTACTGTTGATTTGACAACTGTCTTAAAATTAAAAATATCAGTATTAGAAACTTTTGCAGAAGCTTCAAATAATCGTTCTATAGTTTCTTCATTTAAATAAGTTTTGCAGTTCTTCTTGGAAAGACCACACTTCTTTTGAAAATTGTAAATACCTGAAAAAAACTCTTCTTCATCAAATGGTTCCTTACCTGACATGCAACCAATCACCATTAATTTGAAATAACAACTTAAAACAAGACTGATGATCGAAGCCACGGTAGTCGGCCCCATAGTGGCTTCATTACGTGGCCTTTCAATACCTAAATAGAACTTACCATATCTATCCCACCATTTGTTAATACCTTTCTTGGTGTAATCACACAACAAACCATTTCTTTCTTTTGGAAAATCAAATAAAGAAAAGTAATGTAAACAGGTTTGAACAAGAGTAACCAATTCAATAACTGGATATGCTCTGGCAGCTCTATGTGTATTCTTCTTTTTCTGAAGTTTTGCTTCTTCTGGCGATTCTTCATTTTCTGTATCTTCATTCTTCCCAGTTAATTCCCAATCCATTTGTGACTGCTTCATATCACATTGAGATTTTAAAGGAACTTTGTAAAGTTGAGCAAACTTACTACCAGAGGTTACAGACGGGCCACTAAGTAATAATGCTGATCTACCAACACATCTAAGTCTTTTCAAATCATAATTTATTTTGAATTCTTCCCATACAGTTCTAAAATCTCCCGAATCTATGTGCAATAAATTTAATGCGGATGGGACAGTGGATAAATTTGTTATGAATAATGTATTATTATTGACGACCTTTGGTCTTGAATGTACTAATAACTCTTCATGATACTTTTTAAAGGAATCTGGCCATAAAGAAATATCTTTGGGTAATAGTATTTTCACGGCTTTAATTTTATCTTGTGTGTTACCATTATACGAGGTAATTGATGTAGACAGTTTTCTTCTAGCCGCCCACTGTTCAACTAAATATATTTCAAAACCATCAATCTCTACTTCTTCATAAACAATATTATCAAATGATTTGATGTTAGATTGATATACAGCCCTAAAATCTGGAAACACGAAACTAGAACATTCAATAAACTGGTTTTCTTCAACTGTATCATCTTGTGATGGGACAATAGAAGCGCTCGATTTATCCAATTCTGCGGTTTCTTGACTCACCATATTGTTAAATATATTCTGATCTTTCTGCCGTTGGATCTCTGACTTCACTCTATAATGTTTGTATCCAGTGTTTGTTGAGATGACATATAAATAAACTTGATCTTCAAATTGAATTTTTCAACCATTACGTTTACTATATTTCAAATTTAGAAACAATCCAAGGCAATTAAGTTGCAGATTGCCTGGATTCTGACACCACGCTATTGTAAGCAAAATACAACCTACTGGATTTTGACTTCATTATAAACTTCTATGATTTAAATTTATATATGGCTAAATAAAAATTTGTATATGGTTAAATATATGTACATATATGCAGTTGTTAACATTAAACTGTTCATATCTTATAATTCATCATGGGCGATATCAGTAGCTGTGGAGCTCTTAACAGAGGAAGACGTAGCAGCTAATTTAGAAGAGATATCAACTGGGTCAGAAGCTGTGGAGGATGCTGAGTCTGTTTCAGTACCGTTAACAGCTAACTTATTTTCTTTAGCTAATTTTCTCTTTTCCTTTTCTAACTTTCTCTTATGAGCACGAACTTGTCTATGGTAAGCAGACTTTAATTCATTGAAACGGTAATCATCAATAGAAATTAAGACATCAGATTTTTCAGCAGTAACTAATAAATTATCAAAGGCTTCTTTCAATTCATATAATTCTTCACGGTTTAATTTATCAAAAGTTTTGGTGGAAATCAAATCTTCAATAGCGGTGTGAGTTTGATTTAAAGAAGTTATAGTTTGGTTAAACTTGGATAGAGACTTAACTAAATGGTTTGGTAATTTAATCTTATCATATTCTTCAGTACAGTTAAATTTGGGTTCTTCAGCAATAGCTTCAACAAATAATTCTAATTTCTCAGCGTTTAATTTTTCTTGAGCTGTAATAGAATGTAAAATGCTCCCTGATCTTTCTAATAACCCTTCAAATTGTTCTAAATCTAATGGTTCACCAATAGCCCTTAAATAATTTTCAATCTTCTTCTTTAAAGTTTGGATTTCCTTTCTTTTCTTATTAATTTGACTCTTGCTAGCATTATCTGAATCATCTTCTAACCATTCAAGATACTTAGAAGCAAGATCATTCAATTCATCTAGCTGAGCTTCTGGTCCATTAGTGACAACCTCTTCTTCAGTTAAGAAATTTCTTGCATCATAAAGACTACTTTCCAATAAATTCTTAGCTTCTTGTAATTGAAATCTTTTCTTGTCTGCTTCATCTAAAGCTTTAATACGATTTATATGTTTAATTCTAGCACCATAAGAAAGAGGTTCAATGACACTATCAGTTTCATCAAAGACAACATCGATCGGAGACTTTAACTTGTTTTTGGAAGCCTTCTTGGAGGTAGTACTAGTAGAGTTGCCAGCAGTTTCAGTTTCAGTCTTAACCTCTTTTTTAATATCTCTCAAACAAATAGCTTTAACTTCCTTAATAGAGAAAGTTCTAATTGCATTTAATTCGAATGTAACATTGTATTGAACGCCGTTTGGACAGGAGTTAGAGTTAAATAATTCATTATTCTTGATGGTAGTAGTAGATAAATAGGAACCATTTTCTTGAGAAGTAACATTAACTTGTTTCAAATCACTTTCATATGGAATAATAACAGATTTCTTGACTGGGTAGATAGTACCCTTTTCAAAAATAGTTTCATTGAAAGAACCAGTAGAATTTTCGTATGAAATAGAGTAATCATAAATAGAACGTTCAATAATATCTAATGGTTTAGTCTTAAACGCATCAAATAATTTAATACCTCTTAAAGTAACACCATTAACAGCAGATTCATCCGCATTAACACTCTTTAAAATTTTATCTTCATCAAAAATCTCAGATAAAGTTTGTTGAACAAATGGAACACGAGTAGAACCACCAGCTAAGATGATACCATCTAATTGAGGTACAGTAATTAATTCGGTTTTGCTGTTAAATTGAGTCTTTAATGCTGTATTGATTGGATCGATTAAATTATCTTTGAAGATAGTTAATTTAGATTCAAATTCATCTCTACTAATAACAACCTTAAAATCAATATCATCAATCAAAGATTCAATACTACCAGAAGCGTCATTGTTCGCACTTAAAACCATCTTCATCTTTTCAGCGAGCTGATTAATCTTAGCTAATGATTTTGGATTAGCTTGGAATTGATCAACAGTGACGGTCTTACCATGTTTTTCTAAGAATTTCTCTTGGATGATGTTAGCAATAATAGATGTGAAATCAGAACCACCAATAGTAGAAAACCCATAACCTTTAGTTTCAATGGTCATAGCATTAGTAGCATTTTCTGGGTTAGAGATCTTAACCAAAGATGCTTTGATAGATCCACTACCAATATCGTAGACAATAAAATTATAATCCTTGCCAGCTTCAAAACTACGTTGTTGTTTTAAAGCAAAATTAACGGCAATAGATAACCCATCGTTAACCAAGAAAGTACCATAAGCACGATCAATAAAAGAACCACTATCAATTAAAGCCATACGTTGCTTTTGATCAAAAAATTCAGGAACAGTTAAAGCAAATTTATCAACATAGTCTCTAGTTCTGTGATCATTTTCCTTTAATAAAGCATTTGATCTATAAGCAATTTCTTGTAAATTCATGGCTAATAATTCTTCAACTGGATATGCAACACCATCAATGGTAATAGCTAAAGTGTTTCTCTTAGTAGCAGTAATGTTAACACCTGGATGTTTAGATAAGTAATTTGAAATAATTTCAGTGTCATTAATAGTCTTACCTAATAATGGTTTTAAATGTAAAGCCATGTTTTGTGGAAATCTAGTCTCTAATGAACCGATAGCACCACCATAGATACGTTCAATTTCGTGTTTTTTCTTGTTACCAGTGAATAATTTTTTAATAGCCAAACCAGCAATATCTTTTCTCTTAGCCTCTGGAGACAAAACTAGTTCCAATGGTGCTTGTGGTGAAACCACCATTGCTTTGAAATGTTGTTGACCATAATCAATACCTAATACAGCAGCTAACGCAGTGGAAAGGAAACATGATGACAATGCAAGCCACAATATTTTATTCAGATTCATTCTTTCTTTCGTGTATTATATATTTGTGAATGAAGAGAGTACTTAATAGTTTATTCTCAAACAATTGATCCACTTATGTAAAAAATATTGGAACGGTAAGTTATAATAATCGAATGTGGATTTAACCTTTTTGTTAACACGTTCTCTTTATATACCTTGTTGTAAAATGTTTCGCGAAAGAAGCTAACGTGTCTGCATCTCTTAAATTTAAACGGGCTTCTGTCATTTTTTCATATTTCTTAAATATTGAAAAAATTTAAAGAACAGTTTCGAGATGGGATTAACCTTATAGAAGATGGAACTGGTTAAACTGTGAGAGAAGGACAAGAGACAAGAGGCTATAAACGGTATAACCATTACGAAATGAGCAACAACGAAAAGACTTTAGAAGAATTAAGGTTGAAAATTTTGTCTTCTATCGGTAAATCTGATGATAAGAACAAAGCCAATACTGGTAGACCAGTTGAACAAAGTAATGTAAAGAGAGATGCTCGTTCTATGGGACAAGGTCTTCCAACCCACCCGGCAAAGAGGGCTAGACCAGAACATAGAAATGGGAACAATCAAAATCGGGCTCCTGTGTCTAATTCTGGGACCATCCCAAGACGTGAATCTCCGATACCAAACCAGTATACAACTAACCCTAGAAGAGATATGGAGCATGTCTCTAGAAATAGTAGATATTCTAATCAAAATAGTCAAGGGAATAATGGCAGATATTATGATAGAAATGACAACAGAGGCCAAAGAAATAGTAGATATTCTGATAACAATGGATCAAACGGGTATAGAGCCAGGGCAAGACCTAATGTTGAACATAGTTATAATAAAAACAATCATAGAAACCACAGTAACATCACTAATAGACGGACTAATGTCACTAACCATGGTTCAAAAGACCCCAATTATGTTGCTCCTGCGTTTAGAGATAAATTCAGATACAATAATGCCACTTATTCAAAGATAAATGGTAAACTTATTATTAACGATCTATTGGAAGGGAAATTGGATACTTTAAGAACTTTGATTGAAAAGTTCTTGGTTAAACAACAAGAAAAACTGGAAAGTTTACTTGGTTATAACTTAAGAAATGACAAAACAAACCCAGTTGAAGAAGATTTAACTTCTGTTGAGATTGAAAATCTTGGTGAAAATTGTATATTATCTTTCAATTCCGTTCAAGCTTCTACGTTAGTTTTAAGTTGTCGTACATTTTTCAACAGACAACTGGGATTGCCATCTCTAACTTGGTCTAGACCACAATCTTATGTGGAATTTACAGATCATATCAACAAACTATCTAACAGTAATGTGATTTCAATCGAGGAACTACCTACTCCAGACGAATATACAAAGGAGACCTTTTCTACTGAGTTTGGTACAAATCAATTTGAAATTTCTCCAATTTATACCATTTCACAGGAGGGAGACCTTTTCAATGAAAAGTTTACAAATTGTATTATATTAACATTTAATTCTGGTATAAACAAAAAAATAACTGATGTATTAGATTCACATCAATTGAAATGGTTTTTCCCTAATAAGAGTGAATTTACATACAGACAAAAGACTGCAAGATGGTTATTCTCTGATATTACCCAAGTAGTACAGGCCAAACAAATGTCATTACCATTAAAGACCAGCAATGTCTTATTGTTACTAAACTGCGTGGACCCATTAGATTTAAAAGACAGTTCCTTTGTCAGTGAAATTCATGACACTTTATTAGATACGTTAGCCGGTGCAGAAAGTGTGAAAATAATTGAACCTGGTGTGGATTATAGGCTGAATCTTGCACATCTAAATCAATTTGTTGGTGCCATCTTCATTCAATTCAAAGATTCACAATCTGCTGAAGAAGCAGAAGATACTGTCAATGGAGCTGAATTTAACGGTAGAACTGTGCTTTGTTCTCGATTCAACCAAAAGGATTTTGAAACCATGGGTTTACTACCTTTTGAAGAGTGAATGGTGTGCGCTAATAGTGGACCTTAATGCCATTAGGGCCCACACTGGATAGATGCAGTTTGGACTTATTTGTTTCAGTCTCCCACGTATGGAGTGACCTACGGTATTCACATAGTAAATAGTCGTAATAATAATTCATATAGCATTGAAAAAAAATATATATACCAAAATTAAGAAATCGATGTGAAAAGTCCAAATTGGAAGGGTTATTTGACAGGTGCATGAAAGAAGGATATCTATCGATATAATTAAATAAAACATTAGCTATCCATTAAGTTGATTGTGCGAAACGATATAATCTGGAAAAAAGTACAATAAATATAGCTACAATATATCTAGAATGGTTGAAGCTGTTCCTACACGATCCCAAGTGGACCCAACTCATACAGCTGGACAGAGTTATACCACTTTATCATTAGGTCCTTCGGTGAGAAGGACAAGAAGAAGTGGTCACTCAAGAAGAGTTCCAAGGTTCAATTTTAAAAAACAAATGGATTTAGAAGGTACAAATTATGATGTTATAACTTCTGTGGCATATTTAAATGAAAAATATGGGTTAAGAGAAAGTCGTTACATTGAAAAATTTATCAAATGTATTCATAGAAAGATTAATTTGGATGCTAGTAAGATTAGTCATAAATTTGTAGAAAATTTAGACCCATGGGTTAAATCAAAACTTTTCCTCCTATTAGTAACTTTATCTGAAAGAGGTGGCCCAGAATATTGGATTGATAAAGAAGACCAAAAGAATGACAAGAAAGATGCATCAGCAGCTACAAATCCGGATGGCACTAAGACAAATAAAAAATTAACTAATGATTCTTCTAAAAAGAATGAAAATAGACCGAAAAATACAAATGACCACAATAACACTAATACTAATAATGATGAAGATCCTACAGCAAATCCTGAAAATTCACATTTTACCACCACTTTAACTGAACACATTATTCAACAAAATATCAATCAAGATTTTAGTGAATCCACTTATGATGAAAATTATGTCTTTTCATCTATATGGGCAAATTTTATGGAAGGTTTAATTAATCATTATTTGGAAAAGGTTATTGTGCCGCACTCTGAAATGAAAGTTTGCCAACAATTGTATAAACCAATGATGAAAATTATATCTTTATACAATGAATATAATGAATTAATCGAAAAGAGTGAAAGAAATGGCTTTTTACCAACTCCAACAGATGATAAAGATGGCGAAAATGAAGATTCAAAAGATGCATCAGAGGATAAAGCGCCAGATACATCAGATTATAATTTAACTTTAGCTAGCATACATGAAGTTACCGATAAGAGTAATGATTTAGTATCTCAAGAAAGACTAGAAAGAGCTCAAAAATTATTATGGCAAGCAAGACAAGATATTCCAAAGACGATCAGTAAGGAGTTAACTTTGTTATCAGAAATGTATTCTACATTATCTGCTGACGAACAAGATTATGAATTGGATGAATTTGTTTGTTGTGCTGAAGAATACATTGAATCTGAATTTCTACCTGGTTTAGTTAATGTTCTTTTTGCAAATTGTGGCACTAATGCCTTTTGGAAAGTGTTGTTAGTTCTGGAACCATTTTTCTATTACATTGAAGATGTTGGTGAAAGCGATGAAGAAGATATGGATGACACTACAATTATGGAGGGCAAATATGGTAGTGATAAGAGACCACAATCATTTAAACCCGATCCAAGAGTGATTACATTAGAAAAAATCTGTGAAGTCGCTGCTAAACAAAAATGGATTTAACATTCTCTATTCAACACAGTTTGTAATAAGTTATATTGAATATTGTTTTATGTAATTATATTATTATTTTTGTATTAGAGTATTTTGTCAATAAGTTTATATACAACAATAAGAATAGCCGAGAATTATTTACTTATATTATACTTATGTTTTTGTTATAGGTATAGTTTAAATATGATAATAAATCCACTTAGTATTGTTTACTTGATTTCTTATTGTAAGTTGGTAATTCAGAATATTTGTGATTCTTCATATTCTTATATTTCTTCATCTTAGAGAAAGTACCAAGAACCTTATGTTTTCTTGATAAAGCTTCATTAGTAATATCAGAGAAATTTCTATTACCGCTATTAAGTTGTAAAAAGAAATACATTAACACAAGAGCAATAACCACAACAGTTGGGATGGCTAAAGCCACATAGTACCATTCTCTGTCATAAATGCCTGCATCTTGTAAAGCCCATTCTTCTTCAGTGGTCTTAGCAACCTTGGAACCTAACATGATGTAAGCCATAACACCATTCTCCAATGGGTTAAATTCATCATCCGGAACATGTAAAGGTTGAACAGAGACAATAATCTTACGTTCATAAAAACCTTGTAACCAATCTTCATCGATTTCAATTGGGAAAACACCATCAACATTGTTAATCCATTCAGATGAGTAAAAAGTAGCTGGAATATCTCTCTTATGGTAACCCTTTTCAGTTAACTTTTCCTTAACATAAGAAAGATGAATACGAACCTTTTCAGAGACTTTATCTGAATTTTCTTCTGTTAAGAAATGTGTATACCAAGTAATGAAATATGTTTTACCAACTTTCCACATAGAATTTTCCTTTGGAGTACAGAAAGGTTCACTGGAAACATCCTTGGCTAAACCTTTGTTCAAATAACGGTCTGGAGTGCATCTAATAATTGGATTCAATGACGTGTAAGTATTATCTTCATCAATATAAACTTCTTCTTCAAACACATCATTTGGATCCATGTTATGAGCCTTTAAATCTTCATAAGTGTAAGTCTTAGTACTCATAGTTTGGAAATAAGTAGTATAAGTTGGATGACCTTTTTTAGTTCTACCATTTTTGATTTCAGGTTTAATTGTCTTTGGAGTACCGTCTTTATTTAAAGAAACCCAAGGTTCTAATGGATCTGGAGTTGGTAATGGCTTTCTAGAGAAAGTAACACCGGCAATAACAGTCGGTGTGACAATTTCACGTTCAGTAGAATAGATAGTACGCATCCATGGTTTAATTTCTTCACTAGTTGTCTTCTTCTTCTTTTCATTTGGACGATGAACATCTTTGTAACCTAAGGCAACACCACAAAATAGGGCCAAATATGACCAAAACACAACGGACTTCATTTTTCTTTTGTATGTTTCGTATCCCTTGCAAAATAAGAAATGGACAGTAATCAAATGTAACTTCTGGTTAAAATAAATTCCAGCACAGTTTTTCCAATACGTTCACTCAATAGTGCAATACTGTTCTTAGCAATTGATAGATCAAATGTATCACTTGAGCCTTTTTAGTTATATTTGTTTATATATTGACGTTTTTTTTTTTTCAAGAATCGATGAGTGAAAAATTGAAAATTAAAATTATCCGAGAGATAAAAAATGGATGAAAAACACAAAACCGAAAACAGATAATAAACCATATTGAAAATGCGATGAGATAGCTTTAATCAGTTTTAAATCCATGATATCCAGGATAATAAGTTGTACTTGTGGAAGGACTCTCAGAAGATGGAGAGTAGTAACAGTGATTCCATTGACAGACATGCAATTGAGACCTTAGTGAAGGAGAATTTGGCTTATTTCCAGTACTGGACGGAAGTTAGACTTGAGGACAAGTCTATTTCATGGAGAGGCAGTGAATTGAAGTTAGTTAGTGGAATACCACCTAACAAATTGAGTAATGATGACCCGGAAGTGACTAAGGAGTACATTTTACCCGTTAACATGACTCAATATAAAGAAGAGTTTATCACGCTGGAATGTCTCGATTTGGTGTTCGAAAACTTATGTGATAAAGACACCAAGAGAATTATCTTAGGTATAGCAAATTCAGATGGTACACTTGTGTTCTATTTCATCTATAATGGAATCCATAAACCAAAGAAGAACTAGACTTCTATCTAATTTTTACATATTCTTTTCTTTATTTTCTATCAAGTATATATATATGCATGCATTAAAAAGTAATTATACAAAATCTATCTAAGCTATGACTTTTTGTTTTCCAACTGCTTGACCATTAGTAACTACTTCTTGCAACCATGAAAGTTCGATTCTACTAACGTTTCTTGCGTAACCCTTTGTGGTAAACACATATTCAGTATACATAATAGCTGGACAGGTCTTATTTAAAAACAACATGGATGATGGATGTACACTAACTGTTTCACCAGTAGTCACTGTTCTATATGATCTATCTGGCATACCAATAGCTGTATTCTTTGTAAACCCAGTCAAAAAACATTTCAAAATAGATTCAATTCTATCTTTATTTTCACCAAATTTTCTATCAGTTAAATCATCGTCATCATCATTATCTTCAAATTTTTTAGAACGATTAGCAGTGGTATCAAACAATCTCTTACAATACATTCTTAATTGTTCACGAATCTTGACCACATTTTTAAACCCACGATAGGATAAACATAATTCTTTACACCATTCTTGTCTTTCTACAGCAGATGATGAAGAATCTTTATTTAATTCATAGAAATAGATATCAAATAATTCTTTCATCATAATAAGATCACCATATCGTTTACCACCATTACATAATGATAGTCTACGTTCATTAACATCATCTCTTTCCTCAGGTTGTGGGTTTAATAATAAATTTTCAACACTTAAACATGAAACAATATCAATGACTTCACTCAAACAATTACTTTCACTAGCTTTAATTAAAACACTACTTAAGTGAGGTTGAACTGGCAGTAATGACATTTGTTCACCTCTTTTCGTAATTTTACCAAAATCATCCAGGGCACCCAATTGATATAATTCTTGTAACCCCATAATGATAGCGTCTTTACCTGGATTTTCAAACCATGTCCAATTAACAATATCCTGAACACCATACTTTTTTAACATTAACACCGGAGAAGTGACATCACTTCTAGCAATTTCAGGTTCTGTTTGATCAGGTAATCTTTTATAATCATTGGTTCGATATAATCTGTATGACTTACCTTCACTTTCTCTACCAGCACGACCACTTCTTTGCATGGCACTCGCCTTGGAAATTGGAACCGTAAGTAAGGTGGCTAAACCTAATTGATGTCTCCAGACCTTAACTTTTCGAAGACCAGAATCGACCACAAATTTAACACCAGTGATGGTAACAGAAGTTTCTGCAATATTAGTACTGAATACAACCTTTCTCTTGAAACCTTTTATTGGAGCAAAGACTAATGCTTGTTTAGCTGGAGGTAAAGCTGCATATAATGGATATGCAATCATTAATGGTACTGAAGTTTCCTTATGAATTGTTTCACTAATCTTATTTAAAATTGTAACAGCCTTATCAATCTCTTCTTGACCCGGTAGGAAACATAAAATATCACCTAATTGTTCACCTTGGTTAATTTGGACGCAACATCTAATAATACTATCAACAATATCATCAGATGGAGCCTTTAAATAATATTGAGATACATCAAATTTTCTACCTTCAACAAACAATATTGGTGCATTATCAAAGAATTGACTAAATTTTTCTGCTTGTAAAGTAGCAGACATGACAATGACCTTAAGATCTGGTCTAGAATCACGGATCAAAGCTTTTAAAAATCCAAGAATTAAATCTGTTAATACAGTTCTTTCATGCGCTTCATCAATAATGATCACACTGTATTCTTTTAAAGTTGGATTCATCATTAATTCTCTTAATAACATACCATCAGTTAAATATTTCAATCTTGTGTTCGAGCCTGTAGTATTATCAAATCTAACAGAATAACCAACTTGAGCACCAACGTTACAACCGTATTCACTAGCTACACGAGTAGCTAAATTAATAGCTGCAACTCTACGTGGTTGTGTAACAGCTATAGAACCTCTGGTTTTACCAGCTTGAAGATGCTTCAATAGGAATTGAGGAATTTGGGTAGATTTACCAGAACCAGTTTCACCAATAAGTACAGTGACTTGGTTATTGTTTAAATACTTCATTATTTCATCTTTATTTTGATACACTGGTAATGTCTTTCTGATGTTTAACAACTGATTAGCTTTGGCTCTTAAGTGATCTTTTGTATCTTTGTGATGATTATATTCATCTTCATCTGTGTTATCCCCATCAGGATCAGTATCATAGAATTTCACTATCTTCTTACCTTTATTATTCTTGTTACCATTTTGATTGTTTTTTAATCTGTTAAATGGATGAACCTTAGCTGGTTTATTCCCATTCTTTTTGATACCTTTGGTATTCATTCTTGTATCTTTAGTTATGATCTTAAATTTGCTATAGACAGTTGTAAGCAGATTTTATCAAATGTTATCTTCTCGATACTTAGCACTGATGGATCTCATCTCATCGCAAAATTAAAATTTTCGATATAATCAATTTTTCAAAAATGACAATTTAAAAGCGACACTAAACAATTTAAACAGAAATAGTAAAGTTACAACTACTTAATACCTGTCTACCATTGACTCAACCTTCAAGTGCTAATTTTATGGTTGATTTGAAAACCAAATAACAATATAATATCTAGATTTACTTGGGATTTACTCTATTTTCTAAGAGCACATAATATTCTTTTTTTTCTGTAATTGTTAAAATAAACAATCAGCTTCTTAAATAAGTTATTTAGTTTTACAAAAATTAAAATATAGTAAGCAAAGAGTAAAAGCAAAGTTATTTCTACTGTATTAACATTATATTGGTGGTAATATATGGTTATATCGTGGGTTTATAGTTCCGCATGGAGCACTGTACACGACAGGTGCGACTTTCAAAGTCGCACATCATCGCTTGTTGGCGATGCCGATAACTAATATATATTACTCTAACCATGTATGTATCTACTTGTATACTTGTATATACTTTATATATGGATTGTTGTAATATAATATGGTTATTAGGTTATTATGGTAATATAATATGGTTATTAGGTTATTATGGTAATATAGTATGGTTACTATATCACCAATATCATAATGGGAATACAATGGGTATGACTAATATGATTAATGGGTGTACACCATAATGACCTCCAATATGAGTTCTCATGTTTCTTTTTATTAACAAAAAGAAACGTTATATTGTATTAACAAAAAGAAGCTCTTTTACTATACCATGTTATATCTTATCCTTTCTACTTGATGGTCATATATGAACCAGGATGTTCTGGTTTATCTAAACTTCATTTCTCTTTATATCTTTGTTGGAATATGATACTAATGAATATCATATTCATTATGATTGTTCTAATTCAGTGATTCCTTAATCCTCTACATGGTGTGTGGGTAATCACTGCGCTATGGAAATGGATTTTTCACTATTTTCAATATTTCAAAACTATGAAAATTGATAAAAATTATTATTATATAAAATAAATATAGTATATTATATACATATTTAGAGGTACTCTTGTACTAATAAGACCAGAGATTGATATACAAGCATGTCGTACACCACACCAGACGCCAAGAGCTCTGGATTCCAACAATCTTTTATTAATTTATATAGTTTACCTTATATAATAGAGATCTAATAGAACAATGGTTCATAGTATTATTATCAGATTATTAGATTAAATATGAATATTCAAAATAATAACAAAATAAAGGACGATCATGTCCGCAATCTGTTACAACATGGATATACTAAGTAGAAAACCAAGCTTTCTCTATTCTATTTCTAGTCCTAGCATCTTCAGATACCCATCTATTACATTGGTTCAAAAAAATTTAGAAAAAACTTCAAAAAATAAAGGGGCGAGCTGGGAATTGAACCCAGGGCCTCTCGCATATTTGTGTAATTAATCTTACCCAAAGCGAGAATCATACCACTAGACCACACGCCCGTGCGATTTACATTTGTTGCAAAATCACCTGATTATGAAAACAAACAGTAATACGCACGAGAATAACACATAAATTTCTTATATATTGTTTAGAATTGAAGTATTTTTTATTATTTGTGTTCGGCCTTAGTTAAAAAACATGTCAAAAAAAATTGTATTATTTTTAGACATTCGAAAGTGTTACTTAAAAACAATTTTGTTGGAAATATGAGATTTATGTATCTCATATCCATTAGTTAAAGATACATTTATATCGGACTAATGTTATCAGTATGATAACTCCTGTAGATATAATTGAAAATAATATGAAGATGATGGGAATATTAAGAGATGACAGAGTAAGACAATAAAGTATTACTTTCTTATTATAACCGATAACAAGATACATAGTGTAAGGTCTGGGTTTATACTATCCGAGCTTATTTTTCAAGAATCGAAAATTGGATAATTTCCAACATCACAATGCATGCACAGCGCGTTGAGAAATGACAATCATTAAATAAAAATAAATCAATAAATTAATTTTAAATAAACTTATGTAACTTTATATACTGTCTCTCTAGAATAAAGAAACCAGATCCGTTCTCCACACTCTTATATGAGGGCCTAAGCCTCATAAAGCACTTTCTTCTTTCAAATTTCATAAAATTATAAAATAGGTAAACATATTCTAAGGTTTTACCTACATATTAAAGATATTTTTACCCTTCACACAAAAACAAACAAGCAGTTCACCACTTTCGTTATTAAATAGGTCACTACTCCACATTTACATGTCACATGAATTATGTTTAGCCATCAATATTAAATAAAAATTACAATACTTTCTTTCTTCCATACTTACATCAATCTATATATAAATTATAAGTATTTAGTCTAGATCTTTATAATATAAACACACTACATAGATATACGTCACAGATTAAGAATTAGATATTAAAATTATGTTTATTCATCATTCATTATCTTCATGTTTGGCTTCTTTACCATGTTCTGGAGTTGGATTAGAAACAACACGAATTGAATTAAGTTTTAGACCACGTTTCATACCTCTTGGTTCTGCTACATGTTCTGGAGATTTAGGTAGGTTCTTTAATGGTACAATTGGATCTGGAGAAGTATAGTTTGCTGTGGCTGCAGAATGTTTTGTGTTTTTCCAAAATGCAGTTTTACTACCCGAGAAACTCCATGAGTGTACCTTTTGTTGAATTTCATTAACCTCGTTTGCTTGATGATGATCCACTGGAACAGATAAATTGGTAGTGTTGTTATTTTCTTTCACTTTTTCTTCTAATGCTAATAATGTTTCTTTTTGATTCTCAACAAGATTAGTCCAGTTTAACACTTCATTCTTTAGAATGGAGTTATGTGACAGAACACTTTCTAATGCTTTAGTTTGAGTGTTTACTTGATCCATTAATTTATTATTCATACCTTGAAGACTTTCTTCTTTATTACGTAATTCTTCTAATTCTTGCTTATATGTTTCATTAATATGCTTTTCGCTGTCCAAACTTAATTGTAATTTAGCAATCTCTTCACATTTCTCTAGGATAATTTGCATAGCATCAGTGCCATCACCACCATCTTCAGTCGATGTTTTTGTGACATCTGAGATTGGTTCATCGTTATCCTCCGTAGCGTCTTTCTTCTCACTTAAAGATGGATCTTGCTTTTTATTGAATGCTTTGACAATTTTAATTTGTTCCTTTAATTTGGCATTTTCCAATTTAAGTTGACATAAATTTTTATCAAACTCATCATATTTAGGTTGTGATTCCATCACTGTTTGTAACCTTTTTCTTAAGAATCCAATTTGTTGTTTATAATTTTCTTCTTTAATCTTAATATCATTGACATATAAATCAAACTTGGCTTTTGAATTTAAACCAAAATGATTACGATAAACATTAGTTTCCACCATAGATAAATTCGATGCCAATTTCAAAGAATCTAAAGTTTTACTCTTATCATTCTTTAAAGCTGAACAACATATTATGAAAAGATTTTTGTAATTATGCATTAATGAAGAGTATAATAATCTGGTGAAGTTTGAATCTTTGAAATGAGAATGGATCTTTTCATGATGACTTAATTTATCCACAACTAATTTGAATGAATCAAGACCTAATTTAATCTTTTTCAAATCTTCTGGATTGACATCATTCTTGGAATCAATATCTTTCAAATCAACAATTTGTAAAACATTGTTTTTCAATATATCATCATCAGTATTCAATTGTTGAATATTTAATTTAATAAAGACATGAGACTTCCTCGATTCATGGTATGTAGAGGTTAATTCAGTAATCTCATGAACCAAATGATTTAAATCTTTAATAGTCAGGATTTTCAAGTTCTTGATAGAATAATCATTCTTGTTATAATCTAGTATATTTTCATTCTCACTTTGATGAGATAGTTTCAATGGCTTTCTGCTTGTAACCGGTACCAACAAGTCATAAACAGTTTCTGCATATATCTCAAAACTGGAAAGGTTGATATTGAATTTTGAACCATTTAAATTTTCATTGTGTATCTTGGTCAATTCAGAATATAGTTGTTTACATAAATTGATAGTAAATCCTTCATGCTCTTCAAACAAAAAATGAGTCTTACCTGTCTTAGCTTGACCATATGTCATAATGTTATAATTATATCCATCTATAAGGTCGGTCACAATTGTCTTTACCGTCTCTGGAGCTCCTTCTTTCAAAACATTATCAAATTGGAAATTGGTCTCATCAATCACCACTGTATTATCATCATGCTGAGAGTAGTCAAATGTTTTATTTGGCTTACCCCCTGTGATACCGGACCCTTGCACTGTTTTCGAATTAAATCTTAACATAATGTTTGACGGTATACTTTTCCCTACTCTAGGTAGTTTAGGTAATTGAAAATCAGCATTCTCATCATTTAGTTTATTATGCGATTTAGCACTATTCATGTACCCCCAATGTATCATCTCGAATAGCTGTATGTCCTCACAGTGATGCTTTTATACTCTCTTCACAGACTTCTCGAAGTTAAATAGGTATTTTATAATCAACTGTTTAAAGATCAAACAAAAACTAAATATTTCAAATATTACACAAAAACAACAACCAAAAAAATAAATAAATATAAATTTTAATGTTAATTGTATATTAATTAATATATATTTTACTATATGAAGTTATATGAAGAAAGACAGATGAGGTTACTATTATAAAGTAACGGTGTAAATAACGAATGCTTCATATTCAGTGTCGACAATAGAAGCATATTGATGTAAAGAAGTGTCTTCTTTGTTAATCTTACCCTTCTTATCCTTAGCAAATGCGTTACCACCTAAATAACCGAATGATTCTAATAATTCAGATTTACACTTGGATAAAAACTTTGGTGGGACGGCAATGATCTTGGTGTTGAAATGTGGTGGTAAACCGTAACGTAAAACAGATTCCACAAAGACTCTCAAAGCCTTGATATGGAACCAATTGATGAAAATATCAACATAAGCAGTCTTAGCTAATCTAACTAATTGAACTCTTAAAGATTGCTCTAAACTAGCAGCAGAATCATGTTCTTGTTTTAATTGTTCAATTAATTCTTCAGAATAATTGAAATCTCTTGGAATAAATTTCTTTTCTCTACAATTGTTAGTAAATTCTGGAACATTTTTCTTGAAAAGATGAACATTGTATAATAAATATTCTGAATCTTTAGATAGAATAGAAGCAGAACCTGGAACAACATTTTCAGATAAAGTTTCATAACTAGTTTCAAAATTTTTTTGTAAACTCTTTGGAACAGCAATTAACAAAGTAGTTAAATGTTCAGAGTTTAAGATGAAATCTTCTGGCTTGACAATATCATGTAAGGATCTAACAGATAAATCACCAGTTTTCTTTCTTTCAGCAGCAGTTAAATTAGACTTAGCACTATTATAATCTGCAAAAGTAGATCTAACATCAAGGTCTAATTGAGATGATTCATTAGAAATGATTTGGATCAATTCCTTTATGCTCTTATCTAATTTGAATTTACGTTCTTGCCATTGGAAATTTTCTAAATATTCTGGAATTGGCATATTGTTGATTGGAATGGTCTTATAATCATTGGTACCAGATTCATTGAATTGAGATAAAATTTCCACAATCTTACTTATAGAATTACTCACTTGACCATCAATCTTATTCAATTCTTCAGATTCAACTAAAAGACTATCTAAGGAACCAACTTTGAATTCTGGGATTTCAAAATTGGTAACATAGGCTTTACCTTGAATTAAATTTTCTTTTAACCATGTATCAGTATCTAATTGTGCAGAAATTAATCTTTCACCGTTGGCTAAATGAGCAGGTTTAGAATTTAATGGAAGAGATAAAAGAATAAAATCTCTGGCAGTGTATAATGTGGTGGACATCTTGGATGCTGTGGTTAGATGTCTTATGGAATCCCAGATATAAAATACAATGCTAAGTAATGGACTTCTTCAAGTAATGTATTGTAAAATTTGACGTCTGTTTATTTCAAAGACAATAAATATTTTCTTTGTTTAAAAATTTGACCACGATTGTTACCCGAAAATGACACAAAATTGAGTGCGTCTCTAAAGAATTATTGCAAGAATTGAATTGTCATCGCCCATATATTCTAGCACATTGATATATAAATATTATGTATATTAAATTACTATATTTATAGAGGTTTAGAAAATTTATTAGAAATATTATATACTGGCGAGGAGGGGATGAAAAAGAAATAATGTGATTATATCAACAAATTCATCTATTTTAAGACCTTACCGTCAACAATTTCCTTGTTTTCACCGTTGACGACAACTGGCTTATCCCAAGCCCACATGTTGTTAACGAATTCCTTGTCTTCTTCGTTGGTTGGGTCTAACTTAGAGTAAGAGTAAGATTCCCAATCTGGAGCAACGTTGAAAGCTGGAACAGCATCTTGACCTCTGACCATACAGGCACCGACAATACCGTTGTTGTTGTTTTCACCGTAGACAACCATGGAACCGAACATGTATTTGGTGGAACCAGTTAATCTGTTGAAGAAACCACCGATCAAGTTGTTAGACATGAAAGTTAAAGTTAATTCATCGTTGTATTTGTATTCAACCTTCCATAAAGAGTATTCTTCTGGGTTGTAATGTTCCCAGAACCATGGTAAAGCAACTGGTCTGGTGTCTTCGTTAGAGTATTTTCTCTTCCATTCATCTAAGACGAAAGTGGATCTACCTAATAATTCTAATGGATGCTTTGGCTTCTTTTCTGGAGCGGCTTCAGCTGGCTTTTCTTCCTTCTTAGCTTCCTTCTTCTTTGGTTGTTGTTCCTTCTTTTCCTTCTTTTCCTTCTTTGGTGGAGTGTATCTTAAACCTTGTTCAGCCATCTTGTAATCAGCCATGGTCTTAGCAGCAACTGGAGAGGCAATAACGGTTTTGAACCATCTGGTTAAGTATGGATGAGCCTTTCTGAAATCAGCACCACAAACGGTAGCGAAAGCGAAACCCCAAGCACAAAGACATTGTAAATCAGCAACAGAGACGTTTTCAGTGGCAACATAAGTGTAATCCTTTAATCTTTCTTCAAAGAAAATAGCGTATTTTTCAATCTTTTCCATGTTAGCATCAAAAGTCTTCTTGTTGTATGGAGAAGAACCAGAGGCCATGAAGAAAGCAGAGGCAATGTTACTGGCAAGGTTAGTGTTACCAACAGAGTGCCATCTTAAGACTTGAATCTTTTCAGCTGGAGTAGCACCGAATAAGATCTTTTGATCCTTTTCAGATAATAGATCAATTAAATAGGTTAAGATAGCTGGAGTTTCAGTGATTCTTAAACCCTTTGGACCTAAGAAAGCTGGGACTTGACCTAATGGGAATTTGGCATCGAAATCCTTGTGAGCGGTGGTCTTAATATCGACAATTTCGATATCTAAGTTGAAATGTTCAACGATAGCACGAGCAGATTGAGTTCTTGGAGAACTGGAAACAAATAAAGTACCTTGAGACATTGTTTAAAATATTTATGTTGCTGGGTTGTTGTGAAATATATAGCAAGAATTTTGTTAAAACAGACGCATTCAATCAAGAAACAATCGATCAACAAACCATTAACATCTTTATATATACAATTTTTTCCAAATAGAACTTCAGCGATGGCCATCTTCTTCTGTCATTGAAAATTTCGAAAGAACAAATTTTTTTTGTTGGAAAATTTTTCAATGCCAGTTATTTTTCAGAGAGAGAAACCCGGCCAAACTGAAAAATTTCAAGTGATGAGATGAGATTGAAATTGTTACATGCTTGTGATACCTAGTTAGTTATAGTTGAAGATGGGTTGTTTAAGAGAGAGAGAGAGAGAGTAAAACTGTAACTATCACTCAGTGAACTCAGAAGATTAACGAGAAAACAAGTATGAGTCAATCGTTAGAAGAAAGACTACGAGCTAATTCAAGTGCCTTTGATGGGTTATTAGCTTTGATTCCTGCTAAATATTATTATGATGAAAAGACACAAGATCAATGGAAGGCTAAGAAGAAGACTAAGACACAAAGTAAAGAGGATAAATTAAAGAAATTAGATCCTGAACAACAAAATGATGAAACTGGTACTGCTCTTGATGCCTTGAGAAAGAGAGAAAAAGATGCTAAACCTGTTAAATTACCTGGTCAAATAAAATTTAAGAAACCTGTCGAAGAATCTACCCCAGAAGAAGAAGAAGAATCTGTTGTTGAAGAAGAAACTGCTCAAGAGGAAGATGCTGATCTTTCTGAAGAAATCATCGAACGTGAAACTATAAATGTTATCTTTGATGATGAAGGTAATGAAGTTAAAGAATCTGCCACTGAAGAAGAAGAAACAACTGCTAAGGAAAATAATACAAAAGATGCTGAAGCTAGATTACAAAAACAAAAGAATTTAGAATTATTACGTTCTAAATTACAAGCTAAGATTCAAACTATGAAACAAAAGAGAAAAGCACCAGGTTCAAAAGTTGATGGTGCACCAAGTTCAAGAGAAGCAATTTTATCACAAAGAAAACGTAGACAAGATCTAAAACAACAAAGAAAATTAAATGAAGCCGATAATTCAGATTCAGATTCATCTGATGATGATGATTCTGATGATGATGATGATATGAATGATGATGGTCATATTAATAAAAAAAATAAAAAAAATGATGAAATTAATGCAGATGGTATCATATATCAAAGTATTATGTTTAATGATGGTGATCGTGCTACATCAGATTTACAAAGATTAAGAAAATCACAATTTGGTAAAAAGAAAGGTCCATCAAAACATGATTATAAAGGTCAATTAAAAGCTTTAGAAAATCGTAAATCAAAATTTGAATCAAAGGATGAACTAAATAAGATTAAATCTATTGAAAAGAATAAATGGCAAAAGGCAATGTTACAAGCAGAAGGTGTTAAGATGAAAGATGATGAAAAATTAATTAAAAAGGCTATAAAGAAAAAGGAAGCTAGAAAGAGAAAATCTGCTATTGAATGGAATGAACGTAAAAGAGATATTGAAACAAATAAACAAGAAAAGGCAAAGAGAAGAGAAGAAAATTTAAAGATACGTAAAGAAAATAAAGGTGTTAAAAGATCAAAACAACAAAAGATGAAACGTAAATTTAATGGTGTAATAACACCAAAGAAAAGAGCTGGTTTTGAAGGTCGTTTAAAGAGAAAATAATAATAATATTAAATTAAATTCAAATTCAAATTCAAATTCAATTAAATAATATATAAAAATATCCCCCATTTGTACTATGCATATATAATAAAATAAAATCATCCCATAAAAATAATCATTCGAGATTACACATATTGAAACTATGTATATATAATAAAATATAAATTATTTGAGATTACAGGTATTAAGTGATTGTGTTGGTGGAATATTATCAAAATAAAGATGATAATGTAATTTACAACCACTATTAAATTGATGATGACAATTTGGACAATGATAATCATCACTAATATATTTATTAAATGTTAATTCAATTTGACAATTTCCACATAATATACATTTAATATCTGGTTGTTTTAAAAGATCAAATCTTTCAATTTGATGATTTGTCAATTCATTATGACATTGATAACATGGATAAAAAACATTGGGACAACATTTAAATTTTAATGCAATAATATCTGTAGGACCATTCCAATGTACACATCTTGTTTCATTATCAATTACTTTCCCTACCACATTATTCATCCTTGTTTGTTTGTTTGTGTGTGTGTTATCGCTCAATTAAAACATTTATCTATATTAAAAAAATATTATTTTTATTTACAAAATCATATAGATTTTTATATATATATATGTATTGAAGAATATTTATAGATTATTAAAAGAGACAAATTGATTATAAATGTTTATTATCAACAAAATCTGTACCTTTCTTAATGTTTTTCTTTAATGCATCTTTACAATTTTCTAATAATTGTAATTCTTCAGTTGATAATTCACCAATTGGTAAGATTTCTTTAACACCTTCTGGCCCTAATCTAACTAATTGTGCAAAGAAATCAATACCTTCATCTTTTAAGATTGGTGAATCGATAAAAGTTGGTTCAATAATATTTTCTTCACCAGCAAGACCTCTTAACACGGCATCAGCGAATTTTGAACCAGCTTGTGCCATTGATAATGTTGCAGACCCAGCACCATTCTTAGCTTTAACCACTTCATCACCACCAAATTGAATTCTATGAATTAAAGCTTCTTTTTCTTCTGTGGAAAGTTTTGTAGAGGCTAATTTATCTTGTGATAATAATGGCAAGATAGTCACCCCTGAGTGACCACCAATGATACTAATTCTTTTATTTTCAGTTGGATCAGTGTTTGTTAATTCAGATAAGAATCTTGCAGATCTAATTGAATCTAATGTAGTGACACCAAATAATTTTTTAGGATTATAATTACCTAATTTTTTGAAAACTTCGGCAACAATTGGTACAGTAGAGTTTACTGGATTTGAAATGATTAAGACACAAGCATTTGGTGCAGCTTGTGCAGTTGCTTTAGCTAAATCGTAGACAATCCCTGCGTTAATATTGAAAAGATCATCTCTTGTCATGCCTGGTTTTCTTGGTACCCCAGCTGGAATGACGACAAGATCCGCATCTTCTAAAGCATTATGTAAACCATCAGCTTCCTCAGCAGAGAATCCTTTCACAGTAGAATTTGTTGGTATATGTGAAAGATCAGTGGCTACACCCTTTGCATTTTTCAAATCATAAAGATTTAATGAGGTAACTTTTGGATTTAATTTCAGTAAAAGGGATAATGGTTGACCAATACCACCACATGCACCTAATACGGATACTTTATATGGATTAATTGTTGTTTGTGAAAAACATCTTTTGATAGCGATTCTTGAGAGCATGTTGAGTGTTGATTATATATATATATATATATATATTATCGACAGTGTATATAAGATAAGAGTGATAAGTAGTGGAATAGATGTTCTAAGTTCAATGGGGTGTGTTTATATAATGGTTTAATTTGTTTAGCCTCAGATGATTACTTATTGTGTAAAAAAAAATATCCAATGAGGGGTGAGATAAAGCCTTGCGTAATAAAATAAATAATAAATAGCAAATAAATATAATAAAACAATATTGGGCGGCTACAATTTTTGTTAAAGAGAGAAAGTCTCCGTTTACCGGAGATATTTTCCATTTAACAAAGCGGTGATAACATGAGGAGAGGGTAAAGAATAAACTAAGACACAACGTGGAAATGTAGGGTTTCAGTCAAAACAGGGTGTGGACCCCCGGGCGGGCACGGGTCGGGGTAACACCCCAACGGGGCACGGGGCTGAAATTAGAAATTTCCAATAATTTATCCAACCGGATAAATTATTGGAATAGGGAAGATAATAACACAATGCAGGCGGTGACGTTACACTTTGACAATATGCACAAGGTGCCTTGAGTTTAAATTAACGCTATCATCGCTTTGCACGTGAGACGTGCCGATTATATTCCCCAAATTTGATTGCAATATACATTCATTCATCATGAAACTCACATAGTTACCTAGTCATATTATTATATTATACATGTATGCTAAAGGCACTTATGTTTTGTCATCATTTCGAATATACGAATGCTTAAAGCAAATGTAATAGTTTCCAATAGACATATATCGGAACTGTCTTGTCAACATCATCTCGTCATCGTAACGTAGACATGCATTTGCCACAACGACTATTAAGGATCCAGGGGAGGGCGGTATCCCTAACCGAAACTTGGTTCTGTGAGGCAACACAACTTGTTTCCCCTTCCGGTAACTCGAGTCTATAATTAATTAACGTTCTATAACAATGCTTTCATTATATTTCTAAAATCATTCTACGCTCTTTAATTAACCTTGAAAACAATACAATACCTTTTTCCACTTAATTAAATTTCTTTTCTTTTCCACTCATTGAAAAATTTTCTATTTTGTCGTTGAGTATGTTTCATGGCTATTTGTATTATATTATATTATATTGCAATTATACAAAACAATAATAATGTATCAATTAGATATTCAATGAATCTATTCATATTTGGATCAAGATATTTTAATCTTAATTTCTTCATATATAAACCTTTCATATCTTATTCCAATTCCCTCATTTTTATAATCTTACTTATCTTTACTTCTCTTATTATATATGTTTCTACATATAACTCCATCAACTTACATATATATTTAAAACATACATATAATCAATCAATTATGTCCTCTTCAAATTCAAGTGATTTGGAAAATCAAAAATCAAGACAACCACCATATGAAGAACCATTACCGGCCGCAGATGATGCATTCCCAGAAAAGGATCTAAATCCAAATAGAAAGACCGTTGTATCAAGATTCGATATTGGTAAAGATTCATGGAGAAATCATTTTATTGCAGCTTATGGTGAATTTGTTGGTACTTTCATCTTTCTTTGGTGTGCCTATGTTATTTGTAACGTCGCAAATCATGCATTAGATTTGAAAAATACCGATAATACTCCAACTACATCTCATCCATCTCAAGTCATTATGATTGCTATTGGGTTTGGGTTTTCTGTCATGTTCTCAGTTTGGTGTTTTGCTGGTGTCTCTGGGGGTGCTTTAAATCCAGCTGTGACATTATCTTTAGCTTTGGCTCGTGCTATCACTCCAACCAGATGTATTGTCATGTGGTTAGCTGAAATCGTCGCAGGGATGGCCGCTGGTGGTGCTGCATCAGCAATGACTCCAGGTCCAGTTCTTTTCACAAATTCTTTAGGTTTAACTTGTTCAAGATCAAGAGGTTTATTCTTAGAAATGTTCGGTACTACAATCTTATGTTTAACTGTGTTAATGACCGCAGTAGAAAAACGTGAAACTAACTTCATGGCTGCTTTACCAATCGGTATCTCTTTATTCATCGGTCATATGGCTTTAACCGCATACACTGGTACTGGTGTCAACCCAGCAAGATCCTTTGGTGCTGCTGTTGCAGCTCATCATTTCCCAGGTTATCACTGGATTTATTGGATTGGTCCATTATTAGGTGCTATCTTAGCTTGGTCAATTTGGCAAATTTTACAATGGATCGATTATCAAAAATGGGTTGAAGCTGAAAAGCAAGATTAATTATTTATTTAATCATCTTAATTTTTTTTTTTTTCCTTTCAATTTTCTTAAATCTACTCATCACTTTATTTAATTTTTAAATCATCAATATTTACATACATACAATCGTATATATATAACCACATCTAATGCTTAATACTAATTATCATAATATTTTATCAATTTTATTAAATGATTTGAAATTATTGCAATTAAATAAAATTTCATCGTTAATGGGAGCAATTAAGACAGGTACCACAAAATCTGATAAATGTAAACATGTCAATTTGTATTTGGATAAACTTGATCAATTGATAAAGGAAGAAGACGAGAAAGTACATATTATGTCCATGGACACTGGGATCATCAATTTTGCTTGGTCAACATTTATCTTGGATAAAAATAAAGGTGAAATCACACTTCATAATTGGAATAAAGTAAATTTAAATGAAATCTTTCAAATTCATGAAACAACTTTTACACCATTGGTAATGTCCAATTTAACAACAAAATTAACACAATTCATACTTAATCAATCTTCAAATAACAATATGGTATACACTATTGAAAGACAACGGTTAAGAACTAACAGTTCAAAATTTATTACTGAACCAATATTAAACGTTAACATCTTCGAACATTTATTGTTCCATTCATTGACCAATGTGAAAAGAAACGTTATGTCTTCTGATCCAGGAAGAATGACTAAATTTTGGTTAGCTAATCAAAAACATTATTCAACAAAGGATTCTAAAAAACTTCGTATAGAAACTGTTAACAATTTATTAAATAATGGATCTATCATTAAACTAAATACAAAATTACAAACTAAATTATTACCATGGGATCTGAAGATAAAGAATGGGAGGAAAAATATAACAATCTTTGATAAATTACAATTAAATGAATTACAAAATGGTAAAAGAAAAGATGATGATTTAGCAGATTCTTTACTACATGGATTATCTTGGGCAATGTGGTTACGTAATTATTACAATTTACGTAATGAACTGGAAAGAGATAGTGAACATTTGAAATTAGGTGAATGGGTTGAATATCATTGGAATGAACATATTAATTTACTAAATTCAATCAAGACCAAATAATAATGAACTCTTTGATAATACATTTCAAAATAAAAGAAGAAACTAAGGTTGAATTTAACACAAATAATTCAAACACTGCTATATATTCTTATGAAACCTCATAATTTATAAAACTGATTATATATGGACAACTTAGATACATTTAATATTCTTCAACTTTAAACATAATTCTTCCCAAAAAAAAAATCTTAAAACCAAAAAAACACATATTTTAAATATACAATAAGGGCATTAAGGTAACAAACCAACCTTGCATTAACCATTTCTACAATGAATTCTCTCTTAATGTCATTTATCAATGTGTCAAATAAATTAGCATGTGACTGCTTCGTTAATTTTTCAAAAAATTGAAATCCAAAATTTTGAAATAATTTGAATCAACAACAGATACTAACAGTTATATATTAACTATATTATATTACGATTGTAACTATTTAATAGATCAATTACACTTTAAAGTTATCAAATAATCACCAAATAAGGTATTATCAATCATTACAATGAATTTAAGATTGGAATTGACCAAGTTTTTGAACTTATGTTTCGTGTTTGCTTCTGCTTACATGTTCTGGGAAACACTTTCATTAGTGGCTAATACCCATTCTCCAATTGTGGTAGTTTTATCTGGTTCCATGGAACCTGCTTTCCAAAGAGGTGATATCTTATTCCTTTGGAACAGAAACGAAAGAGTTAATGTCGGTGATGTTGTCGTTTATGAAGTGGATGAAAGAAGTATTCCAATTGTTCACAGAGTCTTAAGGGAACACCATAGCCAGTCTGTTGAATCTAAACAATTATTATTAACTAAAGGTGATAACAATGCTGGTAACGATATCCCATTATATGCACACAAGAAGACTTATTTAAATAGAGAAAAAGATCTTGTTGGGACAGTTAAAGGTTATTTCCCACAATTAGGTTATATCACCATCTGGGTCTCTGAAAACAAGTATGCTAAGATTGGTTTACTTGGGTTCTTAGCCCTAAGTTCCTTGATCCAAGGGGAATAGATAAATAGAATTACTAATTATACAACCTTTCTTATATATTTTTATATTATATATTATAATTCTTCCAATAACGTAACAATATGATTTGCATTTAGTAAGAAATACTTTTACTCTCCATGGAAAGCAATACTAGGACCAAACTGGTGCATTAAACCAACCTTTGGATGGCTCTTCATTGGAATCTCTTCTGTCACATGACCTCTTTTTTTTCTACAGGGGAAATATTTAAAAGAACTAATTTCAAAATATTGATCGATAAACCAAAGGTTGAAATATTAACATTAGAGGCGTTTTTATAGGTAATTAGTGACTATAGATCCATAGAACAAGAAGTCAATCGCACAACACATCACCGCAAACAATAATGTCTCAATCGCTACGTCCATATTTAACTGCTGTCCGTCACTCTTTAGAAGCTGCTTTAACTTTATCTAATTTTTCATCACAAGAAGTGGAAAGACATAATAGACCCGAAATTGAAGTGCCTATTCAATCTGCTGAATTATTATTACAACCAATGCATATCTCTCGTAATGAAAATGAACAAGTCTTAATTGAACCATCTGTGAATTCTGTTCGTGTTAACATTATGGTGAAACAAGCAGATGAAATTGAACAAATTTTAGTACACAAATTTACTAGATTTTTAGAACAACGTGCTGAAGCATTTTATATCTTAAGAAGAACTCCAATTAAAGGTTTTAGTATCTCTTTCTTAATCACTAATAAACATACCGAATCAATGAAGACTGGTAAATTAATAGATTTTATTATTGAATTTATGGAAGAAGTTGATAAAGAAATTAGTGAAATGAAATTATTCTTAAACGCTAGAGCTAGATTCGTTGCTGAAGCTTATCTTGGTGAATTTGTCTACTGATTATATTTATCTCTATATATTTTTTCCCTCTATCTAAATACAACTATATATACATCCCTCTTTAATGAATCTTTATTGTCCTAATTTACTTGGTTATATATAGAGTCTTATTTATTTAATACATCTTTATAATACATATCTGTTCGCACTGCAGATGTCGGGTCCATTGTATCACCTAACCACATTGCTTGATCTGAAATTTCTTTCCATAATTGAGTATCAGACGAACTTACATGATTTATATCATTTAACATTTCATCAAGACTCATTAATGGTGCTGTGTTATGTGGATCTAATTGATCAACATTCTTAGCAATAATTTCAGAACCTAATTCTGTCAATGGCGGTGCTGTATATGCTTGTTGTAATGTCATATTGATCATATCTGATAATGAATCAAGAGAGGCATCAATACCACTAGTGGCTTCTTTATTATTGTTATTAGTTACATTGGCTAATGGTTGGTTGGTTTGAGAAAGGAAGTTGTCGCTACTGGACACATAATTATTACTATTTCTACCCCTATTATTATTTAATGTGGTGTTTACCGAATCTTTTCCCGTATTCTCCCTTTTAACCTTAACAAAGTTATTATCAATTGATGGAGTAGACAAAGTGTTCACATCATCTTTGCTGTGCTTCAATATCAAATCATGTAACGTATCATGAAAATCTAAATTAATCATTAACGTCAATAATTGTGCACGTCGTAATTCAGATGGTTGATTACCAGAATTCTGCATTAATGTGAATATAGTTAAAGCTTGGTCCAAATATTTATATGTTTGTTCATGAATACCAAATGCAGTGTTAAATAATAGTAAAGTACAACAGCTAGTAAATAGATATTCACGATCCATATAACCAAAAATGGATAACAATTTCTTTTCCATCATATGCCAAAGACTTCTGATAGTATTGACGGATGCTTGTAATGAAAAATTTAATAACGTGGTGATCGTGTTAGAATAACTTTCTAAATTCAAATATGTGTTATTGTTCTTAAATCTTTTCAATTGAATCGAGGTAAAATGAAATAGTAACGGCCTAATCAAAAGATTGATACCTTGAAAATATTCTGTAAATAAATTTGCTGCAACACGACTAATTTCAAATTTATCATCCTCTTTACTGAAATCTACTTGCGAAAAATCTGATAATTGATTTCTCCATTGAACCAATTGCTTAAAAATATTCTGGATGATTGGTAAAATATTTGAACTTGGTTGCCTTTGATACATTTGATTTAAAATTTTGGCATTAATTCTCACAATTTTAACACAATTGGAAATTGTTTCTGCTCTGAAAAAAATATAATTAGGATCATCTATTTTAACATCCTGTGGTAACTCAGTGGAAATTGTATTGTCAGTTAAACCCAATGGCAAACCAGCTTTACTACTGGACATTCTTTCAAACATATAAACAGTCCACCATAATCTTCTGTGATGCTCCAATTCACAAGCAGATAATGTATCACTTTGTGAATCAACATGCATCCCTAATAATAAACATGCTCTTAATGCTTGACCAAAATAAAAATATGATGCAATAGTTCTATCTGCTACTTGTAAAAATAAAGCATAAAGAAGTAATGTTTCTATGCTTCCTTCTTTTACACTACATTCGATACTTTCATTACAATCAATGTAATGTAATAATTGTGATGCTTGATTGAAAAATTCAATACCAGGTGATTTTGTATCACTAATCGTAGAATCATTAGCAAATTTATCAGTGAATATTTTATCTTGTAAACTCTTTGTGCCCAAATAGGTTTCACCCAAACCGAAGATAACAAATATTTTAACAAACCAAATAGATTGCAAAATAGAATCCCCATTAAGGATAGTTTTAAATCCATTAAATTGGTCATAAAGTTGTTTTAACCTAACTTTCTCTACTCCTTCATTAAAGAAATAAAAGCAACCGTCGAAATATGTTAAAAATGTATCCATTAATAATACTGCATACGAATAGGTTGGGAAATGTAAATTTAACACTGTTGGTACTTCAGTCAATGGTAATTTCACCATGAATTGGAAAGTTGATGGATCAGATTCTAATTGTTCAATAGTTATAAACAATTTGTTTGGTTGAGGACTTTCTTGTGTTATTCGGGAAGGAGATAATGTCACATTCCCTTGATCAAAATATGATCCAGTGGAGGGACTTCCATTTTGTGATTTTGTTAATGCTGGTGGCGACACTGATGAAGTAGGCAATGGTTTTACAATTTTCCCAGTTAAATATTTTGATATTAAAGATTCAATCTCTAACCCAAAAAGAGTCATGGAGGACGACCCAACAAAATATGTTTGATCTAAAGTAGAATTGATCAGTCTCCCACTTCTTTGTGCAAAAGTAGATGCAATTTCTTCATCATCTTCTAAATCACTTAATCTGTTATTATCGGTCTTATCCACAGGTTTATTTCTTTCTGAATCTGTGGTAGTCTCTACATTCTCTTCTGCTGATTTATATTCTGATAATTGTCTTAATAGTTCAATATTTTCTCTTTTCAAATCGGCAATATCATCTTGTAACCCCATTAAATATTTCATTGAAGTGACAATCTTCTTCTTTGGTTCGGAATATTCACATACAACACCTTTTGTTTGACAATTGGCACATGGTGATCCACCTGGACATTTAATATGTCTATTTCTACAAGTTAAACATGCATTTGATGTCTTCTTTGGTTTCTTCACTTGTTGTAATTTCTTGCCACCTGGTGATATCTTTCTCTTATTTATTTCACCCGACGAGTGTCTGATAGAAAGAATTGGTTTAATAAGGTCATCTTGTTCTGCCTCACTCTCTGAGACCATTAGATCTACGTATAGATTCTTGGTAATATTGTTTTATCATTATCATCTGAACATTAAAATCAAAGTCATCATCAACAAATCATCACTGTTTATTTCTTAAATTTTTGGTGATTTTTAACGTTTTTGCTAAAATCAACAATTGCAATGTTCGAAAATTGAACTGGAGAATAGCGATATTGAAGATCATAATTTCCTAATGTGGGAATTACAATATAATAAATACAGCCAACCACAATACAGTTTCTACAATTTGCCCATACAAATTGATCAACAGTGCATATACACAATACACCAAATATGCAGAGTCACATGACCTGTGTCACGTGTATTTTCTTTAATTTTAATTGGTGCAAAAATTGGTTTTTCTTACAGAAATTGACGTTTAATAAAGAAGCAATTGAGAGAGAAAAACAACATAAAGGATTATATTAACCACTACATTCATATAAAGAAGACTATTATTGATCTATTGATTGTCCAAGCTAATCGAATATTAATAAACCATCAACCACACAATTACATTATGTCCTTAGCCAAATCTGCTGCCAATAAATTAGACTGGGCCAAAGTTATTTCTTCATTAAAAATCTCTGGTTCTACAGCACAACAATTATCCAGTTTTAAAAAGAGAAATGATGAAGCTAGACGTAAATTATTAGAGTTGGAACAACAACCTTTGACTGTTAATTTTGATCAATATAGATCTGTTTTAAATAATAAGGAAATTGTAAGCAAGATTGAAACCCTTTTCAAAGAATATAAACCAGTTAAAATTGATACTCAAGCACAATTAAAAACTATTGACACTTTTGAACAACATGCCATGGCTAATGCCAAGGAAACTGAAGTATTGATTGAAAAAGAATTATCTACTTTGAAAGAAACTTTGAATCAAATCGAAAAGGCTAGACCATTCGATCAATTAACTGTGGATGAATTAGTACAAGCTAGACCAGACATTGATGCTAAGGTCGTCGAAATGGTTAAGAAGGGTAAATGGGATGTTCCAGGTTACGAAGAAAAGTTTGGTTCTTTGAATGCTATGTAGATATACACTTCTTTTTCCCTCTTCTTTCCAAGCCCTCTCACACACACACCTTGTATATCATCATTTTCCTTTTTTAATATTCTCTCCTTACTACATCACTAATTTTTTTAACATAACCCAAAACAAGTATATACAATATATATAAATATTTGAAACTAAATTCAAAATATATACATGTCTTAAAATACATCAAATTAAATATTCACAAGATTACTTCAAAGATAATTGAAAAATTTGAAATAACATTTTACCAACTCAATGCTTAAGAGCAAGGTCAATCGAACTAAGCCTGACAATTATGAATAAACAATTCACAGATACTTTTCTAGAAAGTATTGCACATGAACGTCTTCAAGATGTGGAACAAACTACGCAAATTTTAAACACTTTACCCTTACCAAAATTAGTAGAATCAGGTTATGCTATAAACAATTTAACATTGGAAAATATTAGAACTGGGTTAGCTGGTAAGATTTACGTTGAATTAGCACCAGATAAAGCTATTTCTGATGAGATTAAGCAAAATGACATTAAAGTTGGGGATATTGTCGTGATTAAAACACATTCAAAATCCAATGGTAATTCAAAGGCCACTAAAAGAGCACATAATCATAAACACAAAGATAAACATAAGAAAGATACAGATTCTAATGTCGAAGTTGAAGATATATCATGTAGTGGTGTGATATATAAGATGTCACAACAAATTATTATTGTTACCATTGATGAAGCTCAAGAAACAGATGCAACAAAACTTTATAATATCAATAGATTGTATATTGTGAAGACAACAAATACAATCACATATAAGAGAATGGAATCCACAATGAGAAAATTAGCTGAGTTCGAAGAGACACCCTCAAATCATATCGTTCAATTATTGTTAAATATGTCACCATTCATTCCACAACCAGGTCAGAAGGGTATTGAATTTTTCAACCCAGGTTTAAATCAATCTCAACGAGATGCAATCAAATTCTCTTTGGGAAACGAGCTTTCAATTATTCATGGTCCACCAGGGACAGGGAAGACCTATACATTAATTGAATTAATCTTACAATTGGTTAAAAATCAGAATCAAAGGGTGTTAGTTTGTGGTCCATCAAACATTTCCGTAGATACTATCTTGGAAAGATTGTCGAAACATCTTCCAGGGAATTTGTTATTAAGAATTGGCCACCCCGCAAGGTTATTGGAAGCTAATTTATCCCATTCTTTAGATATATTAAGTAAGAATGGTGATAATGGTCAAATCTTGAAAGATATCTATAAGGATATTGATAGAACCATTAAAGATATTAAAAAGATGAAATCGTTTAAAGAAAGGAGGGAAGCTTGGCAAGATGTTAAAGCTCTAAGAAAAGAATTGAGAGTCAGGGAAAAGAAAATTATAAGCAATTTAATCATGGAAGCTAAAGTTGTGGTTGCTACTCTTCATGGTTCTTCTTCCAGAGAATTATGCTCAGTTTATAACAGTGAAGAAAAACTATTTGACACAATTATCATTGATGAAGTGTCACAAAGTTTAGAACCTCAATGTTGGATTCCATTAATCTCTCACTATAAATCAAATTTCACGAAGTTGGTTCTTGCTGGTGATAATAAACAGTTGCCACCTACTGTTAAGACAGAGGACGATAATAAAGTAAGAATGAAATTAGAAACGACAATTTTTGATAGATTGGAATCTATTTACAAAGATCAATTTAAGAACCTTTTAAATATCCAATATAGAATGAATTCGCAAATTATGGAATTTGCATCCCAAGAAATGTATCATGGTAAATTATTAGCTGCTGACTCAGTGGCCACAAAGACATTATTAGATCTGCCTGGTGTCGAAACAAGTGATGATACAACCGAACCAATTATATGGTATGATACTCAAGGTGATGAATTTCTGGAAAGTGAAGAAGCCGCGTCTGATAAGATTATAAGTTCTAAATTCAATGAAAATGAATGCTTACTTGTTAAATCACATATTGACCATTTGATTGATTCTAATGTCCCACAGGAAGCTGTTGGTATTATTTCACCATATCGTGCTCAGGTCTCCTTATTAAAATCTACAATTAATGAGAAATATCCATTAATTGAAATATCTACAGTAGATGGGTTCCAAGGTAGGGAAAAGGAAGTCATTGTCTTATCCTTGGTGAGAAGTAATGAAAAATTTGAAGTTGGGTTTTTAAGTGAAGAAAGAAGATTGAATGTGGCCATGACAAGACCAAAAAAACAATTATGTGTTATTGGTAATATGGAGATGTTACAAAGATGCGGTAATGAATATTTGAAACATTGGGCAGATTGGAATGAGGAGAACAGTGATTTAAGATATCCAGATATAGACGAATTATTAGAGTTGGAAAACTAGTTTATATATACATTTTACATAGATACAATATTTTTATATTAATACAATTAGCATTTGAATTTTGATTTTAAATCTATAATTATATTATTATTATCTATTTAATTATTATCATATACATAGAAATCAACATTTTCATCAGCTGTAACAAACATTGAATATTTAGGATTAAATGCAATTGTTCTTGGGCATGAATCTTGTGCTGCGTGAATAGACGCTATTGGTTTCAAAGATTTGTTACTTATAGAAGAAGAATGATTCCAGAATGCAATTTTACCATCATAATCAGTCCCGACAGTAAATCTACCATCTGGTGTGAAACAAGCAGATCCACTATCCATAAATTCTCTATTTGGAAAAGCTTTAGTGCCCGATAATTCGAACAATACTTCTCCAGTGAAGGCATCTAATACTAAATGTTTACCATATGAGGAGCCTACTAAAAGATATTTACCATCATTTGAAAATTCTAATTTATTCCAATTCTTCTTGATATTGAATGAAGAGGTATCTAATTTAATGGTTAAGAATGGACCATTAATTAATTGTCTTAAATTATATAACCCAATTTCCATAGATTCTGGATTTCCCAAGGCAAACACTAAACCAGATGGATCATATGCAATGCAATTGGGTACAACACTTGGAATAATAGCTTGTGCTTTTGATGATCTTAAATCCCAAAGCCTTATAGATTCATCATATGATGCAGATAAGAAAGTATCATCTAATGGAGACATTTCAATATCATGAACCAAAGCACCATGACCTGTAAAATAACGTAAATATTGATTAGTTTCCAAATTTAAATGTCTAATATCGAAGGATTTCATTGTTGATGAGTAAATACATTCATTTTGTGCATGAGTAAATTTAGCAGAATGACAACCATATTTCTTGGACCCAATTGTGTTTAAAAATTTACAACTCACAGAATCATACAGGTGCATGTTATCATTTGCTGCTGCGGTTAAAAGATATTTACCATTATCATCAAAACTTAAAGATGTTATGGGACTCACTTCCTTTTCTTGTAATCTAAAAGTTTTCACAGCTCTGAATTTTAACAGGTTTTCACGATGCAAAGATAAAGACATATTGCTACTTATGTGTAATGATTGAGTTAATTACTGGTATTAAACGATTATGTGTACACTCACTCTTATGTCGATACACGTCTTAATGTTATTGTTGGTTCAATCTTTACAAAAACATCAATATTTGGCATTTTTTTATTTTTCAATTCAACTTTAAAATTTAAAACATCGAATTATTTTACTATTGATTATGACACAATCCCTCTTTGTAAACTTTAAGAAACCAAAACCTGTTCAAAAGAATATTACAAGACCACTGTTGTTGTAACTACTCTTTGAATTGTTTTTTACTCAGATAAGCTACTTTCACGTTGACATCTCTCATCCTGATTTTAATTATTTTCTTTATATTGTGGAATATGAGTCTTGGAACGTTAATAAGAATTGGTGTTGAAGTGACACTGGTTGGGATGGTATTATCCGCAGTAAGACAGAATACAGGTTATATATTTGCATATGAACATTATGGGATTGCTAGCTATATACATAAATTCTTGAAATATGGTGATTATTGTTATAATACCTTTACAACATATTGTAAGGCCAGTTCATATTTCCGTAAACAAAATGGTCATGATGATTGAAAATATATTGTCAATTTGTTACATAAAATTATATATTCTATTTCCCTGTTTTTAAATTTCATAATATTTATTGCTTAATATCTTACAAATCGCATTGGGATAATAATTCAATCTTATGATTCCAATAATTACTTCTAATCGGATCATATTTTGAAGCTAAACATTTATAATAATATGTCGAGAGCGTTTTTCTATTAGTAATGGAATAAATGTAAGCTAATAATTCTAATGCATAAGAGGATTGTATTTCAGGTAACTGGTCATTGTTTTGGTCAATAGATAAATTGTTGACAAATTGTGTAATAAATTCAATTATTTCAGAATCATATTCATTTGATTTAAACGTTTTGTAAAGACCCCGTAAATAATTCCAGGAACTAATATTTTGTGGAACATAAGAGATCTTATCTTTGACATAATTAATCTCTTCCTCGATCTCAATGTTAACAGGTTTACTATTTTTCAAATAAAACATTCTATGTGACCATGCACTATTATTATAAACATCTCTTGTAATTAGAGAATCAATAAATGATAATTCATTTGAATAATCACCAGTAAATTTAACTACCCATTTTCTATAAGACCAAACATGGTAATTTTTAGAATCTTCATCTAACATCATATTCATAATTGGTGTTTCACGTTTCAATACTGGTTCCGACACTAAATTTGTAATTAAAGATTGTCTATATGACCAAATTTGATAATTTTTAGGGTTATTTAATGTAACTTCATCTAACCAATCCAATTCTTCATCCAACCAATTTTCTTTATCAGAGCTCTCTTTTAATAAATGAGACAAGATATTATAACGATAATTCCAAACAGTATAAAAGGCAGGAGCCAAATCAATTAATTTAGAAGTTAATCTCATAGCACGAGGAGACAATTCATTATTAGACAACATGGTTCTACTCCACCCCATAAATTGTTTATACTCATCAGTATACATGATTTGACATAATTCATCTTTCAATCCGGTTTCGATCGACATGGGTGTAATATCTTCATAATCCCTTTCATTAAATTCTTGATAACATTCTTCTTGCGACATTTTTCAACTGATATTTTTAATATTTTTTTATGCTCTTATGTTTATTCTAATTCTATCACCGCTGAGTCCTGTCCTTTTATATAATATGGGTTTCCCAAACTGTTTAAACATGCTTTGTTTCATGTTTAAACCTCATTAATGTAAGCATTAAATCGTGGGTTTTTCGCTGTTGCAACAATTAATTCTCAAAAAACTGATTTTGACGGATTTTTTCGACGAGAAAAGCAGTTTTAAAGATTGCAACTTGAAGAGATAACAGAAGATTTACTGAGAACTGGGAGTCAAAAGCAAACAAAGGTAACAAAGACTCGACGAGACACGCTATTATTAACATCACACAAATGAGTGGAGCCATGGTTGCCAACAAGAAACAGTCAGAAAACACTGATTCCACATCACAACAACAACGACAACAACAGCAATATCAACAACGACAACTACCACAACACGAGCTAAATCCATTAGGAGGTGTACATGTTACTACCACACAGGACATCGAACAACATGCACAACAATTGCATCCAGATATGAATACCACTATTAACGATATGTTAGAAGAATTACTGAATTATACCCCCCAAATGGGTCAACTTATAAATCCATCACCAGTAGATCATCAGCAGCCTCCACAAAATACACTAATTCAACCACCATCACAACAGTTTGTTCCAAATTACGTTGATACTCAAGACGAATACACAAAAGTTAGAAGTCTGTATAATCAATTAAAATTCGGTAGAACTAAAGAGATCCCTGCTACACATAATTTAGATCCACAACCATTTTTACAAATTAACGAGGCTCATTTACCATATACCATGAATATTGCAGGTTTACCTACCATTACAAGAGCTGAAAATCAAATGAATTTAAAAGTTGAATTAACTAGAAATACACAAATATCATTGATTAAAGATATTGACCCAATTTATGTTCATTTACCTACAAATTCAATGGCAAAGGAGAAATTATATTTAAATGAGGATAATGAATATTTACAAAAACTTCCCAAATTTTTCACTGATAAAGTATTGTTTATGGATACTTTCTTAATTTGTGTACCAACAAATACCTTAGCTAACGTTTGTGAAAAATGTGTATTAAGAGAAAAGAAAAGATATTCAAGAAGAAAATCTGGTCTTTGTGATAACATCTTATGGTGTAATAACCCAGATAGAAATGCAATTTTATTCTCAAATAAACAAGTGTTCCCAATTCAAACCATTAAACAAGGTTCAAATAGAATCGATATTGATTTAAAGACAAGATTAACTTGTTATTGTAAACATCATGAAAAGACTGATGCTTTTAAACTTCTATTCGTTATAAGAGATTCAAAGAATAATCTTATTTCTAAAAGATTAACTGAATCTGTGGTAATTATGGGTAGAAAATCTGAAACTGCAATTAACAAATCAAAATTAAATTCAATGAACATTTTAACACCAAATATTAATACTCCTAAGAACTCAATAGCGAATTCAGAATCACCAATTCAACCACAATTATTGCAAATAAATAAATCTGATTATCATTTCCTTTCACCTTCATCGCTGTCTCAAAGTGATGATAATAATACTAGTAGCGCCAGCAGTAATAATAATAATCATAATAATAACAATAATACTGAATATAATGTAGCAAGCGAAAATTTACAGTCACATATAAACAAACCAAATTTGTCAACTTCACAAACTCCAATTTCTTTAGACAAAAATATTGTATCAGAAGGTTACTATGATTTAATCTTTAATCAAAATAAAAATAATATGAGTGCGCCAAGTCATTTCACTACTCCTCAAGGTAATAATACACCAATGTCAAGTAATAGTGGTCACAGTAATGTCAATACACCAGTTTTCACTGATAATAGTCTAAATACCAATGAATTTGATATGAGGAAAAGATCAAGACATAATTATGAATCAACTCCCGCATCATCATCTTCTATGATATCAATGCCTAATAAGAATAATAATCATGACAATATTGCTATGAATGTAGACATAAATTATGATTATAGTCTAAACATGCATCAATTGCCAATGAGTATTCAAAACAATCCAAATTTCAACAATCAAATGAAACCAGATGCTTTTACAGCATCATATTCATCACTACCAACGTTAATTCCAGCAATCCATAAAGTTATTCCTGGTCAAGGTTCAATTTCTGGTGGTATAGAAATTACATTATTGGGTTCAAATTTTAAACCTGGTCAAATTGTGGAATTTGGTGAAAATATGGCTTTATCATCTCAAGTTTGGAATTCTACCACTATGGTAACATATTTACCACCTGCTGCAAAAGCTGGTCAAGTTATTGTCACTGTAAGAGATCCAAATTCAAGAGATATGAATAGAACCACTAGTGCTAATAGTAGTAATAATAGTAGTAGTAATGATTCAAGTAGTGATGATAATTTATCAACTAAGAATGGTCCAGTTTTTACATATATTGATGATTCTGATAAACAAATTATTGAATTAGCATTACAAATTGTGGGTTTAAAAATGAATGGTAAATTAGATGATCCAAGAAATATTGCTAGACAAATTGTAGATAGTACAAATCAAAATAGTGGTAATTCTAACCATGGTCAACAACAATCAAATGGGAATCAACAAGCATCAGGAAATAATTATATGGTCAATGGTGATCAAACTGATACAGAACATTTATTAATTGATATTATTAATGGTACCAAAGATTTTAATTTCACTTTAAGGGATGAAATGGGTAGAACAATGTTACATTATTCATGTTTAAAAGGTTATAAATTATTAACTAAATTATTGGTTGATGAATCATCCCATGGATTGTGTGAAAGAGAAGATAATTTTGGTTATTTACCTGTTCATTTTGCGGCTATTAATGGATCTGCTGATATTATTAATCTTGTAGATGGATTCAATTCTGGTTCAATTGCTGTAACTCAAAATGGGTATACCGCTAGAGATCTTTATATTATCAATCATCCAGAAGAACAAGATTTTACAGGTTCTGAATCCGAATGGTCAGATTATTCTGAAGATGACTCTGAAGAACATGTAGAAAACATTACTTCTCATCGACCACAACAAATTGTGAATGAAACCAACTCATTATGGAATAGAATGATGAATAAATTGAATGATGATATTCTACCAAAATACGAAGACATTTTTCCAAAAGAATATTTTGATTATTCAATGAATAACAGTAAGATGAGTGAATTAATTGATAATAATGAACAACAACCTGCCAATGTGTTAAAACTAAATGCAACTGAAATTGAAACTGAAGAGGAGGGGGATGAAGATGATGATGATGATGGTTCAGTAGAGGAATATTTTGAAAAGATGATGTCATATCACAAAGAGATTAATTTCAAGAATGATAAGATGTTATTATATTTCTGGTTACCACTTTTGGTGTTCCTATTGTCTGCTATGATATTATATTCTTTAGGTAATAATGATGATTGGATTCATATTATTAATGATGCAGTTTCCAAATTTACTAGAAGTTTATTAACTACATTATTTGTTGGTAGAGAAAATATGAGTATATCAATTAAGAATCGTCTTTCCAACTTCCAACCAAGTAAGATGTTAAAGGATATTCCTAAATCAATCGAACAAAGATTAACTGCTTAGACTTTTTTGTATTTTTGTAACAATAAATATTTACATATATCTTTAAAACCAAAATAGAAAAAACCATATATATTTAATTTTTGCAGAATTTTTTTATTATAGTGGAAAAATTTCATATTGAAAAATTTCAAAAACAGATTATTTATTTTAGAAAGCTCATCTCATCTCATTGACAAAAGTCAATAAGATAAGCAAATCACCAACACAACTGTTAGGAATGGCTCAAAATCAATTCAGAATTATTGTGGGTTCATATGAACATAATCTTTTATGTCTTTCCTTAGATCTTTCTACTGGTTCTAAACCAGTTTTCAGCCCAATTTTCCATTTTCAAGCACATTCATTAAGTGTTAAATGTTTAGATATTTCTAAGAGGTATTTAGTTAGTGGATCAAATGATGAACATATTAGAATCTATGATTTACAAAAACGTAAAGAATTAGGTACATTATTACAACATCAAGGTTCAATTACAGCATTAAAATTTTCTAAGACTGAGGAAAGAGCTAATAATAAATGGTTATTATCTGCTAGTGATGATCATAAGATTATAATTTGGAGAGTTAAAGATTGGGAAAATTTTGGTACTCTAAAGGGTCATACCGCTAGAATTAATGATATTGATATTCATCCATCATCTAGAATTGCCGTGAGTGTTTCTGATGATCATTCAATTAGATTATGGAATTTAATGACTGTGAAGAAAGCTGCTGTATTAAAATTAAGAAATTATAATCAAAATGGTCAATATGTTAGGTGGTTAGGTAAAAATGGTGAATATTTTGCTGTGGGGTTATTAAATAAAGTATTAATTTATTCAACAAATGATGCAAAGGTTCATTATGAATTAGAAACTGGTAAGAAAACAATTTTACATCTTGAAAGAATTATCTTAGATGAGGATAAAGAATATATTTGTGTTGGTATTAGTGATGGTAATATCCAATTTTATCCAACTGAACCAATTTTTAAAGAAGAACCTGATATTAAAGAACCAGAATTTTCATTATTAGGTCATACTAATCGTGTTAAAGATTTTAAATTTTATAAGAATGAATTTGGTACATATTTAACTTCAATTGGGTCCGATGGTAGAATTGTGGTATGGGATATGAAGACTAAAGAACAAGTTGCAGTTTATGATTGTGGTGAAAGATTAAATTGTCTTGCTGTTTGTGATGAAACCATTGAAAAATATGAAACAATGAGAAAGAGAACTATAATGGAAGATGTTGAACAAAGTGAAGCTGAGGTAAGTGATACAGAAGAAATTAAACAAGCAATGTTTGGTAAGAAAAAATTATCCAAGAAGGCTAAGAAGAATAAGAAGAAAAATGGGAATAAGAAACAAAAGGTCTCTGTTGAATTAGAATAGAGTGTTACCATTTCGTTATATACAACTCAATGTATTAGAATAATAAATAGCATTTAAAATGTACAATACAACAATATAATTACATCTCAAGAGGGTTAAACTGCATCTTAACTCTCTTGGCATTTCCTAAAGTAGATGACGGTGACGACGGCAATTGCCGGTTTCAATCAATCCCATTTAATCCCTCCCTTTTCTTAACAATGTGTCCATCATTGTAAAGAATCAATAGACTTAGTTCTCCAATGAAACTACAGACACATTTACGTAGTTGCAAATAAAAGAGGGGGACCCCTTTAGGTACAATACCTACTCCTAAACCTGTAGTAGTTAGTTAAGTAATCACAAACGAAATAGTGGGAGGGAAATCGGTTCTTGTTCTTAGAAAGCGTTATTTTAACACAGTTTAGCCAAAGAGGTTAAATTGAACCAAACAAAGAAATAAACCCCGAGAACAATTAACAATTATGAAGTAATAACAACGACCCTTTCTTTCTTTCTTTCTTATGAGAAACAGGGGAAATAAGACAATGTCCAACTGGAACTGACACAATAGATATTATTGAACTATACATCTACAACCCTTTTAAAGATTCTTCTAATTATTATTTCCCTTTCTGTATTCCACGGAATAGGTTTACATGTTGCATAAGCCACTATTAATTACTCATTGTACTAATATAGTAAACTAATTAAATTTATAACGTTGCAAGTGGAGAAGAAATAGAACTCATTGCACTTTGAATATTTATATAAAGGCTCAAGTTTTATAAACAAGGTGTTGTCAATCTGTTGTTGTATCTGTGCTTTTTTTTTAAGGATCTTTACAGTTTATATTCTTGTATTGTATCAACTTACTCACTCAATACTTAATAGAAACAATCATGGGATTGGTCTCAAAGTTAATCACTTTTTCTACAATTTGGTCCACTTTAAATGCTCTTGATTTAGACTTCCAAAGTCAATCAAAGGGTTATGTTGGTTTTAAATTTGAAAAAAAATATGGTAATAATTATAATTCTGCTATAAATGAATTTAGACCTAAATTTAATTTACAAAAGAGAGATACCAATTTTGAAACAGTAGAAATTACTAATCAACAAAGTTTTTATTCTGTTGAATTAAATATTGGTACTCCTTCACAAAATGTTACTGTCTTAGTCGATACTGGATCTTCAGATTTATGGGTTATTGGTTCAGATAATCCATATTGTATTGGTAGTAAACATTCACAAATTTCTACAGATGATAAGATTGATTGTCATGAATATGGTACTTTTAACAGTGGGAAATCTTCTACTTGGTCAACAAATAAAACTGCGCCATGGTTTTATATTCAATATGGTGATACAACTTTTGCCTCAGGGGTTTGGGGTCAAGATCATTTACATTTAGAAGATTTAAATATTACTGGATTATCATTTGCCGTAGCTAATAGAACTAATTCCACTGTAGGGGTTCTTGGTGTGGGGTTACCAACTTTAGAAGTAACTAATTCAGGTAATAACCCTTACCAATATGATAATTTCCCAATTGTCTTACATAGAGCGGGAGCTATTGGATCTACTGCTTATTCCTTATATTTAAATAGTTTAGAAGAAACTCATGGTTCAATCTTATTTGGTGCTGTTGATCACTCAAAATATACTGGTACATTATATACAATTCCATTAGTTAACACTTTAGGAGATTATGGTTATACTAAACCAATTCAATTCGATGTCACTATTCAAGGAATTGGTCTTACTGGTGATAATAATAATAACAACCAGACAACATTAACTACAACAAAGATGCCAGCTTTATTAGATTCAGGTACAACTCTAACATATTTACCAAAGGCAATCATTGATAGATTGGCTGATAAAGTTGGTGCCCGTTATAGTGAAAGATTAGGATATTATTTAGTTCCATGTAATTCACAAGGTAATAGTAGTTCTGCATTTGATGATGAAACAAGTTTAGTCTTTGATTTTGGTGGATTCCATATTACCACTCCATTAAATGATTATTTAGTTCCAGCAACAAGAAATACATGTATCCTAGGGTTAATTCCACAAGATTCTAATGGTATTATCTTAGGTGATACCTTTTTAGCTCATGCTTATGTCGTTTATGATTTAGAAAATTTAGAAGTTTCAATCGCTCAAGCTAAATATATTCAAAATTATGAACCACAAAATTATCTAAGTGCTGATATTCATACAATTAATGGTACTATTCCAGGTGCAACAAAGGCACCAGGTTATTCAAGTACTTGGACCACTGCAGCAAGTAATACTAACTCTGCTGGAAATATTTTCACATTACATCCACATCCATCACAAATTAATTCTAAATTCTCTGTGGAAACATCTGGCACCACTCTAGCTTTAACTGAAACTGCAACAGGTTCCGCAGAAATTACCACTTCCACAAGTGAACAATCAACTTCTTCATCAACTGGGAATAAAAAGAACTTAGCTATTCCAAGTCACAATAATCGTTCACCATTATTGGAAACCATTGTCTTTATCTTGACTGTTGTGCTTCCATTTAATTTATTATGATGAGCCTCAGTGGCTCAAATTATGCCCTCTTTCAACACTATTATTATGTATATATTTTTTTTAAATATCTTTTCATACCAGTACACATATATATTCTTGCTATGATCAATAATTCCATTTTATATTATTAACGCATGTCTTTAATAAAAGTCTTTTTAAGTTTGTGGTAATAATTTATTGAGATTTGTTTTTAAAATGACTTTTCTTTTTAATGTTTAGCCTTTTTATCATTACTAACTTTTTATTAATATTATAAAAAAAATTTAAAGCATTTATAAAATTATTCCCACCCATTCTGTGAGAGCCCTTGATAATTCTTCTCCGGCTCTAGTTATTTATTATTAACTTTACTTGTTCAAGTTGACCTTCCTTTGTCACAATATAAATTCTTTAAAATATATTCAAGAAAACCAAAGAAAAAAATAAAACAATCTCAAATAAATAAGCTTGGAAACAGAATAATAAATTCCATTAAATATGAAGTATAATATTAAAAATAAATCTTAAGATATAAAAAGTTATTTAGTTCTATTTATTTAAGAAAAATATGATTTAAAAGAATCATAAAAGTGGAAAAAAGTGAAGATAACATTATGAAGATAAATTATTATTTTAGCGAGATACGCTTTAGTAAGAAGCATTCAATTCAACGAAGTCAACGACTCTAGTGGAAAACACAAACTCATTATCATACCATGAGAGTAATTTAACAAACTTTCGAGATAATTGAATACCAGCAGAAGCATCAAAAATAGAAAAATGAATCTCACCTAAGAAATCAGAAGATACAACAGCATCTTCAGTGTAACCCATAACACCCTTTAACTCATTTTCAGAAGCTGTCTTAATAACTTTCTTAATTTCACAGTAAGTGGTTGGTCTCTGTAACTTAACGGTTATGTCAACAACAAAAACATCGACAGTTGGAACTCTAAAAGACATACCAGTTAACTTACCATCTAATTCTGGCAAAACCTTACCAACAGCCTCGGCAGCGCCAGTTGAGGATGGGATAATATTGTGAGAAGGAGATCTACCACCTCTCCAATCCTTATGGGATGGACCATCAACAGTTAATTGGGTGGCAGTCATGGAGAGGTCAGTAGTCATTAGGCCTTCTTCAATACCAAAGGAAGCATTGATCAGTTTGGCTAATGGAGCTAAACAGTTGGTGGTACAAGAACCGTTGGAAACAATCTTTTCGCCAGCATAGGCCTTTTCATTAACACCCTTAACAAACATAGGAGCAGTAGCAGAGGAGAAGTTATAACAAGCTTCTTGGCACCAGCATCTAAATGCTTTTGAGTAGCGCCCAATTCCTTGAAAATACCAGTGGAATCAATGACGATATCAATGTTGGATTCCTTCCATGGTATATTAGCTGGATCTCTTTCTTGGTAAAGAGCAATATTGTGACCAGCAGCAATTAAATACTCACCTTCAGAAGATACTTCACCAGCATATTTACTGTGAGTGGAGTCATATTTAAACATGTAAGCGGCGTAATCAGCAGTGATAAATGGATCATTAATAGCAATAAGATCAATGTTATTTCTAGTTAAAGCAATCCTTAAGAATAATCTACCGATTCTACCAAAACCGTTAATAGCAAATCTGATGTACATTTTTAAATTTTGATTTGATTTGATTTATTTTGTAACTATGGAACTGTGTTTCTTGGTGTCTTAGGAGTAGATGCTAAGAAGAGAAGAGTGACAGTTTGAAGCAGTGAGAGAACTAGAAGACTCTTTCATATAAAATAATTTAACCAGTTTGACATTCTCAACCTCATCAGAAAGATAATAAGGTGGCCTATAACAGTTTATTAGCTAAACTTACTTGATAATGTTATTTAATTCTTCTATTTAAACATTATAACTGACAAATAATGATAATGCGGATATTCACCCTTATTAACTCTTCAAACATTAAACATTATCAGCAGTGTAATATTATAAACTTGAAAATATGCCTCAAGTAAATGATAATGTGTTACCTTTAATAGCAATCTGGGATTCTTCTCATGGAGTTTTGTAATTGTAAGCGAACTAACAATTTTTGAAATATCGAACTTTTTAAGATTTCATCTATTGTTTCCCACATTATCAAAAATCGTATAACCGTAGTAAGATGAAAGGTGATGAGTAATATATTGTGTTTGATATCACTAAGCAACTGTAATATTTTAACAGAGTGACCAGACATCTTCCATACCCCAAAACGATGTAATCACACCAAAGAAGGCAATCAATAAGTTGTAATTATCTATAAGGTTTAATAATTTTAAAACGATAAAACTATCTAGGACAGAAGCAATGATCTTTCTTAAACTACTGCTTCTTTTCTTGCAAATATTAGTTTTCTTCATTAATGTGGACTTGATTAATACTTTATTTTTCGTATTCTTCTTGTTTTTAAGGATCTTTTTATTCACTGCAATTTCTTGTCGATATGACAATATCTTTCTCAACTCAAGCATGACTGTCCAAAACAACGTTGATAACCAAAAATAATTAGTTATGCGTGGAATACTTGAAGCTAGATAAAATGATTTTGAATTAACCAAGTTGAATAAAGATAAAATATTATATTGATCAAAAAAGTGCCACAGAAACAAGGAGTAAATTCTAAACAAACTGAACCAAGATATCAAAGACGAAAATTCCCAATTTTCTTCAATTGAAACCAGTTGTGGGAGTAAATTCAATGGTTTCAATATACCAAAACATTTAAATAAGAATTTGAAATGTTGTTGTAATTGATTTGATAAAATTGATCCAGTATAAATGTATACAACTTTTGAAGTATATTGTCCTAATCTTGCCAATTTTTCTCTACCCACAGATTTAGAAAGGAATTTACTACTCTTTATAACGAATTGACTTTTTGCCACATTGTTTAAAACTAACATTTTGTCTTGTTAGTGTTGTTATTATTATGGCGATCTTTCTTTATTGCCTGTGCGATATTCATTTTTGAAAATCACTTTATTTCAATTTATATCTCCAAAAATCAATAAGCACATTATTTAAATATAGTTATATTCATTTTTTTGTTTATTTTATATAATATTTTTTTTATTGTAAATTTATATCTTGATTACATATAATTTGAAAGAATTTCAATCTAGTTAGTTTGAGTCAATGATCTGAAGGTAGATTCAATTAAATCCTTTAATTCTTTGTAACTTATAATAATACAATTCATTTCATCTGGTGTAACAAGTACTAATTTTTCAGAAACACCAGCGTCTAATTTATTAAGACATCTTAATACATGAGTTAAATCCATTACAGGTTTACCAGTTTCATCAATTTGATGAAATACAAAATCATAAAATAAGATAATTGGGAATTTTTCACCAGATTCGGACCAATTAATATCAATTCTAGATTCAATTCTACCAAAGATAAAATTCATCTTACAAATTAATCTAAATAATCTTGAATTTTCTAATTCAGTTTGTAAAGTTTTAATTAAATATTCATCATAACATTTTAATGCATTGAAATTTGAATATAATTGATCAATAAATAAGATACTCAAATCTTTTATATTTTTATTATCATTTGAAGAATCAGTTAAATATTTTAATACTTCTTTAAATGATTCATCAACTTGTAATTGATCAATTTCCACAATATCTTTATGAATCTTATTTGTTTTATGTTCTGATATATTAGATGAAGATGAAGTAGGTACTGTATTGTTTATAATGTTGTTATCAATATTTGAAGCTAATTTAATTAATAATTGACCTAAAAATTGATAATCTTGTTGTTTTAATTTATTAATTTCCATTGGTGTCTTATTTAAACTATTTGGGATTAATAAATCATGTACAGCAATACCTGAGATTTTAATCATTGCCGGATTATTTGTGACAATTATCTTATCCCAATTAATTAAATCATTACCAAGAATTAAATCAAGATTATGTGAAGATTTAATTGAATTTGTTAATTGAATTAAATATGTCCATAAATGATCCTGAGTAATTGGTAATAATGGGAAATTAATAAAATGTGTTTCATAAAGTGAAGTTGCCTTTGGATAGTAATCATAAATCAAACATAATGACGAATCATTAAATTTTGTTGTAATGAAAATATCTTTTAAAGTAACAATATTAACATTTTGTAATTTTTTCCAATTTTGATAAATCTTGGATAAATGTTGTGAATCTATTGTATTAGATTTAATATTATGAATTCTTCTCATTACATAATTTTTACCATCAATATTTGAAAATACTTTAAATAAAGAATTTTTATAACCATTATATCTAAGATTATTAATTTTATTTTCATGAAAATCTAATGGTACAAGACCAAAATAATCTTGAATTAAATCAGGTAATGGACCACTAGGTGGGAAATTTTGTAAAGAGGCTAAATTTTTTTTAATTAATTCTTCTCTTAAATTGTTTGATATAAAAATTTCATCTGGTGTTTTTTCATTTGGTTTCATTGATAATTTTAATTGTTTTGGTGTTTCTGGGAAGTAAAGATGATATTGTAAGATACTATGTGGTGGTGGATAAATTGTTGGATAATTTAATTGTTGTGAAGCTTGTTGTGAAGGTGGAGGTGGTGGTGGAGCCATTAAAGAATTAGGTGGAACAACATTATTAACAATATTATTCCCTTGTTGTTGTGGTGGTGGCGGTGGTGGTAAAGGTAAAGATGGGATAGGAAAGTTATTATTATTATTATTATTATTAGCAACTTGTTGTTGCGGGAATGACGGAAGATTAAAAGTTGGGGAAGAAGATAATGGAGCATGTATATTTGATAAAGAAGAAGATAGACCTAAAGGATTTATATTATCAATTTTATTATTAAGATTAATATTATTATTATTATCAATTGATAAATTTGACATATTATTATTAGTATTATTTAAAATAATATTATTATTAGTAGTATCATTATCTAAATCATTTGAATTACCAAACATTGGTGTAAAACTTGCAGACATTTTAGCATTAAATTTAGTAAAAGATGGTGAACCTGTATGTAAAGGTGGTGAATTTGTTTTGATATTATTATTACTGTTATTATTTTTAGTTAACGAAGGTAATTCAGATAAAGAAATACCATTTGGTGGACCAATAATTTGTGAATGATGATGATGAGATATTGGAGTAGATTCTTTATCTATATTATTAGAATTAGTTTCAATAGCAGAAGTTACCGAAGCATTTTCAATTAAATTATCATCATGTTTAAATGGACAACCTTCCTTTTGTTTTTTACAATAACCATAAATAATAACATTTCTACATGGGATATCTTTTGCCCATTCTTGATTAACTTTATCCATTTATGACAATTTGTGTCTTTGTTATAGTAATAAAATTATGAATAAATTATAATTATAAATATTACCGTTTATTTTTTTCAAACAGATACAATAACAGTAGAGATAAATCAATTACACCAGTTTAAGTGACTGAGTTTGTCTATATAATTTATCTATCTAAGATTGTAAATCAGATTAACCTAATCCTTCCTTATTCGAAAACATCTAATCAATAATTTCATGGATTGAAGATTTCTACGAAATATCGTGTTGGGCTGACGTGTGGAGTGATCTGGGGGGCACTCTTACAAAATTTGAGATTATTTTATTAACATACTATACTATGTTGTACTATGTTGTACTACTTACTATACTATAGTCATACAAGATATTGAATAAATAAGTAAAAGACTATGGGAGTATGGCATAATACAAGGATAAGGGTATTACTCCATTGGCCCATTATTATTAAAATATAGTAGTAACACTCACCGCTTGAATGATTCAGTCTGGTAATTGCGGGATATATGTTATTATAGATATATATCTATATTGAAATAACCACCCAGTGAATATTCACTTACAAATACTCCTATTATGCATTTATGCATATATTAAATATACCACTAGTATTATCATAGCAATGTCATTCACGCCATTCTCCCCATCTTAATTAAATCACTTGATTGTCGGACCTATAATTTTTCACTTGTGGTTATATTATTACTTTAAGTATCTTTTAATATCGGTTTTATGCGTTTATCTTCACTCCGATATATCTAGATCTTTCACTATTACTATGCTTATAATACACTTCTTACTAATATTTGATCTTGCAGTATTTGTCCATAGACCTTTCCCTTCTTTATTAACTGTAACTATTGTCTTCTTATTCAAAATTTTTCTCTTTTTTTCAATGATATTCTATTCTAATGGCCTTCTCAGGAAACATAATCATATATAAAGGGTTGATATATTTCTGCAAGTTCTTCTTATCTTCTTATAATCTTGTAACAAAATAAAATAAACAAGCAATCAAGCTAAGAAGTAAATAAAAATGGTCGGTAAAGTTATTATTGTCACAGGTGTCTCAAGAGGTATTGGTAGATCTATTGTCGACAGAATTTTTAGTCATGATAAAGATGCTGTTGTCGTCGGGATTGCTAGATCTGAACCGCCTTTATTAGAAATTAAAAAACAATATGGTGATAGATTTGAATTTGTTGTTGGTGATATCACTGATGATTCAAAATTAAAACAATTAGTTCAAACCGCTTTAGATAAATATGGTAAAATTGATTCTTTAGTCGCTAATGCTGGTGTCCTAGATCCAGTTCAAGATATCTTTAATGTTGATATTAATGGTTGGAAAAATCTTTTCAATATTAACTTCTTCTCAATTGTAGATTTAGTTAATATTGCTATCCCACATTTAATTAAATCAAATGATGCAAACATTGTCTTTGTCTCTTCTGATGCCTCAGATACTTATTTCAGTAATTGGGGTGCTTATGGTTCAAGTAAAGCTGCATTAAATCATTTTGCCATGACTGTAGCAAATGAAGCTAAAAATGTTAAATGTCTTTCTGTGGCTCCAGGTATTGTTGATACATCAATGCAAGTTAAAATTAGAGAAGAGGTTGGTCCAAATATGTCTGAAGAACATCATGAAATGTTTAAAAATTTACATGCTGATAATAAATTATTAGATTCAAATATCCCAGCAAATGTTTATGCTCAATTAGCTTTAAAAGGGATTCCAAAGGATATTAATGGTACTTATATCTCTTTTGATTCTGATAAATTAAAAGATTATCAATATTAAATCAATTAAATAAATAAATAAATAAATAAATTAATAAATTAACAAAATTAATATTTCCATATGTATATATAAATTTTCAAATATTAATGATAATTTAACAAATTTTTTATAATCTATTTTTAATATTTTTTTGAACATCAGAATAAACTTCATCAACAGATTGATCACATTTAATCTTAATAACTTTATTTTGGGAAGCAAACATATTAATTACTGGCATACTTGTTTCTTCAAAAGTTTTAAATCTTTTTTTAATTGATTCAATATTATCATCAGCTCTACCACTTGTCTTACCACGTTCCATTAATCTTTCTAACATAACATCTTCTGGACAATCAAAGAAAAGAACAAATTTACTTGGAACAATAATATTTTCAAATGTAATGGCTTGATCCATCTTTCTTGGAAAACCATCCACTAAAAATTTAGTATTTCCCTTCTTATAATTTTCTTCAATATTATTTTTCAATAATGTAATAGTAATCTCTTGTGGTACAATTAACCCTTCTGTAATATAATGATTAATTAAAGAACCATATTGTGAACCTTCACGATTTTGTTCTGCACGTAATAAATCACCAGCTGATAAATGAATAAAATTATAATCTTCTACTAATCTATTACATTGAGTACCTTTACCTGCACCTGGACCACCAAGAACAAAGACAACAGTGACTTGATCAGATGTAAAAACTGGACCATTAGCCATATCTAATTTTGGTAATTCTAAATTAGCAGTCATTTTTTTTTTGTTTATTTTATTCACTATTCTAAAAATTCTTTAGGTTTTAAATCCTTTCTTTCGTATAATATAGATACAATACTAGTGGCAATAGTTAACCCAATAACAATATACAACGTCTTATGTTTAACTTTCTTTGGGGTTGAAGTTGAGATCAAATCTTTTGAGTTCTTCGAAGAATGAAATGTTTTCAAATTTAAAATTTCAACGCTGGAAGAAAATTTAGAAATTGGCACCCATCGAGAATTGAATGGAACAGATATTAATGGTGAGAATACTTTATTAGAAGATCTTAATGGAATAGAAAGGTTAGAAGAAATGAACGTTCTTGATAACATTAGTGTGATGATATGTATTTACTTGAAACGACTCTGATATAGTTTTATGTATCTTAAAACTCATCGATTCATTGTTCATTTCCTTAAATAAAACAAGTTTTTGTTTAACAAAAATTGAAATTGACATTTTTTTGAGAAATGATTAGTTATTATATTTAAATTATTATTGGACAACTAAATTAGATATATTAGAATCACAACAGTTAGATATATTAGAATCACAACAGTTAGATAAGCAAACTTAAGCCATGGATGACAGTGAATTAGTGGAATTTCTTTTAAATGATGATTTCAATAAAGAAAAGACATTATTAAATCAATCATTAGAAGATAATCAAAAGGAAATTATAACAAGTGACAATGAATCTAATAAAGAAGTTGAAACAAACAAAAATGACACTACAAATCAACTAAATCTTTCTAAACGAATTTCAAATACTGAATCTGAATTTTTAGATGATTTAGATAGTATTATAATGTCTACAAATAATAATAATAATACATTCACTTCAACTGACAGGAAGAATAAAAACAATAACAAGAAGGAAGATAATAATAACGAGAAAAACCAAAAGAAGAATAAGAATTATGAAGATAAGAAAAAAACATCCAAGCCAAAATCTCTTTTACAAAAATTGAATGATAGATTGGAAGATAAATCTGCCAATGATACTACTACTACTACTACTAATAATAAATTAGATTCAACTATATTGTTAAAAGGTGCTTGTCAAAAAAGGATCGTTATTGGTAATAAAACTGTTTTAGTCACTGTACAAGTTTTGAATAACAAAACAGGTAAGATTCAAGAAGAGAAACATTTTAAAGTTAGTGATGCCAACACTTTAATTTTGAAAACAACTGCTTCTAAACCACAAGATCAAACTCCTAATAATGAAACTTTAACAGAACTTCTAAACCCAGAAAGTAATTCTGATTTAAAGGATAGTTTCAAATTCAAATTTACTGAAGACAATATAGATGAGAAGAAAGATACTGTTCAAATAGAAAATCCATCTAAGCGTAACCGTAAAAGTAAGAAAAAGTCTGAAAAGAAATCTAATAAGACTTCAAAAACTAGTGATACTATAGAACATGAAGATATTGATGAATCTATATTTGAAGTTTCTCCTTTAGATGGAACTGTAATTAGCGCTCCTCCTCTAAAAGAAGAAAGTCCAAATAAGACAAGAAACAGAAGTAGAGCTGAAAGAAGAAAACGTGCACGAAAATTAGCTAGATCTGAATGGAACAGTAACATTTATGCTGACAATGAAGGGGCTGAACTAACTAACTTATCTAATGACAACACCATAGACAAAGAGAATAAATCATCAAATAATATTAAAAAAGATAATAACAAAAATGCCCCCACTGAAGAGAAAAAAAAATCATCAAGAAGAGCAAACCGCTCTAGAAAAGAGTTGAAGAAAATTTTTAATGAAAAAGTCACTAAAGATGAATTTAAAAGAACTGATGTCGAATTTTAAACGATCAAATAGTTATAAATTAGCTAGAAGTTTGTAATATTTCAATATATCCATTGCATATTAACATCCTATATATTCATGCTTATCTTATGAAATGATAAACCATATTAATTAAAATTACAATATTGAATTTTTGTAGCAAAATAAATAGAATTTAAATGTATATTCGTTTATTCAACTTCCATTTCGTCATCACTGCCATCACTATTCTTATCTGATTCACTGTCATCCATATCATGACTATATCGTCTGAATGGATTTTGATGAAAGTGGCTGAATTCAATATAATCATCAAGACCACTAAGACCATCATCACTCTCAGAATCGACTTGAGATGAGTCTTCAACTACGTCAGATTTTTTTGGCTTTTTGATAGACTGTGACGATTGTAGATTGGGATTCTCTGATCTTTTTTTTTGAATTTGATTTATGATTTGATTCGCAACTCGTTCTTGTCCCTGTTTTAAGATGTTTGAATTTGGCTTATATTCGCTGGCCTTCGCCATTATCATTTCAAATTCGGTATTTACTCCGAGTGGATGATCTCCATTTAATGCTACAGAGAGATTTAATTCTAATGCATGTTGTAACAAATCTGAAGCATATTTATTAGATGGACGTGAGGATAAAGATTTATGAAGATAATCAATAGCCTTTTCTAATTGCTTTGTTTTCAAATACAAGAAACCTAAAGTACAATAAACATCAGAATCCTTCTCAGAATCTTCTAGTATAAATCTGAAGCATTTTATCGCTCTTTCATTTTCACCAAGTCTTTTATATGTATGACCTAAATTGGTTTGGATTGATATGGCTGTCTTTGAGGTTGAACTCACATCTTTAATTTCTTCCAAAGCTCTATTCAAATATTTCTTTGATTTATCGAATTCTTCCTTCTTATAAAATAAACAACCCATTTCATTTAGTAGCAATGGATCTGTGGGACAGAGATCATACGACAGATTGAAATATTCTTCTGCCAGGGATAGCGTATTTGAACTCATATATTGCATACCTAGGAAAAGGTAAGGCAAATGACTTCCTGGGAAGAATCGAGCAGCAGTAGAATATGCTGCAAGTGCTTGATCTTGTTCACCTTCTAGGGCATACGTGTGAGCAAATCCCAACCAAGCTGGAGCAAAGGTGGGGTCTAAAATAGAAGCCTTGGAATAAAACTTTCTGGCTTGTGTGATTTTATTTACCGTCATATAGTAAGTAGCAACACTAAACCAAGTGATTGGATTTTTTGGAGAATTCTCAGCTAATTTATGGGATAAAAGAAACAGTTTATTTTTAGCAGATAGTTCAAAGAGACATGTAATATAAGTGGGCAATATTTTTGGATTGAATGAATCTTTTGCCAAAAATTGTTCACAAATATCAAGACATTCATCAAACTTACCCTTTAAGTAAAGAAGATCAATCTTGCTACATATAATATCTGAATTTGAAAAAAGATTGTATTCGTTACTCAATAATTCTTGAGAATCGTTGATTTTATTTGTATTGACTAATTTTGATAATCTTAGTACGTAAAAATTCTTAATTATCTCTTCATTATCGCCTAAAATAGAGAAATCTAATTCATTGATGAAGTCCCATTCTTCTTGAGGGGTCAACAAATATCTCCCAATAAGAGATTCAAATGCTTCAAAATTCTTTATATCGACTTGAACTGCTTCTTTAAAAGCAAATTTAGCCTTCTCTAGGTTATTCATTGCACAGTATATTTTACCTCGAAGAAAACAAAGAGAAGATTCTAATTTAATACCACCATCAGTTTGTTGCTTTTGCGTTAGTGAATTATCGGCATGATTTGCCGCTTCGTCAATGAATGGATTTGTCTCTCCTACTACATCGAGTGCTTCCTCATATTTTTGTAACTGTACAAAACACAAAGCTAATAAGTATCTACACATTATATTGGCCGTCACGAGATTATTAGATGGGCCATTAATATTATCTTGGTCATCCATGTTTCCAATAGATAGTAAATCAATCGCTCTTTGATATTCTGTGTTGTCAAAAAACACTTGGGCAAGCCAAAAGGCATCATTTGGATCATTGGTAATACTGTAAATTTTATCACCTACATACTCGGCCGTCGTATACATATGTTGCATTAATGCATCGTGTCTCCATAGCCTCAATCTTTCTATGGAGGATAATTCTGAAACATCAATTTCATTTAATGTAGTTACAGGTGCTGTGTTTGTAGTTAATGTGGTTTTTAGAGGATTATAATCTTCAATTGCAGAATCAATATTCTCTTGAATAGTATTATTCGAAGCATTTCTTTGGAAGTTGAACTTTCTTAAAGTAGATGGCATTGTATATCCAGGTATACCCGCATGAGAAATAGTTTGAGATATAATTGGATTGTTCATAATACTATTTTGTGGTTGACGTGGGGTCGTTATTGCAGATTGAGAGTTTATATTTTTAAGCACCTTTTGTCCCAAAGGACTATTCATAGAAGAATGAAATAAGTTTGTGACACCACCATTATTTCCTGTATTGTCGTTATTGGAGACATTGTTGTTTGGTTGTTGAATTGAAGTATTAGGCTGACCTTGAAATCTTGCATTTCTGTTTACCATGAAAGGAGATATGGCCAGTGTTGAATTGTGTTGAGATGGAGTACCACCTGGAGAAGCTGGATTCCTTATAACCATACTATTAGCCTATTGAGTATCAACGTTAAAAGTCGAAGTTATTTTTGTTTCTTCTTTTTAATCTTCTTGTTTGATCAGTAGATATTCAAAATCTATTAGTTATTCTAAAATTTCACAATTAAAACAAAGAAAACTAAATACAGAAGACATCGAAAGATTTTAAAATAAACATGGAAGAATATATCAAGCATCAAGTAGCTACCACAGGCCATGGAATCCATCAGATAAGTACTTTTATCTTTTGAATTAAATTACACAATGATGTTATATAATGCTAGCTAAAAACTGGATATATACGGATGATCCAATCTTCAAGATTCATTTATTCTTATGACGATCTTACCCTTTGCTTTATTAGTTTTAGATTTCACAACTGCTTTCTCAAAGTCCTTTAATTCAAACACTGAATCTAAAGGAGGAATAAATTGCTTCCTCGAAATCATTAAAGCAGCTAGTTCCATAAAATTGGATTCCGCTTTTGCTCTTGTGTGAATATAATTATAAGTTCTCCAAGGATTGTGAGATAATACTATATGTCTAATTGGGTACTTAGATAACAAATCTAATAAACCACCATTATAATTGGCTTTTTCTTTACCCACCACAGCAACATAATATGAATCTTCCTTTCTTGGCTTTATTATTTGATGAATTATTGGATAATACTGAGATGTCCCCACTGAATCAAATATCATATCGAATTTTTCACCCTTCATATCGTCTTGTACATACTTTTGAACTTTATCTAACATATTAGGTTCATTATATGCAAAAAGATGATCAAACCCAGCAGCTTTATTATATTCAAAAGAGTTAGAATTACAAACACCAACCACAGTACCTACTTTCAAATGTTTTTTAGCAATTTGAACAAAACAGTTTGAAACAGCTGTAGAAGCGCCATTGACCAAAATTTTTGAATCAGGACCCAATTTTTGACCATGACCAAATAAGGCAATGTATGCAGTTGCGAAGACTAATGGATATGACGCACTGATATCAAATTGATTAAATTTATTCATAATATCTTCATCCAAATAATCAACTGTCTTCATATGACCCATACCTTTATATTGACAAGGTTTGAAAGTTAAATAATCAGATAAAGTCCCCTTGTCATCATAGGCATGAATCAATTGACCACAAATATTATCACCAATTTGCCATTTAGTATCCACTCTAGAACCACGTCTCACAATTTCACCTGAATAATCCATACCATAAGTTTTTAACTTCTTGCTAGAAATCCACTTAGTGGCCATTTGATGTAAGATATAATCCATTGGATTTAAACCTGCAGAATGTATTTTAACAACAATTTCGTCATCATTATAACAAGTATCTAAATTTAAATCCTTTTCAGTAATAGTTGCTGGTTTCGTGTTGTTAATAAATGAAACAGATCTTTGTTTTACTATCGATGTCATAATGTTTGGTTGTATATTGTCGAGCTGAATAAATTTGGTCAATTTAAGGATAGGAAACAAACACAAACACCTCAAACTAGTACTTGCTATCTCGTTTTATTGAATGTTGTTCTTTTTATATTTATTTGAATCACAATCATGCTCTGAATAGTCCGTGGAACATAAGGGATTTTTTTTGAACAAAAAAATGAATTCTTCCACGGAGATTTGGACAAAAACCTATTGTTCTATATTTTACTCTTGAATGCCATTCCGAATATGTCAAAGAATGATTCAACCATATTGTGAAGTAACATATAGTTAAATGAATCCTAATTATAATCTAGTCATCTATTGACTCTTAGATAAATATTGTTAAATGCATTAAGTGGTAAAAAAAAGACTTATTGTTTGAGCAGGTATCACAACAAATGGTTGTTAAGGGTAGTAAACAAATAAACCCCTTGAATATATATAAGCTGGCTTAAATTTGAAATTACTAAATTCACTCAGGTAGTGATATTTCTATATTTTAGTCTTTTCGAGAATAATGAGATAATGATAAAATAGGATAAAAATAGAATCCCGAAAAAAAAATCCCACCCTTTATAAGAGCTTCTTTTCGGCAATTAGTGTAATTATTTCCATGTTAGTCTTTCATTATATTCACTCATAAACCTTTACGGTAAATTTGAGATATCCGAAAAGAGAAATATTTTTTATTTTATTATTTTCAAAATTCCTAGCAAACATATTATTTATTGAGCAAAGAGACAACATACCAAATTGTAAACTAGCTGTTTTGAGCTCTCACATACTAAATATATCAGATTTACATGCTTAAAGGCCAAACATACTTTCAATAGATTAAATTATTATAGTAAACTTTGTTTATTGGAGATTTATATTCAACTATTACGGTATTAACTTCAGAAGAAACAAAACCCCTACAGTTATGGTGTAAAACTGTCTGCCTATCTTCCATGTTATCACTCTTATATGGTTTATTTTTACTAATCAACGAATATAATAAAGTATTTTCAACCTGATGATCTAAGAAAAAAATGAGTTTATGTTAAAGTACTGTTGTATTATCATCACTGCCACTCTTAATAAAGCAATAATTTAACAAAGTATAATTATTTTAAAACCTGCCGCCCTGGTTTTAAATAAAATTGAAGAATATCAAGTGATCAAGATTTGTTCCATCCGGTAATTCGAAGTTTTAGTAAAATAATTTAGAACCCAAAATCTGTTAATCCCAAATAGTTTTCCTTTACGGAAACTTTTATCAACATCTTATGATTATATGCGGGGAGTTTAGTTATTCAGCGGTTCCTATGCCAAAATTTGCTATCAAACAAACAAGATCTCGGAACCCAAAATCAGCGGTCTCATTATTTTTCAAAATGTATTGTTCCGCGGATATTATTTTTTTTTCAAAAATTGAAAATTGTGACATAAATTAAGATTCTTCTATAAGGATAACGACAAGTGATACTTTAAAAAAAGGAATTATACCGTTCTTGAAATATATCCCCACAATGTCACACTTTACCCCACAAGGTTAATTCCCCGATACTAATAAAACAGATTATTGACAACGGCTAATTATCTTAAGTTGTTTCTTTTTTTTTTTTGGAAAACAAACCATTGTTAAAGTACATTGTGGATAATTTATTATTCATTGGATCCTTATTACAATACAATCTCATTGTCTTACAACGGAATAATTCATTCTATTCGATAAGTTTAGTTTATTGATGAAATGATTACGGAGAAATTCATGCATATGCGGATAAATACGTGTTAAAAGGAATATCTCTTATTATGATTTTATTTTTACAATAGATCTGCTTATCTATATACCCATACAAATCTAACTAAATTTGATTCGACATTATTATTTGATTCTAATTTTTTTTGAAGAAAACGACAACCAAATTGATCTGTAGCTAATTTTAAATAATTTAATTCTTCTAATGGGGTATTAAT